>UNSF01000019.1:600000-1097419 GCA_900538255.1 Ulva mutabilis
CTGTGTAGCTGTGCGCAGGGGGTCGCGCTGTCACATACCTGGCTGGTGTACAGGCCTCCGCTGTGACAGTGCGCTCTCAGTCTTTGGAATATAGCACGTGAGACTTAGCAGAGAAGAGTGATTACACTTTGATCAGTAGAGCCTATATAAGCGTTCAACCTAACGTCTCATACGGATACGATCAGAATCATTGTCTGCGGCACGCAATCTAGCATGCATCGCTCGTGCATATGGTAAGCCATCGGTGCATGGCATCCCATAGCCACTCCGGATCAGCACCGTGCATCCACTCCATGCATGGTGACCGTAGTCCTGTGCATGGCTGGATCACGACACTCCCCCTAGACTAGGCTTGTACTACCGCAACCTGTAGTCTATCTCTAAATTTTGCCAGTGCTGGTCCCGCCAACACTTTCGTAAACATATCAGCTAGCATGTCTACCGTGCTAACCCAGCTGATAGTTAACTCATCGAGTTCTACGAACTCTCGGACCCTCAGGTCCCTGACCCTGATGTGCTTGGAACGGTCACTAGAGATGGGGTTCACTGCTAGCAAGTTGGCACTCTTGTTGTCACCCCACAGAGTTGGCTTCACAGCCGAAAAACCAAGATCAGTGCACAACTGCTTAGCCCAAATCACCTCATTGGCTGCTGAACTCATAGCAATGAGCTCTGCCTCAGTTGTATCACCAGCCACAATAGTCTGCCTCTTCGAACGCCAGAACACACAGTTCCCATGCATTCGGACTACTACTCCTGACACACTCTTCAAGCAAGCACCATTGGCGAAGTCAGCATCTGTAAATGTTTCCAACACCTCACATCCCCCATTGGAGCCACTAAAGGTCAAGCCAAAGTTTATGGTCCCTCGCAGGCATCTCAGTACGTGAAGGACACCATTCCAATGACATTTGGCACTCCCAGCCATATGCCTGGCCAAGACATTAGCCGGAAACGCAATGTCTGGACGCGACACAACTGCCACATACTGGATGCTTCCTACGGCTTGCATAAACCTCTTATGCTCTGCGACAGTAGCCTTCTCCTGGCTAGGATCATCCTTCAGACTAAACACTTTCTGCTTTGGTACCAACGGCGTTGGTGCCTTTCTGCACTCACTCATACTGAACCTCTCCAGCATGTCCCTGATGTTCTTTCTGTGTGTGATGGTGATAGTGCGAGCAGACCGATCACGTATGACCTCCATACCCAGCACATATCCCAGCTCCCCCAGGTCACGACCCTCAAATGCCTCAAGGATCCTGCTGATGGCATCATCCATCTGCTCCTTCCGACCGAAGATCAACAGATCATCGACCCATAGGAAAATAAGACATCGTCCTACTTTGCAAATGAACAGTGCAGGGTCACTGGCTGATCTCACAAAACCCATACTCAACAAGAGTTCTGCAAGCGCTTTGTGCCACTCCCTGGCAGCTTGCTTCAGACCATACAACGCCTTTTTCAGACGCCACACCATACCAGACCCATCGTCCAGTACCGGAGGTTGTGCCACATACACTTCCTCCTCCAGAACACCATTCAGGAAAGCACATTTAATGTCTATATGCCTCGTCTCTAGATCCTCTACTGCACAGACTGACAACAGAGCCCTGAAGGTAGTATAACTGCCCACAGGTGCCCATGTCTCAAAGAAATCTACGCCCTCCACTTGCGTAAATCCCCTGGCTACATATCTGGCCTTGAAACGCTCAATTTCACCCTGTGCTCCTCGCTTGATCTTAAGCACCCACTTGCCTGTCACAGGCTTCACTCCTGTTGGGCACTCAACCAGCTCAAACACATCATGTTCTCTTAAGGAGGTCAGCTCATCGAGCATTGCCGTGATCCACTTCTCACGGTGAGCGCCACGCATGGCCTGCTGCACCGTTGGATCATCTACTACGGCCTCGACCCTCTTCCTCACGGTAGCTGCACGCCTGGACTCACAAAGGCTAGCAGTAGGGCCACCGTTTGGAGTCACCTTCTGCCCCGTCGTCTTTTCTGCATCAGGAGGCACACTGTCAGCTGCAGCTGACACTCCATCAGACAAGTCACCGACGTCATTCTCATCATCATTCATTACTGTGGGGCTCGCAGCATCACTCACATGCTCACGTGCTTCCTCCGGGGAAATGCGCTCAACAACAGCATCACTCACAATTGCTCCCACAGCATGGACAGCAGGTCTTAAGATTTTGCAAATCAAGTGAAAAGGCTTTGGAACCCATCGAACACTCACCTCATGTGGCGGATCCAGACGTTCTCCGCTGCCCCTCGCGGCACTTGGTGCTGACTCTCCCCCTGAGCCATCACCGCCTGTCGCTATTCCGCTAGGCACATGCCGTAGCTCGCCTTGCCCCTGGCCCTCAGACCCAGATATATGCCTTGGCTCGTCATATCCGTCACGGTCATCACGCCCTGACACCGTGGACCCGCGGTGACTTCGGCCGCCGCCGTGACCGTCAGCTCGCACAGGTGGGGGTGGCTCACTCAGCTCCTTGCCCATCGACCGCTGGACTGGCTCCGCTGAGCGTGAGCGGGATCTAGACTCAGACTCAGAGTCATCCTCACCTCCATCACTAGACTCAGTATCACTCACTTCCTCATCAGTTGGAAGTGGATAGATATCACAGTCCCCTATGTGCAGCACAGCCCTATCCCTCGTAGGGATTGTCTCTGCAGGCCTAAACTCGTGGTGTAGAGTTCCAGACGGCTGGTTTGCTGCATCATAGTCCCAGTGTGCTACTGCTGCAGCACTGTCAGCCGCTGCATGATCGCAGCGCGCTGCAACTACTGCCTCACTGATGGGGTGTGCCAGCGCTCATGTCGCGCCAGCAGCTCTGCACCCAACACTCTAGGAGAGAACTCAGGCTCACCCTCAGGTAGCTCATCTTGTGGTTTGAAACGCCTATGCAGCGTTCTTCCTGGTTCCCAGTGTTGATGGCCCAGACCCGGATGCTCCCCCTCAGCCCAATCCAAATTTCTGCCCCTCTCTGGCATCATGTGTTCACGACTGGCTGGTGGACGCACTGCCCGCACACTAGTGCTCTTCACCCACTTCTTCATGTTGGGCAAGAACTCAGCTTCCGGCACTACGCTGGTGTATTGATCGGGTAGGATCTCAAACTCACCCTGCTCATAGTTCTCTAGCACAACTGGGTCCGCCGTAGCCTCCCCAGCCATGTGAAATCGCTGCGCGAAATCCTTCACTAGAGCAGGTGGAGCAGCCGTGTGCCTGTACATCCGCACTGCTCCCCCATTCCCACGCTTCACGTAAACCCTGTCCATGTGAGGACCTCCACCTGGTCCCACATAGGCACCGAGGATTCCTCGCGCTTCCAGGTGCCTGAAGTGCTCCCTCCTTGGATACACATACATTGGACACCCGAAAGGCTTCACCTGTGCCACCACGAGACGGAAGTCATCTTCTTTGACCTTCCTACCTAAACCACAACAAGTATGGCACAATCTCTCTGACATTCACATTTCTCATATGCTGTGCCACAAATGCCAATTCTCTCTTGGCATTCAGCTTCTCACACAGCTCATTCAGGCTCAGCGCATGAGCTGCAGCCTTCCTGACTCTCAGCTGCTTAGCCCGCTGCTGCTCATGTGTGGACCATGGCTCAGAGCTGGTGGCAACAAGCCTGTCCTCCAGCTTCTGCTTCGCCTCCTTCCGCCTCACACCCTCCAGTGCTGTGCTCGGCGTCAGGTTGTGTGCATGGTTCACGCACATGTATGCTGTCGTGATCCAGCCATGCACAGGACTACGGTCACCATGCATGGAGTGGATGCACGGTGCTGATCCGGAGTGGCTATGGGACGCCATGCACCGATGGCTTACCATATGCACGAGCAATGCATGTTAGATTGCGTGCCGCAGACAATGATTCTGATCGTATCCGTATGAGACGTTTGTTTGAACACTTATATAGGCTCTACTGATCAAAGTGTAATCACTCTTCTCTGCTAAGTCTCACGTGCTATAATCCAAAGATTGAGAGCGCACTGTCACAGCGGAGACCTGTACACCAGCCAGGTATGTGACAGCGCGACCCCCTGCGCATACACTACTGCATGCTTAGATCCCACAGTGCCTAAGGGCTGCGGTCCACTGAATTACGACATGGTATCGGTAATGATTGTGGGTATTCTAGCAATGTGTGTATGCTTGCGATAGAGTCCAGGGGTCTACGGCTACGGCTGAACGTCCCGATGAGCGATTCACACCGCTCTAGCGTTTAGCTGTAGAATCCGTAGAGAGACTAGAGTACACAGATGCATAACGCTACGGCTGGACTGCATTCTGTTAGGGTACTGGTCTCGCAGAAAGGCCTACGGGTCTGCGTGTCCTGCGACGCACGATGGTCGTGTTGCAGGATGCCACCACGCCGAGAAGTTCCAGTGGCATCTCCAGGGTTCTATCGGCTCTGACGGCGAGGATGGAGAAGAAGTTCGTCCTCGCCACCACACACGTTCCACAGCGCGCCGCGAGCAGGCCGCGGAGGACCAGTTCGTGACCTACGGGGAAGAACAGCACGTTGGGACCTACGGGTATCCCAATGCAGGTCCTCTGCAGGCGGCATTGCCGGGAAATGCTGATCCTACGGGGGAAGCAGGAGCTCAGGCTGCGGCGCAAGGAACACAGCCAGCACATCTCGCAGCGCCAGCTGCGTGGATGACCCAACAGATACCGCCTCCGACACCGCAGCCTTCGCAGGCTGCGATATCATCAGGATTACCAGCTACGGCTGGATCTATTGACGTAGGCACGCTGGCGCAAGCGCTGTCGCTTGCCATGCCCAGGCCAGCACCAGGGAAATCTCTAGTAGAGAAGAACAGATTCCCGGTTTGGCACTATAAGACTGATCACTTCCGAATATTTAAGAAGGAGGTAGAGAGCTGGGCAAAGATGGTGGGTGAGAGTAGCCTGCTAGTCAATGATCCGCTTGCTCAGAGCAGCCAGGCTCATGAGCAAGTCATGCACTGGTTGTTCACCACACTGCCAAAGGAGGATAGAGACTTCGTGGCAGACTGTAGTTTCGTCCATGAGGTCTGGTCGTTGCTGCATGCTAAGTATATGCCATCAGTGGAAGTAGAAATACAGAAGCTGTATCACCAGCTCAGCAGTACCCAGCAGGCTGGTAAGCCACTGGAGAAGCATGTGAATGAGATGGTGGGCATAGTGAATCAGATGAGAGGACTGGGTGAGACTGTGCCTGATCAGTTGTACAGATCACGGTTGCTGGCAGTAGACAGAGAGTACAGCCTGTTGCAGCCCATGCTGCAGGCCTTGCCAGTACAGCAGATAGTGTCTACGCTGTTGACACATGCCCAGACAAACAGCAAGCAGGGTCCATCGCGATTCCCACGGGACGATCGCGGTGGACAACAGCGCCATGGGGGACGTGGGTACCGAGGTGGACGCTACGGTGGTCGCCAAGGTTCACCCCCACAGGTAGCAGCAGTGGGAACGGGGCAGCAGGGGGAGCAGAAAAGAGAAAATGCTTCAACTGTGATAAGCCTGGACATGTGCAAAAGGATTGTCCATTGCTCTCCGCAGAGGTCAAACAATTCCTGCAGAAGCAAGCAGCTGCAGGGCGAGGCCGTGGCAGAGGCCGCGGTGGCCCTCAGGTAGCTGTAGTTGACCTAGATAAGCTGCGAGCTGACTGTGCTGATGGGCCGTCTCCCTACATGCCGTACACGTTCCTAATAGATAGTGGCTCAGACATAAACATATGCTTTGACTATGATATGTTTTGCGAGATCAAGCCACCAGATATGCCGCAGTGTCAGCCTCTTGACCAGGGCAGGCTAGACATGTATGGTGTGGGCACGATCAGAGCTAATCTGGGAGAGTATGTTAGTGCGCAGGGCACTATCACACCAGTAGACATAGAGTTGACAAACGTTTACTGGGTGCCAGCCAGTCCTATCAACATCCTTTCAACAAAGGAGTTGAAAAAGTCTGAGATATACTTGCATACGGGCAAGCATGCAAACCGGGTAGTGATGCCTGGGTTTCATGACCAGAGCTATGGGTTCCACAGGAACTGTGAGCAGGGTGAGGATGAGGATGGAAAACCCACTCTGACATGGTTCTGTGGGAAGGGCAGGCCGATATGGCAAATGCGGCCGGTAGATAGAGGAGCAGCCTGGACGAGTGCGAATAACTTGTTCCATAGGAACGGGAAATGGGTACGTGAGCAGCAGCAAGTTGCTGCAGTGACCGGTGTACCGAATGAACAAGGATATTCCTTCCAGGTTGACCCATCATTCCTAGTGCATATCGCTTTTCATCATGCCGGCAATCGGGTACTCTAGTTGATGAGAGACAACCCACAACTGTATGACCTGAAGATGCTGAAACCTACGGGGGTAGCGCTTCAGTGTCTTGGTTGCCACGTGGCTGAACAGAGAAGTGGCGATAGAGCACAGCACGGGGGCAAGGTGACGGAGAATGCCACCTATGCTGGAGAAGTGTTGCATGCTAACCTAGCAGGGCAGATCAAGCCAGTAGGAATCGGGGGTATGAACTACATCCTGGTAGTGGTGGATGAGTACTCCCGGTATTCCCATGTGATTCCGCTAAAGTCCAAGAGTGGGGCTGCGGAAATGATATGCCTGCTGATTGAGCGAATCCGCACTCAGATCGTGTATGATAGAGAGGTTGGGGTGCGGAGGCTGCACACTGACCAGGGTGGTGAGTTCAGCTCTAACCAGCTGGCTCAGTACCTCGCGTGGCGTGGCATTGAGCACACGTACACTGCCACGTGCCAGCATGAGTCCAACGGAATGGTGGAGAGAAAGATCGGTGTGCTGAACAGAAGTGTGAGGGCAAGCCTGCTACAAGCGGCTGTGCCTGCATTTCTGTGGCCAGAGGCGTATATGTGTGTGAACCATGCGCATAACCTGACGCCTAGCACAGCTCTGGAGGGTGTTAGGCGGAAGGAGGCCAAACAGAAATTGGAGGAGAGACATGTGCAGACCAGTCGTGAACCGTGGTCAACGAATGAGGCTGTGAGAGGTGCACAGTTGCAGACGAGGAGAGTCTGCAGGCTCTGGCAGATGAGGGTATGGCCAGGGGCGATGGGAAGTTTGTCGCCCAGTGTGTGAAAAATGTGGATGTCAGGCAGATTGTGCCATATCTGTTATGGTTCAGGAATGTGAGTGAGGACACGTTCCATCTGGTGGTGGCCCAGGTGAAGCCTTTCGGGTGTCCGATGTATGTGTATGCATGGAGAGAGGGCTTCAGGCACCTGGATGAGAGAGGAGTGCTCGGTTTCTATATGGGACCGGGTGCTGGTCCTCACATGGATAGAGCTTACGTGAAGCGAGGGAATGGGGGGGCAGTGCGTATGTATAGGCATACGGCTTCTCCACCAGCTCTGCTGAGAGAGTTCGCGAAACGTTTCCACATGTCGGAGCAAGCTACGGTGGATCCGGTCATGTTGGAGAACTATGAGCTGGGAGAATTCGAGATCATGCCCGATGAGCATACTCGTGTAGTACCTGATGTTGGTTTCTTGCCTAACATGCAAAAATGGTTGAGATCAACTTGTGTTAGGGCAGTGCGACCACCAGCCAGTCGTGATCACATGATGCCAGAGAGGGGCAGAAATGTGGATTGGGCTGAGGGGGAGCATCCAGCGCTGGGGCACACACACTGGGAACCAGGCAGGCAGTTGCATCGGCGCTATGTGCCGGATGATGAGTTGCCTGAGGGTGAGCCGCCGTTTTCACCGCGTGTTTTAGGCTCTGAGCTGATAGCCAGGCATGAGCGGTGGCACACGCCTGAGATCAGTGAGGCAGTGGTGACAGCGCGTTGCGCTTACACGGCCGAGGACTGTGTGATCAGGGTACCACACTGGGAGTATGATGCGGTTCAGCAATTATCCGGTCCGCACAATGCTGAGATAAGACCGAGAGATGTGATCCCTACGCAGGATAGAGCAGTGCTGGATTTGAGTGGCTGCCGCATTGAGCCACAGGGTAGTGAGAATGATGAGTCTGAGGGGGAGGAACAGCCAGAGGCTGCCAGTGACTCGGCTGAGTCATACCCAGGGGTATCTGAGCCCTCAGAATCTCGGTCTCGATCGCGCTCGCGTTCACCGCAGCGAGTCCAACGGTCGATAGGCAAGGCGCCGAGTGAGCCACCCCCACCTGCGAAATCTGATAGCCACGGGAGGTACGACCGAAGGCACGGGTCAGCTGTGTCAGGACGTGCAGTACGCTGGGAGCATGATGAGCCACGGCATATGCCACAGCGTGTTGATAGTCAGGGGCAAGGCAAACTACGGCATGTGCCTAGTGGAGTAGAGGCAGGCGGAGCTGGCTCAGGGGGAGAGTTAGCACCAAGTGCCGCAGGAGGCAGCGGAGAACATCTGGATCCACCACAAGAGGTGAGGGTTCGATGGGTTCCAAAACCTTTCAAATTGATTCGCAAATCCTTAAGACCTGCTGTCCATGCTGTGGGAGTGAATGAAAGTGAGAATGCTGCTGTTGAGCGCATTTCCCCGGATGATGCACGTGAGCATGATGATGCTGGGAGCTCCACAGTAGTCCATATGGAGAGTGACGTCGGTGACTTGGCGGATGGAGTGTTTGCTACGGCTGACAGTGTGACTCCTGATGCAGAAAAGACGACGGGGCAGGAGGTGATTCCGAGCAGTGGCACGACTGCTAGCCGTAGTGAGTCCCGGCGTGCAGCTGCTGCGAGGAAGAAGGTCAAAGCTGTGCTGGACGATCCAACGGTGCAGCAAGCCATGAGAGGCTGCCATCGTGAGCAGTGGATCATAGCAATGCTTGATGAGTTGACCTCCTTAAGGGAACATGATGTGTTCGAGCTAGTCCGGTGCCCAGCAGGAGTGAAGCCTGTGACAGGCAAGTGGGTGCTTAAGATTAAGCGAGGAGCACATGGTGCAATTGAGCGTTTCAAGGCCAGATATGTAGCCAGGGGATTTACGCAAGTGGAGGGCGTAGATTCCTTTGAGACATGGGCACCTGTGGGCAGTTATGCTTCCTTCAGGGCTCTGTTATCAGTCTGTGCAGTAGAGGATCTAGAGACGAGGCATATAGACATTAAATGTGCTTTCCTGAATGGTGTTCTGGAGGAGGAAGTGTATGTGGCACAACCTCCGGTACTGGACGATGGGTCTGGTATGGTGTGGCGTCTGAAAAAGGCGTTGTATGGTCTGAAGCAAGCTGCCAGGGAGTGGCACAAAGCGCTTGCAGAACTCTTGTTGAGTATGGGTTTTGTGAGATCAGCCAGTGACCCTGCACTGTTCATTTGCAAAGTAGGATGTTGTCTTATTTTTCTGTGGGTCGATGATCTGCTGATTTTCGGCCACAGAGAGCAGATGAATGATGCTATCAGAAAGATCCTTGAGGCATTTGAGGGTCGTGACCTGGGGGAGCTGGGGTATGCGCTGGGCATGGAGGTCATACGTGATCGAGCTGCTCGCACTATCACCATTACACACAGAAAGAGCATCAGGGACATGCTAGAGAGATTTGGCATGAGTGAGTGCAGACGGGCGCCAACTCCGTTGGTACCAAAGCAGAAAATGTTTAGTCTGAAGGAAGATCCTAGTCAGGCGAAGGCTACAGGCACAGAGCATAAGAGGTTTATGCAAGCCGTAGGAAGCATCCAGTATGTGGCAGTTGTGTCGCGTCCAGACATTGCGTTTCCGGCTAATGTCCTGGCCAGGCATATGGCTGGGAGTGCTAAATGTCATTGGAATGGTGTCCTTCACGTACTGAGATACCTGCGAGGGACCATAAACTTTGGCTTGACCTTTAGTGGCTCCAATGGGGAATGTGAGGTGTTGGAAGCATTTACGGATGCTGACTTCGCCAATGGTGCTTGCTTGAAGAGCGTGTCAGGAGTAGTAGTCCGGATGCATGGGAACTGTGTGTTCTGGCGTTCGAAGAGGCAGACTATTGTGGCTGGTGATACAACTGAGGCAGAGCTCATTGCTATGAGTTCAGCAGCCAATGAGGTGATGTGGGCTAAGCAGTTGTGCACTGATCTTGGTTCGTCGGCTGTGAAGCCAACGCTGTGGGGTGACAACAAGAGTGCCAACTTGCTAGCAGTGAACCCCATCTCTATTGACCGCTCCAAGCACATCAGGGTCAGGGACCTTAGGGTCCGAGAGTTCGTAGAACTCGATGAGTTGACTATCAGCTGGGTTAGCACGGTAGACATGCTAGCTGATATGTTTACGAAAGTGTTGGCGGGACCAGCACTGGCAAAATTTAGAGATAGACTGCAGCTTGCGGTAGTACAAGCCTAGTCTAGGGGGAGTGTCGTGATCCAGCCATGCACAGGACTACGGTCACCATGCATGGAGTGGATGCACGGTGCTGATCCGGAGTGGCTATGGGACGCCATGCACCGATGGCTTACCATATGCACGAGCAATGCATGCTAGATTGCGTGCCGCAGACAATGATTCTGATCGTATCCGTATGAGACGTTTGGTTGAACGCTTATATAGGCTCTACTGATCAAAGTGTAATCACTCTTCTCTGCTAAGTCTCACGTGCTATAATCCAAAGATTGAGAGCGCACTGTCACAGCGGAGACCTGTACACCAGCCAGGTATGTGACAGCGCGACCCCCTGCGCATAGCTACGGCATGCTTAGATCCCACAGTGCCTAAGGGCTGCGGTCCACTGAATTACGACACACGGCGTGGTGGCATCCTGCAACACGACCATCGAAAGTCGCAGGACAAGCAGACCCGTAGGCCTTTCTGCGAGACCAGTACACCAACAGAATGCAGTCCAGCTGTAGCGTTATGCACCTGCGTACTCTAGTCTCTCTCCGGACTCTACAGCTAAATGCTTGAGCGGTGTGAATCGCTCATCGGGACGCTCAGCCGTAGCCGTAGACCCCTGGACTCTATCACAAGCGTACAGACAACGCCAGAATACCCACAATCATCACCGATACCATGTCGGAATTCAGCGGACCGAAGCCCTAAGGGCATCGTGGGATCTAAGCACTGCCGTAGCTGTGCGCAGGGGGTCGCGCTGTCACATACCTGGCTGGTGTGCTGGCTCCACTGTGACAGCACGCTCTCAGTGGTGGAATATGACGTAATTCAGTGGACCGCGGCCTAAGGCCTGTGGGATCCTGAGCATGTCGTCATGCGCAGGGGTTGGTGCTGTCACATACCTTGCTGTCTTAGGTATCTGTCCGTGACAGCGCCTGTACCTTCAGTGGAGGATGAATGCACGTGAGACTTTGGACAGTAGAAGAGAGAGTGATTACACTACGATCTGTAGAGCCTATATAAGCGTTCAATCAACGTCTCATACGGATACGATCAGAATCAATGTCTGCGGCACGCAATCTTGCATGCATTGCTCGTGCATATGGTCAGCCATCGGTGCATGGCTGCCCCATAGCCACTCCGGATCAGCACCGTGATTCCCCGCATACATGGTCACCGTAGTCCTGTGTATGCCACCATGCATGGTCACCGTAGTCCTGTGCATGGCTGGGTCACGACAGAATATAGCACGTGAGTCTTTAGCAGAAGAAGAGCGATTACACTGTGATCTGTAGAGCCTATATAAGCCCTCAATCAACGTCTCATACGGATACGATCAGAATCAATGTCTGCTGGCACGCAATCTGCATGCATTGCTTGTGCATATGGCAAGCCATCGGTGCATGGCTCCCATAGCCACTCCGGAACAGCACCGTGCCTCCACTCCATGCATGGTCTCCGTAGTCCTGTGCATGGCTGGATCACGACATATCACAGTTGAAGCCCTTACACTTCTCTGCTCCCCTTGCTGCCCCTACTCCCACAGCTGCCACCTGTGGGGGTGAACCTTGGCGACCACCGTAGCGTCCACCTCGGTACCCTAGAGGCCTCGACCCCCATTGAGCTGCTGTCCACCGCGATCTTCCCGTGGGAACCGCGATGGAGCTGACTTGCTATTTGTCTGGGCATGTGTCAATGTAGACATAATCTGCTGTACTGGCATTGCCTGCAGCATTGGCTGCAGCAAGCTGTACTCCCTGTCTACTGCCAGTAGCCGTGCCCTGAACAACTGATGAGACACAATCTCGCCTAGTCCCCTCATCTGGTTCACCATGCCCACCACCTCATTTACATGCTTCTCCAGCGGCTTTTCAGCCTGCTGGGCACTACTGAGCTGGTGATAGCTTCTGTATCTCTACTTCCACTGATGGCATGTACTTGGCATGCAGCAACGACCAGACCTCATGGACGAAGCTACAAACTGCTAGGAAATCCCTATCCTCCTTTGGCAGTGTTGTAAACAGCCAGTGCATAACCTGCTCATGAGCCTGGCTGCTCTGAGCAAGTGGATCATTGATCAGCAAACTACTTTCGCCTACCATCTTTGCCCAGCTCTCTACCTCCTTCTCAAATATTCGGAAATGATTATGTTTGTAGTTCGACACCGGAAACTTATGTCGTAATTCAGTGGACCGAAGCCCTAAGGGCATCGTAGGATCTAAGCATGCCGTAGCTATGCGCAGGGGGTCGCACTGTCACATACCTGGCTGGTGTACAGGCTCCGCTGTGACAGTGCGCTCTCAGTCTTTGGATTATAGCACATGAGTCTTTAGCAGAAGAAGAGTGATTACACTACAATCTGTATAGCCTATATAAGCGTCCAATCAACGTCTCATACGGATACAATCAGAATCATTGTCTGCTGGCACGCAATCTGCATGCATTGCTCGTGCATATGGTCAGCCATCGTTGCATAGCTCCCATAGCCACTCCGGAACAGCACCGTGCATCCACTCCACGCATGGTCTCCGTAGTCTTTTGCATGGCTGGATCATGACAAGCCTACGTGAAGCGAGGGAATGGGGGGGCAGTGCACATGTTTAGGCACATAGCTGCTCCACCAGCTTTGCTGAGAGAGTTTGCGAAACGTTCACATGTCGCAGCAAGCTACCGTCTGTCATGACACGCTTGATGCGTCCCGGTGAGCGGAGTGGGTTAGAGCGCGTGCGTGGGCGTGGAAATGTCTGTGATGGGCGTGAGTGCATGTGGGCCTTGGTCGTGCGTAGGGTTTGCACGGCAAAGAGGAGTTGGAACTTGTGCGAGGTACGTGGCACATGTCGCTTGACATCTCGAAGACACACCTGCACAATCGGTATCTATGTGTTAGATACCGGTTATGGCATCTTGAGCCTTCTATATGGAGCGCTGCATATGGGAATCATCTTGGCGGGTTCGTGAGTGCCACGTGGCACTCTGTGATTGAGCTACCTTGGATCTTCCGAGGTGGGACACATATCCCACAACACAGTGGATCCAGTCGTGTTAGAGGACTATGCGCTGGGAGAATTTGAGATCATGCCTGATGAGCATACTCGTGTAGTACCTGACATTGGTTTCTTGCCCAACATGAAGAAATGGTTGAAGTCAACCAGTGTGACCATGACCCAAGTCATGGTCGGGCAGTGCGACCACCATCCAGTCGTGATCACATGATGCCAGAGAGGGGCAGAAATGTGGATTGGGCTGAAGGTAAGCATCCAACGCTGGGGCACACACACTGGGAACCAGGCAGGCAGTTGCATCGGCGATTTGTGCCAGATGATGAGTTGCGTGAGAGTGAGCCGCCGTTCTCACCGCGTGCTTTAGGCTCTGAACTGATAGCCAGGCATGAGCGGTGGCACATGCCTGAGATCAGTGAGGCAGTGGTGACTGCGCGTTGCGCTTGCACAGCCGAGGACTGTGTGAACAGGGTACCACACTGGGAGTGCGATGCGGCCCAGCAGCCGTCTGGTCCGCACAATGCTGAGAAAAGACCGAGAGATGTGCTCCCTACGAGGGCTAGAGCTGTGCTGGACATGGGGGGATGCCGCATTGAGCCACAGGGTAGTGATGATGATGTGTCTGAGGGGGAGGAACAGCCAGATGCTGCTAGTGACTCACTTTCACTGGATGAGTCAATCTCGGAGGCGTCTGAGCCCTCAGAATCTCAGTCCAGATCGCGCTCGCGTTCGCCGCAGCGAGTCCAACAGTCGATGGGCAGGGAGCCGAGTGAGCCACCCCCACCTGCGAAATCTGATAGCCACAGGAGGATCGACCGAAGGCACGGGTCAGCGGCGTCAGGACGTACAGCACGCTGGGAGCACGATAAGCCATGGCATGTGTCACAGCGTGATGATCGTCAGGGGCAAGGCAAGCTACGGCATGTGCCTAGTGGAGAAGAGGCAGGCGGAGCTGGCTCAGGGGAGAGTTAGCACCAAGTGCCGTAGGAGGCAGCGGAGAACATCTGGATCCGCCACCAGAGGTGAGGATTCAATGGGTTCCAAAGCCTTTCAAATTGATTCGCAGAAACTTAAGACCTGCTGTCCATGCTGTGGGAGTGAATGAGAGAGATGATGCTGCTGTTGAGCGCATTTCCCCGGAGGATGCACGTGAGCATGATGCTGGGAACTCCACAGTAGTCCATGTTGAGAGTGACGTCGGTGACTTGGCGGATGGAGTGTTTGCTACGGCTGACAGTGTGACTCCTGATGCTGCAAAGACGACGGGGCAGGAGGTGATTCCGAGCAGTGGCAAGACTGCTAGCCGCAGTGAGGCCAGGCGTGCAGCTACTGCGAGGAAGAAGGTCGAGGCTATGCGGGACGATCCAACGGTGCAGCAGGCCATGAGAGGCTGCCATCGTGAGCATTGGATCATAGAAATGCTTGATGAGTTGACCTCCTTAAGGGACCACGATGTGTTTGAGCTAGTCTGGTGCCCAGCAGGAGTGGAGCCTATGACAGGCAACTGGGTGCTTAAGATTAAGCGAGGAGCACAGGGTGAGATTGAGCGATTCAAGGCTAGATATGTAGCCAGGGGATTTACGCAAGTGGCAGGCGTAGATTTCTTTGAGACTTGGGCGCCTGTGGATAGCTATGCTATTTTCAGGTCTCTGTTATCTGTCTGTGCTGTGGAGGATCTGGAGACGAGACACATAGACATTAAGTGTGCTTTCCTGAATGGTGTTCTGGAGGAGGAATTGTATGTGGCACAACCTCCGGTACTAGATTATGGGTTTGGTATGGTGTGGCGTCTGAAGAAGGCGTTGTATGGTCTGAAGCAAGCTGCCAGGGAGTGGCACAAAGCGCTTGCAGAGCTCTTCCTGAGAAAGGGCTTTGTCAGATCAGCCATGGACCCTGCACTATTCACTTGCAAAGTAGGAACATGTCTGATTTTCTTATGGGTCGATGATCTGTTGATCTATGGCCGTAAGGAGCAGTTGGATGATGCCATCAGTAAGATCCTTGAGGCATTTGAGGGTCGTGACCTTGGGGAGCCGGGATATGTGCTGGGTATGGAGGTCATACGTGATCGGTCTGCTTGCACTATCACCATTTCGCACAGAAAGAACATCAGGGACATGCTGTAGAGGTTCAGCATGAGTGAGTGCAGAAAGGCACCAACGCGGTGTTGCTGCTTGCTGGGATTGCGTTGCTTGCTTGCCTGCTTGTGGTTGTTGCCCTCTCTGCTGGCCTCCTGCGTTGCTCTCCATGTAACACATTAACATTGCACCAGTGGAGCAAACTCCACATTCGGCCACTAAGGTAGGGGCCATGCAGCTTGGCCAGCGTGTTTGCAGGCCCTCTTCTTCACAGGCATCACCTGATGTTTCAACACCACCTACAGATAGTTGATGCGGTGGTCCACCCCACAGAGAAGCAACTACTAATGCCAATTACGTCGAAATAAACAGCCACGCCTAGCAATGCACACATGAAAGATGCTACTGCCTGACGATCAACTGTTTCTTTCTGGGCAGGATACAAGGAGCACCAGCTGGGTTGGACTTTGTCGCACAAATAGGTGTGGCCGATATGCATTGTGCATGCTCCATCATTGATCAACTGATCCTATTTTGCGACACGGCCCATTTGGCAACATCACTTGCGCACATGTCACAATGAAGCGACATGCAAAGCATGGGGGGGGGGGGGGGGGAACCGTGCGGTTCGCATAAAGAGGTGGCAGAGATAACGACAGTGTTCGACATATCGGGGAATGGCGAACGCAGAGCCGTGCCTCATCAGAATCTTGCGTTGATTGTTCAGTTCAGATGTTCAAAAGAACCAGGTTCATTCGAAGCGGGATGTGAAACCTTGTGTAGATTGTGTGATCATTGAGCTCAGGATCGTGCTCAGTCAAGCAGTCAGCAATAGCCCTCGTGTTACAGTGGGAAGGCTGTGGAAATCGCAACCACACGGTTAACACCTGCCTACTGTCAAACTAACAAATATATGTTGCTGCTTCGGAATGCTACAACTCCATAGATCATATTGGAAAGACCTGCACCCCATACCCTCGAGTACCTGCACAAGCAATACAAACGTGGATGGCCGTGATCATGCACACACAACATGCACACACGGTAGCTGTACGTGCCACCGTGTGATCACAGGAATAGCTCTGGGCAGGTGCACATGCAGTGTCTCCAGTGTTCATACACAGTGTCTCTGATGTCTGCAGAACACTGCATGAGAGCTTAGGAAGTCCACAAAACTGTTGGCTGCACAAGTTATCCATGTGTGCGCTTTGTTGGAAACAGCTGTGTAAAGCTGTGCGCAGCTGTCAAAACACATACTGACGATTCAGCTCAGCTGTCAACACCCAGGCAGGGTGTCCCGATAAGCACTGCAGCCATGCCAGCACTGCTTCGGAGCCACATAGGCGGCTATGCATATGCTCAAACCATGCGTTGTCAGACTGTCGGAGCAGTTGAGGCCATACTGATCTCAGCCCATACTCCAACATGCACAGGGAAAATACAGGAGCTTGACGACACCGTAGCATGACAGCCCATGCAGGTTGAATACACTGCAACAACTTGTTGAAAACTAAGAAACGCTAGGTGGCAATGTAATGGGGTGTGACAAGGCAGCTGCTGTGCGACAAAGACCACAGAGACCACGGGTGTGCTTGGGTCAGTCTAGAAGCCACCAGCATGATACATCATTGTGCATTATGGCAATCCATCAATGTGTATCAATGGCGTCATGTTGCACGCAGTAGTCTACGCAGTGGTCAAGCACAGAGAACAGTCGCGACGCATGGTCTCGGAAAGCCCACGCATGGCCTCGGACGCTCCACAGCGAACCCGCTAATTGATCCAGCAACAGTGCTGGTGCCAACGTGTGAGCAAAGCACTGGCACTGCAACCAAGTCGAAAGAATGAAACCATCACGTACTGTCCGCCTTCACTACAAAAGACAGCCTTCAACACAGCTATGTAATAACGTTCAGCAAGTCGCAACTTCAGCAATCGAGCTGCCAATCCAATTGCTGTAAAGGGTACATCGCAGCTTGCGCTGCATGGCGAGCAGGCTCTCCGGATCCAACAGGCAGAGCCCGTCGGCAGCTGCGTTCGGTCACGGAATCGAATACATCCTAGAGCGAGACGTTGTCGATTGCCAGCAGAACTTTCACATGGCGTTGCCAAAATTTAGAGGGGTGTATGGTGCGTGGCTGTGCGCGAGTGCCTGTGTAGGTCACACCTCTGCGTGCGCACTCGCGGGGCGCTTACAAAGGCGCTCGCTGCAGAATAATAGCAGCAACCGCCAAAACAGATGTAAAGCATTGGTTTATTGCATGCTGCTTTTCACAGACGCGTATGATGGCGTGTGCGGCCCTGGGCCACAATCGTTTGCGCCTCTAGTCACTTTGAGTTGGATCAGGCCGGAACATGCCAAGGCAAGTGCATCTGGGTTGCGTGATTCTTGAACAGTCTCGCTGTTGCGCTGTTTGTGAACGGGTCGGACAACATGCTACAAGGACCGTAAGGACTGCGGCGTTTTGCTTCCGCAGCACACATTCCAGCATGGCTGACGTCTGGGAGGATGAATGGGAAGCTACAACCATTACTGGCGAGTGTAGGGAATGGAGGGTGAGGTACGACAGGTTATTCCATCAGGGCTTCAAAGATGGAGTAGATAAGGGCATGCAACAGCAGATGCAAGACGGATTTAGCGAAGGCTTTCAGGTGGGCATGAAAGTGGGAAAGCGCTTTGGCTTTGTCGAAGGTGCTTTACAGGTGTCAGAAACATCTGCTGTGCAGGACGCTGAGGTGGTGCGACCTTCAACTCCTGACCTCTTCATTTTTGCGTGATGCTGAGCACCGGGCAGAGATCCGCATGCCTGGCATTCAATTGCCTTGGAGGCGGTCTGCAGGTGCTGGACGCTGTCACTGTACTCAGGTCAAAGGGGCAGGCTGAAGCGATTGAGCTGTGCGGCAAAAGTACTATTCTCTCTGCCGAGCCAGTTCCGGCCACATCACCAAGCAAAACCTCGGAGCACGCACTGCAGCGAGCCGAGGTTCTCTGTATGCAGCTTGGATACTTAAATGATTGTTCTGGCTGATCGACTTGCGGCATACCGATGTATTTCACGACAGGGATTGCAAACGCTGTGTGCACTGACCGTTGATTTGCACCACTGGTTATGCCAATGATTTTGATTGATTGATCTCAATTCGTGGATCTCAGTTTGTGGATCTCAATTCGTGGATCCGAGTGTATGCCCGTAAATGTGCTCAGTGCAGACTCGGACCGTAGGGAGTGGCTGCAGATTTACAAGCACATTGTTGCCTTTGGTTTTGCGGATTTTGATTCTTGACGCATGAATCATCTTTTGGATCCACACAGTTCGATCTCAGCCACGCCTCCTCAGTATTTCTCCTTCTCTTTCTCTTCTCCTTCTCTTTCGCAAGCCTCTGGTCAAT
This sequence comes from Ulva mutabilis, assembly GCA_900538255.1. NCBI lineage: Eukaryota > Viridiplantae > Chlorophyta > Ulvophyceae > Ulvales > Ulvaceae > Ulva > Ulva mutabilis. The sequence goes on from UNSF01000019.1 coordinate 618,751, forward strand.
GCAGCAGAATTACATGATCGTGCTTCGGTTTCGCCACAGCAGCTAACAGAGTTTCATGCAGGCCTTGCATGTTGATGTTGAGCGATCCTGTTTTGCCAGTCAGCTTGTTGGCATTGCAATAGTTCTGGATGCGTGCGCCTGCTCTGTGGGAATTTGTTTCTTTTGAGATCTCACTGATTTGTGTGCCATCGACCCAGGTGATGATGTATCAGTGACAATTTTCAGATCTTTAAACGCGGCAGCATGAAATTAGCAAGCCATCAGCTGCATCGTCACAGATCCCGCCGTGATGTTGTGCAATTCGCATGAGTCCTCAGCGGTGCCTTCCCTTGGCAGGCATCGTCCCAAGAACCGGTACTTTTGTTGTTAGGCTGCATTGATTTGATCTTGGTGTTTGCGTTGGGGACAAAAAAATTTTGGTCTGAGCCAGCCTTGCAAAACAATTTTATGGTAAAAACCAATCTACTGTTCAGAATGCACCGCGAACATTTGACAAAGCCTTTATATGATATAGGGAACGATATAGCGTGCTCATAATTACGTTTATGGGCTCGGAGGGTCACGTCTGGGGGTCTGTTGTCCGTGTCTGGTCGCAACTCCACCTAAGCCACCCCACGCGTGCGTTGGCCATTTGAACAGCCCTCACCAGGCACTGAGCGCAGCCATCCTTTAGCATCAGAGATGCGTTAATAAGCTACAGTCATCCAGCTACACGCCTGAGTGTTTTGGATACGTAAATAGCCCAGCGATCATGGATCGCACGCTGGTTCTCAGCGCGCGTTCGTGCAGCGGCGAGGTGATCGTCAAGCAGCGTGTCGCGCTGAACATCGAATGGACTAGTACACTCTGGTATATAATGATTGTTGGGCATCGAAAACCGAGAAGCGATCTCTTGCAGCCTCCTCCAAAATGCTAGCACTCCCCACGAGCAGTCCTTAGAATGGACGAAGCTCTCGAGCACCATGCAAGACGTAGACACGCAGTGCACACTACTTATTTATCCGCAATGTTTCGTTCTTATATTTAGAGTGAGCTCAGGTCAGCCCTCTGTGGCACTAGTGCCTAGTGCTTCCGAAGGTAGATCTTCCAATGCACCGGCAGCTCTGATGGTGAGCGGGCAGGCCCTGTACGAGCGAAGCCTGGTGTTGTCATATGAAGAACTTGCTGGTTGGCTGAAGCCGGAGATGGCAAAAGGAGCACTCGCACAAGAGCTGTGCCGTCACCTACAGCTGGAAGGCGCTGGCTTTCTGGCCCCAGAGAACAGTGCATTCAAACAAAAGCTATCTCTTGCTGTCAACAATGTGATATGGGCAGTCTACCCTCGGCTCAAGGGCTCACTTGAGCATGATGTGGCGTCCAACATCGCAGCTGTCAAGGAAGGATTTCTCGACATACAGAACCTCTTCGGAGCGAGCTGGCAAGGAAATATCACTGGACAACGCCAAAACGAATCTGTGCTGGAAGCTGCAGGCCATCATGAGTTCTCAATCCATGAACGGGCACACATAGTCAGCTTACTGCTGGTCCCATTTGTTTTCTGCACTACAGCGTCTGCAGCTGTTCGTCAGCATGCAGGCCGTCCTGCAGATCTGGCTTGTGACGTCAGGTGCACACTGACGTGGGCAGTGCCACGGTATGCATGCACCTCGCACGGGCCAAGCTGCCCACCAGACATCACAAAGACGTATTTGGTGAAAAACAGAAATGCTGTGTGATCGAGCATCGACCTTATAAGCACTGTGTAACAGTTCCTGCGTCATCTGCCTAGCATTTATGTATTTACTACTAAAAATTTTTTACATTTTGTTCCTTTTTTTTCAGAGGTCCCAATTAACGCAAACACCAAGATCAAATCAATGCAGCCTTGGTCACAGCAAGCCTGCAACAGAACAAAAACAAAAAAACTCGGATGTCAAGCTAGATCTGAACGGGCATCGGCCTTGGCATTCCTGCAAGAGGGGGCGGGAGAAGGAACTGTCGTAAACCAGTGGATCTCAGCCCTACGGGCATTGTGGGATCCTGTGCACTGCCGCAGCTATGCGCAGGGGTCGGTACTATCACATACTTGTGCTGGTACACAGGCTCTGCTCGTGATAGTGCCGGTGTCTCCGTTGGATGGAATACACGTGAGTCTTAGCAGTAGAAGAGTGATTACACTACGATCTGTAGAGCCTATATAAGCATTCAATCAACGTCTCATACGGATACTATCAGAATCACTGTCTGCTTGCATGCAATCTGCATGCATTGCTCGTGCATATGGTCAGCCATCGGTGCATGGCTTCCATAGCCACTCCGGAACAGCACCGTGCATCCACTCCATGCATGGTGTCTGTAGTCCTGTGCATGGCTGGATCACGACACTCCCCCTAGACTAGGCTTGTACAACCGCAAGCTGTAGTCTATCTCTGAACTTTGCCAGTGCTGGTCCCGCCAACACCTTTGTAAACATATCAGCTAGCATGTCTACCGTGCTAACCCAGCTGATAGTCAACTCAACGAGTCCTACGAACTCACGGACTGTCAGGTCCCTCACCCTGATGTGCTTGGAGCGGTCACTAGAGATGGGGTTCACTGCTAACAAATTGGCACTCTTGTGTTGAGAATGACATTCTCATGCATGCGTGAGGGTACCAAACTCTTTTCGCGTTCGTCGCCCTAGGATCCTGATAGTATATAGGATATCGCTGAGCCTCTGAGTCTTCAGTGTCTCTGTACTGAATACTACAGAGCTCGCTCAGGTATGTGTGGTGGGTCGTATTGTGAGTGTGTGTTCGTGTGTATTGGGTAAGCTGTGACTGTGCGCATCATTGCAGGTCGAACTGATTCTGCATTGCGCATCGTCATTGTCTAAAGCTTATCCTACGTATTCCTTCAGATTTATTTCTTTGTAAAAGTCTCTATACTGAATACTACAGAGCTCGCTCAGGTCGAACTGATTCTGCATTGCGCATCGTCATTGTCTAAAGCTTATCCTATGTATTCCTTCATCTTGTTGTCACCCCACAGAGTTGGCTTTACAGCCGACAAACCAACATCAGTGCACAACTGCTTAGCCCACATCACCTCATTGGCTGCTGAGCTCATCGTAATAAGCTCTGCCTCAGTCGTGTCACCAGCCGCAATAGTCTGTCTCTTCGAACGCCAGAACACACAGTTCCCATGCATCCGGACTACTACTCCTGACATATTCTTCAAGCAAGCATCATTGGCGAAGTCAGCATCCGTAAATGCTTACAAAACCGCACTTCCCTCATTGGAGCCACTAAAAGTCAAGCCAAGATCTATGGTCCCTCGTAGGTATCTCAGTACATGCTGGACAACAGCCCTATGACACTTCGCACTCCCAGCCATATGCCTGGCCAAGACATAAGCCGGAAAGGAAATATCAGGACGCGACACAGCAGCCACATACTAGATGCTTCCTACGGCTTGCATACACCTCTTATGCTCTGCGACAGTAGCCTTCTCCTGGCTAGGATCATCCTTCAGACTAAACACTTTCTGCTTTGGTACCAACGGCGTCGGTGCCTTTCTGCACTCACTCATACTGAACCTCTCCAGCATGTCCCTGATGTTCTTTCTGTGCGAAATGGTGATAGTGCGAGCAGACCAATCACGTATGACCTCCATACCTAGCACATATCCCCGCTCCCCCACGTCACAACCCTCAAATGCCTCAAGCATCTTACTGATGGCATCATCCATCTGCTCCTTACGACCAAAGATCAACAGATCATTGGCCCATAGGAAAATAAGACATCGTCCTACTTTGGACATACACTTCCGCTTCCAGAACACCATTCAGGGAAGCACACTTAATGTCTATGTGCCTCGTCTCCAGATCCTCCACAGCACAGACAGACAACAGAGCCCTGAAAGTAGCATAGCTACCCACAGGCGCCCAAGTCTCAAAGAAATCTACGCCTTCCGCTTGCGTAAATCCCCTGGCTACATATCTAGCCTTGAATCGCTCAATCTCACCTTGCGCTCCTCGCTTAATCTTAAGCACCCACTTGCCTGTCACAGGCTTGACTCCTGCTCGACACCAGACTAGCTCAAACACATCGTGTTCCCTGAAGGAGGTCAACTCATCAAGCATTGCTATGATCCAATGCTCACGATGGCAGCCTCTCATGGCCTGCTGCCCCTGCGCATGACGACATGCTCAGGATCCCACAGGCCTTAGGCCGCGATCCACTGAATTACGTCATGGGCAGCACGTCTTAAGTTTCTGCGAATCAATTTGAAAGGCTTTGGAACCCATTGAACCTTCACCTCTGGTGGCGGATCCAGATGTTCTCCGTTGCCTCCTGCCGCACTTGGTGCTAACACTGCCCCTGAGCCAGCTGCGCCTCTGCTCCACTAGGCACATGCCGTAGCTTGCCTTGCCCCTGACGATCATCACGCTGTGACACATGCCGTGGCTTATCGTGCTCCCAGCGTGCTGTACGTCCTGACACCGCTGACCCGTGCCTTCGGACGATCCTCCCGTGGCTATCAGATTTCGCAGGTGGGGGTGGCTTACTCGGCTCCCTGCCCATCGACTGTTGGACTTGCCGAGCTGAACGCGAGCGCGATCTGGACCGAGATTCTGAGGGCTCAGACTCCTCTGAGGGTGACTCAGCCAGTAAAGGCGAGTCTCTTGCAGCATCTAGCTGCTCCTCCCCCTCAGACACATCATCATCACTACCCTGTGGCTCAATACGGCATCTCCCCATGTCCAGCACGGCTCTATTCCTCGTAGGGATCACATCTCTCGGCCTTTTCTCACCATTGTACGGACCAGACGTTTGCTGAGCCGCATCGTACTCCCAGTGTGGTACCCTATTCACACAATCCTCCGCTGTGTAAGCACATGTTGAGATTGCAGTACTATACCACTAGACTGCAATCACTTAGCACAACGCGCTTTCACGACTGCCTCACTGATCTCAGGCGTGTGCCGCCGCTCATGCCTGGCTATCAGCTCAGAGCCAAAAGCACGCGGTGAAAACGGCGGCTCACCCTCAGGCAACTCATCATCCGGGACAAATCGCCGATGCAACTGCCTGCCTGGTTCCCAGTGTGTGTGCCCTAGCGCTGGATGCTCCCCCTCAGCCCAATCCACATTTCTGCCCCTCTCTGGCATCATGTGATCACGACTGGCTGGTGGTCGCACTGCCTTAACACTAGTTGACCTAACACTAGTTGACAACCATTTCTTCATGTTGGGCAAGAAACCAACGCCAGGTACTACACGAGTATGCTCATCAGGCATGATCTCAAATTCTCCCAGCTCATAGTTCTCTAACACGACCGGATCCACCGTAGCTTGCTCCGACATGTGAAAACTTTTCGCAAACTCTCTCAGCAGAGCTGGTGGAGCAGCTATGTGCCTATACATGCGCACTGCTCCCCCATTTCCTCGCTTCACGTAAGCTCTGTCCATGTGATGACCTGCACCCGGTTGTCGTTATCCAGCCATGCACAGGACTACGGTGACCATGTATGGTGTCATACACTGGACTACGGTGACCATGTTTGCGTGGATGCACGGTGCTGATCCGGAGTGGCTATGGGGCAGCCATGCACGGATGGCTGACCATATGCACGAGCAATGCATGCAGATTGCGGGCCAACAGACAATGATTCTGATCGTTTCCGTATGAGTCGTTCAGAGAACGCTTATATAGGCTCTATCAATCGTAGTGTATTCACTCTTCTTCTGTTCAAGACTCACGTGCAATCCACCCAACGGAGACACTGGAGCTGTCACCGGCAGATACCTATACACCAGCTAGGTATGTGACAGCACCAACCCCGGGCCTGCGCATAGCTATGGCATGCACGGGATTCCATTGTGCCCTTAGGGTTGCGGTCCACTGGTTTACGATACGTAGTCCTGTGCATGGCTGGATCACGACAAGTGGATCATTCACCAGCAAGCTACTTTCACCTACCATGTTTGTTCAACTCTCTACCTCTTTCTTAAACATCCGAAAGTGATCATATTTATGATTCCATACACATCCGAAAGTGATCATATTTATGATTCCATACTAGAAACTTATGTTTCTCGACTAGAGACTTTCCCGGCATAAACTTAGGCATAGCGAGCGATAGCGCGCTCGCGAGAGTTGCAACATCGATCGACCCGGCCGTTGCTGCCGCTCCGGATGACATCGCAGCCTGCGAAGGCTGCGGTATAGAAGGTGGAAGTTGCTGCGCTGCCCATGCTGTCTGGGCAGCGTGTGGCATGTCCAGCACTCCATGCACCGCTGCCTGAGCACCCGCATTCCCCGTAGGATCAGCGTTGCCCGGCATGGCGGCCTGCAGAGGGTTTAAACTGAGATACCCGTAGGTCCTAATGCCTTGTCCTTCCCCGTGGGGCATGAAATGACCCTCCGCGGCCTGCTCGCGGCAAACTGTGGAGCGCGTGCTATGGTGCAGAGGGTCAGCTTGACGCTCTTCTCCCTCCACACCGTCAGACCGGATAGATCCTTGGCGAATTGCCATTGAATCGTCTCGGGATGGTGGTGTTCTCGGGATGGAATTGTATATGGCACCACTCCGGATGCCGGCAAACACCGACCCCTGGCCAATTGCTCGCGGGGTTCAAACGCGAACATGCGCAGGCCTGTGTCCGGATATGTCCGGACATATGATATATGCGATGTTAATTGAATGGACATGTCCACGATGTACGTTCTATGCATGTGCTTACATAACGGCGATTGGACAAGCGCACAGGACAAGCGCACGGTAATAATACATAGAACAATGCCGGAAACAGGGTTGCAATAACAACGGTCAGTCATCCACAGTCCTTGGAAGCTCGCGCACGGGACCCCAACGCGTACGTACTTATACACGCTACGTATACGAAAAAGATCTACAGATCTAATTCAACTTCGTAACGGTGGTTGCCCAGTTGCCCAGTAGCTTTCCAGTGAGGCATTGCCACCGGAAGACTCGCCTGACTAGCGCCGCGATCGGCTGTAGCCATATATATGCAGACGAGCCACGCGCGTGCACACTTGTTATAATTACACGTAGACCGTGCTATAGGCGGCCGCTGGTCGCCTTGCTGGGCCGGGTGCCGCGGTTGCAGCGGCGCAGGCCGGCCCCGCGTCTGGTCGTGCTGGCCCGCCCTGCCTTCCCGCGAGCCGCCGTTGGGGGGAGTGATGCGGCGCCGCCAGTGCCCTTCGCGCCCCGCCCTCGGGCCCCTGCCGGGCGGCCGGAGGGGGAGGGCTGGTACGCCTTGCACTGTCGGGGGCGTGAGCCCCCAGGCTCTCATGTGCGGGGGGCCCGTGATGGAATGCTCCAGTGGGGCCGGATGGAGTGGGGGTGCTGCTGTTGGGGGGTCGGTGGTGGCTGGTTTTGTTGGGGTGGGCAGTAGTGCGGTGGTGGTGGTTGCTGTGTGCGGTTGTGGCGCGGGTGCCGTGGTGGAGGGGTGCGGGAGTGCGCATGCGTGTGGGTGCGTGGGTGTGGTTGCGTCGGCAGTGTCGGTTCGTTGTGGCTTTTCACCTGGGACAGTGATTGCTTTTTGCTGGTGTCTACCTTCGGGGGGTTTTGGCCGTCTGCTTTCCTTCTGTTGCCCTCGCTGCCGGGCTATTGCGTTCATCTCCGTGTAACACGTAGACCGGCGCCGCTGCCCGCGCGCAGCAGCCTAGCAGCTGGCAAATGCAAGCCAAACGTATGCCGGCAAACTTTCACCGATGGGCCATTATCATACTAGTTTGCTAACACCAAACAGCTACGATCGCGAGTACCTCGCCACGGCCGTGGACGGGTGCACACGTATAGTGTAGTCACTGGCAAAATCGACATTTACGTATAGCTAAGCTGTCACAGGTGCTCCACGTAAATGTCGATACTGCTAGCGAATACTGACGAGCGTACGCTTGACCCTCGTGAGGCTTTGCGGATGCCGTTGCTTGTTCACCTTTGCTGTATCTCGAGATATATATGGCGCCGATAGATTCGCAGTTATCTCGAGATATGTGTTTCGACTTTGCGATGGAGTGTGCATGCGTTTGAAGGGTCGGTGACCAGGCACGGTGGCCACGGGTGGACTGCTCGAGCATGCTCTGCTCGTGACAGGCTGAGATGCTTTGTACCGCAGGACCACAGCAGAACTGTCATGTCTGAACATTCAGCATACCGCGAGATCTTTCAGCGTCGTGTCTAAGTCATCGGCGTGCTTGCACGAATATCGGCCTCTTCTGTGCTCGCTGAGGTTCAGTCACGCAACAGCTGCAGCATACGCAACATGGCGGACGCACTGGTCTTGAATTGTCTGGTTACCCACGATCGCCCGTTTAACGTGCAAGCAGTGGCTGATCTACTTGCAACAAAGGGTGTTAAGAAGCCTCAAGCTCAGCGATCTCTGGATGCGCTGGCTGAGGCCGGAAAACTGAGAATCAAGGTGCCAGACTGTCCGTGTTCAGTAGCCGTACCTTTTCTCGCCAACTTACCATACACACTGAAAATAAAATGCTTGATCCGCGTCATGTGCAACCTCGCGTTCCATGAGGCGACTTTTGAGCGAGACCAGTAACACATGCACGGGTAGACCTGTACCACGAGTGAAAACCTACAGGAGTTTGGAAAAACTAAAATATACTTTCCTAAGCACGAGGGGCAAGTTCTCAGCAAACAGGTACCGGTGTCCGAACATCACTTACATCCTGCTACAGCCTCGACAAAGCATGGAATGGGCGCTCAAGCGCATATACATACCTCTCACATCGTGGCGTGATGCAGGAGCTTGATGATAGACGTTCGAACAACACCAAGATTTCGGCAACGGTAGCAGAGGTCCAGTCAGCCGTGAAACAGTATCAGAGAGGTGAGGCGAACCAATAAGTAGCAACGACATGACGGCAGGCTGGCTGTCAGACAATATAGCAATCCATATATTTGCAGAGCTGGCTTATCTCCGAAATGCTTTGACCATTGACCGGATCAAGGCCGACTCCCTCATTCTGGAGCGAGAGGTGAGCGATTGGTATCATCTAGAAGCTGTGCAATCCCAAGCACTTCATTGTTCCGCGGTCTGCTTGAGGCTTTTCTGTTCGCTCAGCGCATTCTGCAGATCGTTGCAAGGCTCAGCTGGGCACATCTTCCATCAGCCAAAACTTTCACCGCATGCAGGTCAAGAAACTCTACGAAAGGGTGATGCCTTTGCGAACAGGCAGGAGTACTGTGTCTGCTCTTGAATACGAGCGCGTGCAACAGGTGCGTGGGCAACAGCACCTGTGTCCACTTCCGGAGGACAGCAGATGGCGTATGCGTCAATGCTGTTCCATATCATGCGATTGTTCGACGTGACACTAGACGTACGATCCTGCGTTCGCCCACTGACTGCTCTGTAACATTCAGCTTCGTGCAGGAGCTGCAAACGTATGTGGATGCATGGCAACACAGGAAGCGGGTATTCAACAACGTCTGGTATGATCCCTGCATAGATATGATGGTGTGAGACAAAAGCGTTTTGCCTGAGCACAGCCGGACTGACCACGCCCAATGCTGGTCACCAACGCTCAGAAGCGGTCACTCAGCTTGAGTGACAGCTTCTACGCCCATGCAGGGGCACCATGTCTGAGGGTTCTGACATGAAAGAAAAGGACGTATTTGATGATGCTGGAGTCGACAGCGACGAAGCAATGCATGTTGCGCTGCGAGATTTCACACTGTTGACGCGTAAAAGACTGAGACGTTGAACGCGAGCAGGCCTGCGTGTGCAACGCCATCATTTCTTCCACATTCTGATAGGGCAACCCAGCTTGGCAGTTTTGCATGTGATTATGCTGTTTGTAGATGTGTGCATGGCATGCCTTGGCATGCGTGCCATTTGGCCCTTCAGCCACCATCTGCGCATACACTCCTGGACGGTAAAGCGAGTTGGCGTTTGAAAATCACCTGAATCGCTGAGAAGATTAAACGCAAATGCTCCAAAGCGCACTTCTTGATCGGCTTGATCGCAGGGTTTTGCCTTTACGGCGCTTGCAAGGTTCATACCCTATCTGGGGTGGCTTACGAAAGTGCATTTGTCGTGGCGCGATGAAGTGTCCCGCGTGCACCCCTAGTCTTGTCACAAGAGTGCAAGTCAATGCATGGACCAGGACCAGGCAAAAATCACGACGTGCGCGGTTGGTGGTACGCGCCGAGAGCAGCGAGTCCGACGAACCAGCGCACAAGCCCGGCGAGGCATGGTTCAAGCACATGAAGTCCGAATTTGATCCAGTCTCGTCCGCTCCCCCAGCCACGGCTGTACTGGACTTTGAGAAGCCACTGGTTGAGCTGGATCGCCGAATCCGAGAGGTGCGATCATGTGGAATTGCGCACTAGCTACAATTGCAGCGTTATAATTTGTGGTCAGAATGTCTGTCTGTAGCCTTGTATGCTCATGCTGTGTCCGTGCAATGCACTTGGCCGCTTCGCACCCATCTGACAGTAATTCTCGCGCTCCCCAAACTTCTTGGCGCACGTCACTACATCCAAGTAATTTCTTGTTAGGATATCATGTTGTCTGACTGAGTGTCGCAGGGATCGCATATGTGCTTCGGGAACACAGGTTCGTGTGCCACGTGCGCGACACCCAATCGCGCGATAGCGGAGCAATTTTTCATGCTTTAGCTGCAGTGCTGCGCTGAGATATCTGAGATCTGTGCCAACCTGCCTGTGCCTGGTCGCTCATGTAGAGCTAGCTCTCCTGTCATGGTATGCCGTACGTCCACCGACGCCCCCACCGCGGTATGACACATCTGGGGATTTCACCCTTGACAGCATTTACTCCAGCAGCATTTCGTGTGGGGTTCGCGATTTGGGCAGCTGGATTTGCTGAGGGTTCGGGCTGAGTACTGTGTATTCTGCCCTTTGCGCGGTCGGGCACGTTCCATTGTGATTAGGTGGCCTGCTGGTATGTCGATCACACCGATCTGAATTTCTGTGACATCGTGAGGGCTCATTTGCGCGATGTATACCATGAAGTGGATTATTCTTCATGTTCACGGCCTTAACATGTGAATCTTGTAGATCCTTGCCAGGCTACCCTTGCAAGGCCTTGGCACAGAGCAGAGTGGGTACTATGCATTCGCTTGTTTTGCAGGTCCGCCAAGTCGCTGAGGAGAATGGTGTCGATGTAACAGAGCAAATTAAGGAGCTAGAAACTCGTGCTATCCAACTCCGCCAGGATACCTACTCACGCCTGACCCCTGTTCAGCGGTTGCAAGTTGCCCGCCATCCTTCTCGGCCCACCTTCCTGGATATTGCGTACAACATTTCAGACAAGTTCGTGGAGCTTCATGGAGATCGTGCAGGTCTGGATGATGCTGCAGTAGTCTGCGGTCTGGCATCCATAGATGGTATGTCCTTCATGATGATTGGGCAGCAAAAGGGACGAAACACGAAAGAAAACATTCTGCGCAACTTTGCAATGCCCCAGCCAAATGGCTACCGTAAAGCCCTTCGTTTCATGCAGTGCGTACTCCTGTACTGTGTTGCTGTGCATGAATCCCATGTTGCTCACATGGCAATTATCTTGCTGTGCATACATGTGTATGGGCGGCTCGAGTTGGGTGGAGTAAGCCTGCCTTGTCTTGCATGATGCCTAGAGCTGGCGGCAATTTGTAAGGAGACCCTGTGCACAACGAGTGAGGCAGGCTGCATTGCAGGTATGCAGACAAATTCGGCATGCCCATATTGACGTTTGTTGACACACCAGGTGCGTTTGCTGGGCGCTCAGCTGAAGAGCTGGGCCAGGGAGAAGCGATTGCGCGCAATCTGCGGGAAATGTTTGGCATCCGGGTGCCCATTATCTCTGTTGTCATTGGCGAGGGTGGCTCCGGTGGCGCGCTTGCGATTGGCTGTGCCAATCGTAGCCTCATCATGGAGAATGCAGTATACTACGTTGCCAGTCCAGAAGCGTGCGCTGCAATTTTGTGGAAGAGCCGAGAGGAGACAGGCCTTGCCACGGAGGCACTGCGCATCACCGCTCAGGATCTCATCGGGTTCGAGGTCATGGACGGTGTCATCGACGAGCCGCTCGGTGGCGCCCATCGTAACCCCATGGGGTCGTTCCCCTTCATCAAGGAGGCCATCATGAAGACGTTTGGGTGTGTTTGGTATATGCGATTATGTGTGAGTTATGGGCCTTGCTAAACTGCGTTCATCCCACCATCCCACACCTGGTCCGGCCGACTTTCAAGTCAATAACAGTCACCTGAGCGTTCAAGCCTTGCTTTGCCTTCGTGTGGGTTGACTCGTGCAACATTTGGGAGGATTCAGTCAAAGAACCAAACCACTCTGCAGAGAGTTCGAAGGGATGACAGAGGAGCAAGTCAAAGCTGACCGGTACAGTAAGTTTCGAAAGCTCGGGCAATTCCGTGAGTATCTAGTAGATGGCGGTGACTGGAAGAGTGCTGACGCCCGACGCGAAGCCGCCCAGGGAGTAACAACCAAGACTGGTCGATGGGCTGAGGTGCTTTCCAACTACAGACAGTGCTCACTGCAGTAACCTCAGCAGCGAAGACATTGTGCGTGTTGGGCACCCCTGGGCAGCAGGTTGTCTCATCTGTCCGAGATCAACAGGCGAACCACCAGCCAGTCATTTATACAGACTGCCTGTAAAGAAATTGATGCTCACCAATCCATTTGCATGGTCGTTGTCAACGCAGCTCTAGCTAGATGTCGCTGCTGTTGACCAGGACATGGCTGTGTGCAGGACGAACAAGAAGCAGCGTACTGGGATATTTTCGATGAGATGACTCAGGACTGGGAACAAACGTTGGAGTCGAAGCAGGAGTGGGTCATGCCTCCCAACTCCATGACTGCTTCACAAGGAGACATTTCTGTGTCTGGTAAGTATGGGGCCACAGATGCTCGCTCCACAGATGCTCGGTCTGACGGAGACGCAGGGAAGGAGTCTGCTGTAGAGAAAGAAGCTATTGGAAACAATAGCGTGTGAATGTGTAATCGGACAATCAGCACCAGCGTCGAAAGCAACACACAAGCTCTGCCAGTGACCTGTGCAAATGTTTGTTGTGGTCAATGACCCACATTCACCAGCGGGCCACGCAAACCCATATGCAGCAGCATTCATGACCTGTGTGAGGAGACTCCAGCTCAAATTTCCACATGCGCACTGGAAACTTCTTCCACCGCCCCAGGTGTATCCATGGACGTAGTAGCAGCAGGGCACCGGAGGCACCCGTTGTCACCAGCACAGAGAGCAGTCTGTGAATGGTTGTGTTGCTACTGACTTCGTGCTGTGTTGCTGTTGACTGGGCCGTGCTTGGTGTGCTTTGCTCAGGTTATCACACAGTCAACTCTTGATGTTTTGGCATGAGTGGCTCGGGTATTCACATGATCATGTGCAATACTCGAGATATGATTGTGATACTTGCTCGCCTGTGTGGGGGATTTTTGTGTCACCTGTGTGGCCCCGAACCGAATCACATTCTGGTCCGCGCGCTGCTCACAAAACCTCACATACACTTTAATAGATAATGTACTGAGCGCTGAATACAGGCATGCTGCTTCGGGTTTTCTGCTCTTACATGTTGAATGGACGTGACATGTTATATCCTTCCAGCATCAAATTGCACGTGCAATCTGATTCTTGCGCAGAGATTGTCAAAGCAACCCTGTCAGCAAAATCTTAGTCAGCCGATTGAGTGTTGTCCTTTTGCAATGACTGAAAACTCTGATGGTGCCGGATTCCCAACAACGGCAATTCTGAGCATGTCTTGTACGTGGCCTTCCTCCGTTGGATAGCACATGAGGGTAAACTGCTTCGTTTCTCCAACTTCTATGCACATCTCTCTAGGAGAGACAGTGAATGCAGAAAGAACTCGTGATGGTGCTTTCTTGCCTTTTCCTGGTTTTCCAGCAGGCGGAGTGCCTGCTGTCTCGCTCATGAGAGAATCCAAATCAATCTTTACCTCAGCCACAAAATTGCCATCATTCTGTAGTTTCAGGTCTACTGTGTGTATGCTTTGAACATCTGGGAGCTCTCCCGGTGCTGGACGCTCCGTGTTGATGTGAAGACAACCAAAGTCAAAATACCCGGGCTGCATGACATAACAGTGGCGCAACTCCATGCCTGGCTTGGCTGAGCGTCTGGTTTTGGGAAAGACATGCAGTGGGTCCACATTGACTCGTGGATATGCGCAATTTGCTCGGACTGTCACTTCAGATATGGCACCGCTCACCACATTTGTGAATGCCAGGCGAGTCACAAGGTTAGTGACGTCTGCACTCGCAAACTGCACTTTTGCAACTCCAGATTCGCCTGGATTTAGCAGCCAGCGAGAGGCAGCAGCACTGCAGTCCGCATGTTCAGCGTTGTCAACCGGGTGCAGAGTGAGCATCCGATTGCATCCCCCATACAGTGAACGTACACGAGGCTTGCGCACAACTTGTACATCATATGGCGGCGGGATTCTGTTTAAATCTCCCTGCATGCAGCTCAAAAAAATGGCATTGCTGCAAGTCTCTCAAGAGTGTCAATGGTGTTAAATTGGGGGTCTGTACCTGTACCCATGGAAGTCCAAGTTTCATGTTGTCCATGTCAAACTCGAGCCCAATGATCTGTTCATGGATCTGTGCCGGGTTCAGGTGAGCTGAATTGATCCTTATTACCCGCACACCGCCAGCTTCACAATTCGCTGCATTTCCAAGACAGCTCACACACAGGCTAACCCCGCTGGTGTATTGTGCATAGCAATCTCCAAAAACGGGATCAATTCCATCGGGGTACATCACTGTGCCCGTGGGTAAGTCCTTTTTCGTCGAGACCTTTTTTACTTTTTTCAACGCAGCTTGAGCATTCAAGTTTCTCTGTTGCTCTATTCGGCCACTTGCTGCTACTTGCTCCGCTTCTGAGAGCATGTCCATGTACCGCTGATGCGCCACCTCTTGATCAAGCCAAAGGGCAAGAACATGCATGCTGTTAGGACCCAGAGTCGATCCGGTTGCTTGTATTAAAGCTGTCAGGGCCATCGGGGAAAACTCGCACTCTGTCCCCATGATCACAAAACCCGCGGCATACTTTGCCTGCTGGATGGCAGCTGTGAATGCCATGGATACGGTTCTGTCTCGTACTTCTTCAGGCATGGATGCATACGGACGGTGACCAGCAGTATCTTCCCCAGTGTCCCAGCCAATCAGGGTTTCATATACCATGTCTCCAAAGACAGCTCCGGTACCTTCGTCAATGTGCTCAAGCTCGCCCGCATCCAGCAGCAAGTCATCGAGGCTTGTCACAGGTACACCGTACCGCTCTGCTAGCAATTGCGCCTGCTGAGACGCAATTTCTGTATCAATGCAAGTCACAATTGCGAAAAAGGGCAGCTGTGAACCATGCCATAGCTTGATTGGGTCAGAAGCACATGGACTGGACGATGACACTAAGGATGTGCCATCGTCTGCTGACTCGGCTGACTGTTGTATACAGGCTTGTGGACCGACATATGAGGCACCTGCTATTTGAATAGCACTGTCCCCTGGCCCATGGTAAGTACCATTCTTGCTCAGCTGCGCTCCGTGCTGCACATCCTCCGTAATGCGGTCCCATAGTCTTGCACCTGTTCCTCTGGGCTTCAGAAGTGCAAAGCCCCAGTCCTTGTGATAGCCATTCCATGCGGACAGGAGCTGCTCCTCATGTGCCCACTGAGCATCAAAGTCAATGGCGCACACTTCTATTGGATTTGGCCCAGGGTTAGATAGTCGTATTTCCCCATGCGCTGGAGGCCCGCCCGGCACAATCACTCCCAGATCAAGCTGCTTGGGGGCAACTTGAACTTTGTTCATAATGCTGGTACCAGAAGCTTGCAGCATCACAGACCGACCACCATCCACCTTGATGGACAAATCTTGCCTGCATTCTGTGGAGGTCCTCCCAGGCTGCTGTGGTACGAAGATGACCTTGACATCTGCATAGCTTTGGGGTGCTACAACGCCAGCAGATGGATGGCATCTGAAGGCTGTCCCATCCCTGGCTTCGCCTCCATCTGCAGGCTTCTTCACACACCATTCCGCTGGAACTGTTCCGGGGTTACGTAGTCTGATGATTATGACTCGACCCATGCCATACGCTACGCGTCCAAATTCTAATTCATGTTGATCACACACCAGCTCGGGTATGGCAACATATGCCTTCACACACACCAAGATTGGAGGGCCATCCTGAACGTTCAGAGGTACTCGAAATTCAACCACACCCGGACCTATCTGAGGGGACAGTGTGTTGAATAACAACTGCACTTCTGTGCAAGATCTGTCAGGCAAGCCCGGCAGCCTCGGTAGTTTGTCTGGGCGCAGTGTGCAGCCAAATGCTTCTAATAAACCAGTATCAACGCTCACAATTGCGTGAGTCGTAGAGGCATTTTGTATTCTGAAAGTTTTGCATGCAGTCTTGCCTTTGGAAATTTGACCAAAGTCCAATACATACGTTGATGCAACCACGTCAGGGAGCATGGAGTACTGAGAGAGTGCTTTGCAAAACTTCATCATGTTCCAAGACAACAGATGAGGTTGCATCCTGTGCGGTATGACATGAGCCTCCTCCTGCATGTCTCGCATACATTCTTTCTGAATGAGAGCATCACAAATTCCCTGACGGTCTGCTTCTAATTCAACTTCAAGCTTGGTTAACCCTGGTGCTGCCATGCATGCATGACCATACAGCTCCATTCCATCAAGTTGCTCAAGCAGACTTGCACGTTGACCGTCTGCATACATAAACTCTCTTGCAAAGTTCGAGTTCGCGTGGCATAAACAATGCGCCACAAGGGAGCGCCACGACTCAGCAAACTGACGTAGGCGCACACCTTGCACCTGCTTGACATATCTCATGTCCTTCTGTAGCATCCGTTGCATTGATGATCCGCCCGGGCTCAGTAATCTTGCATGTGCACGCTGCACCCTTTGTAGCCAGGCCCCCTCGCTCGAACGTGGTAAACTTAAAGCGATTGATGTATAGATGCCCTCTATGTGCACTGGTATTGTAATAGGCTCAAAGTGAGCCACTTCAAAGCAGATCACCTGTTGCATAATCTGTGGCAATCCTGCCTTGATCTTCAATGTCACCATTTGCTTTCCACCTGGTTGTACAGTGCCATGCGCTGGAATGCATGCATGTACTATTGGCCTTGCAACTGATTTGCCATTGTATCTCCACTCGAATGGCACCCTGAATACATGGAAGCCATGATACAACAGAAATTGGAAAGTCTGTCAGTCAAAGCCACGTAGAATGCAGGAACACACTCGGAAGGATTTGAGATAGTGATCTCCTTCTGGACATATTGGCTATATATACACAGCCCACACTTGATCAAGCGGGGCTCTAAGGAAAATCCTGACTTGCTTGCTTGTGCTTGCAGTACCACATAAGTGTCTGGCCCGCCCTGCACATGCATTACGGCAGATGCATGGGCCTTCATGTTAGCTCGTGCAACGTAAGATATCCAAACGCTTGCAGACCCGCCTGGCTCGAGCAGGCCTTCTACCGGCTTGACATCAAATAGCCCATGGGCAGGATATGTGACTGTAGTATCATCTGGCATGCCTATGCCCACAACCTTTCCACTGATCAACTCCCAACTGTACTTCACAGGCACTTCACATGTGTTGACAACAGATAGCATCTGGGATGAGACAGTATCGTTCATAGCACTGTCAAAGGTGACTGCTGTCTTGTCAAGGAGTACGTTGGGATAGTTGATGTTGCCATGAAGCTCTACGTACTCAACATGCGGATTGTCTGGAAACGTAACTTCAAGCTTCTTCCTGCAATCAGCTAACCTTCAAAGAAGCCATTGCAGGTTGTCCACAATTGATTCGACCAGGAGAACATCACACACCGTGGCTTATGGCTGACAAGATCCTTACGATATGCATGATTCATGTTCACCTCTGCCTTGACCACTTGTCCGGGCTGCAACTGTACAGCTGTAGGGGTAACATTAAACGGGGGTGAAGTGCGAAGCGCTGCGTTTATTGGTGTTTTGCTGGAGTTGCAAATGTCTACGATAGCCGCATCTGGTGGGCATTTGAGAAGAGGATGATACAAATACTCAAACGACAGGACTTTCGTAGAGAACGTTATCTGTGGAAAATCAATTTCTGCCACAGCTGTGAATGATAGCATAGTCTTTGCTGATGATGCCTGGAAACAATGGAACCCTCAAAATTGCATCGTAGTGCGTGTTCATGGCATGGAACCTGTGTGATGAGCGACAAAAACCATACTTCTTGACCACACAGCAGTCGCAACATCTCTGCCCGATTGCTTGCATGATCTAAACATCCGGTCACAAGGAAGTTCCTTGCTTGCTTTGGTGGAATTATAGCTTTGATGGGCTCCACTGAGAAGCAGACTCGCTCAGAAAGTGGAATTAAAGACAGGTCTGTTTTACCGTTGGTTCCGCGTAGCGCGCGCCCCAGCCGCTTCTTCACTGATTCCAAAGCATCATTTTGCCAACATATATCACACCCACGCCTTCCATGATTCTCAACTAGGATTGAACGACTAAATGATTTGCTGACTATTTGTGGACCAAAGTGGATCGCTTGCTCTGAGATATCTTCACAAATAAGGGTGCTGCCGACTCCCACAGCTGTTAACGGAAGTTCGATTTCATTGCCATTGGTCACCAGAATTTGCAGAACATCTGAAAATGAGTATGTTTCATCCAGCCTCACCCACACAGTGAGATTGCCGCATTCTCCTGGACCCAACAGGAGCTCACGGGGACTGACAGAAAAAACTGAAGCCTTCGAGCTGATGAAGGCTTTGACTTCTGCAGTAATGAGACTTGTATTCTTCAGACACAAGCATTTTGAATGTGATTGCATGACCGGGATTCGGCCAAAGGGGACAGCTTCTGGTTCTTCAATGCCAGATGTGTTCACGTGACATGTTACCATTGGCCCCACAGAATTTGCAGCAATCACAAATTCAACTGGAGGTAGGGAAGACCCCACTGCTTGTATGTGGCATGGCAGCTGCATGTTTCCCAGTCGCTTTGTTTGTAGAGTGAAGTGGACTGCTTGTTCCCCTGCATATGCTATGTGTCGAAAGTCAATCACATTCCAGAACACTTGGGGGCTGTCTGCAGTAAACAACCATCATGCCCCGCAAACAAGACTGGAACTCGGTGCGCATACCTTGCGGTGAAATACCGCCAGTAGCTGGATTGGCGACAAATTCTGCAAGCGCCAGTCCAGCTGGGTCTTGCTCATCGACCACAAATTTGACAGGCAACTTTGCAAGATTAGAGACGACAAGCACCATTGTGCAAGGGTAATCGAGTGGACAGTCCCCAAAATTTAATACATCAGTGCTGATGTGCAGTTTAGGCACAGCGCACTGCGCAGTTACCTCAACCCTAAGCACACTCTCTTGAATTTTGGGCATGTCCAGGACGAAAGCTGCATTGTAACGACAGACATTCGTGGAAATGAACTCCACAAGGATTTCCTGTTTGCCTCCAGGTAGGACTGCTCCTGATGAGGGAATCAAGTTGAACTCTGCTGCAGGGCGCACACCATTGTCAATCTGCCAACTAAACGGCATAGGGATCTCACTGGTGTTCTCAATCACCAGTTCCTTTGTATATCTGCAGCATGCTTGCTCTGTTCAGTGCTGTTGTACATACTGCTGTCAGCCAGCGAATGAATAACCACTGGGACATCAACACCTGAATCCATATGACACAAGCCCAAAATCCAACACTGTGGTGTTGATCTGGCAGGCAGGGCCAACAACACGGCCCTTGAAATGAATGCTCAACTGAGAGTCTGTGCCAGCCACAGACACAGGTACTCGCTCATCAAATCGGCCAAGTTGGCTTGGCATGATTTCAACTCCGATGATCATCTTTCCATCAACTTGGACTGCACCAGTTTTTGGGGAAAACTGGAACATTGAGGCAAACACGCCACTCCCAGGCTCAATACAAAATGGAACCGGGATATCGCCGCGGTTTTCCATGAGCACGGAGTACCGATACAATGTGCGGACATAGATGTTTCCAACATCCAGGACATCATACGAAAAGATCGCACATGGGCCTAGCCCGGTGCCAGTCAGGATGACGGGCTGCCGCAGCGCTTGCCCTTCCACTTCGACAAAGCATGTTTCAACTACTTGTCGAGCCACCAGTGGGGAATATTTCACAGTCACCTACAAACAAAAAGCACTGCGCTACATTTAAGTCCATCCCACTGACCATGAAACTGTCCCACAGACATGCAGCTGCGGGCAATGCTGCCTTTTCTGTGTGCAATGCAGACTCACAGCAATGGGATGCAAATGGACACCAGTACCAGAGAAACACCTCTATATTGGAAAATGGAAGCACGAGACCAGACTGAGGAAAGGCACGAATTTCTTGTGTGCCAAACTCCGGATCGACTGACAGACCCTGCTGTCCAGCTGCCACCAGAGTCGTGGTGTCCGCAGAGGATAAGCTGGCGCCATGCTTTTGTGACCTGTGCAGTGTGAATCTGGCTGCCTGACATGTGTTGTTGAAAACACGAAACGAGCGCTGTGATGTCTTTGTCACGAAAGTGTCCATGAAAGCAACTTGCATTGGACCCACACTGACATCTGCATCAATTGCGGCACCAACAAGGCTAACAGTATGCGCAAGTCCACATGATGCTGCTGCCACCAGTGTTCCTCTGATTTCGCCTGTCCGGTCTGGCTTCAGTTGCACCTGGCACTGCACTGTTTCACCAACATCAAGCACTGCAACAATCGGCATCACAGTATAGGGAGCGCTAGCACTCAGCTGAAATGTGCCGGCACACCGGCCTGTATTTCGAGCTAGCAATGATTTGCACGTCACGCTATTGCATGGGCATGACTGTCCAAAGTTGAGGATTTTAGGCAGCTGCAGTTGTGGCCGAGCACCAAGAGCCCGAACAGGCACCACGAAGCTGTCCCGATCGGTGCAGAACTTCAAGTCATACGAGTAGTCCTCGCAGGCCGGGGGTTTGAATGAGACTGTGAACTGCGCCTCCATGCCAGGAGCCACTTTCACACCACCGTGCTTAGCACGAACACCAAATATGGAGCAGTTCGGATCTACAGCTTTGATCCTCCTTGCAATCTGCATTAAAATACACATGTTTCAACGTCATAAAATATATCACATGCATTTTCAGTGTTTCTTGAGGTATGTCGCTGCAGGATGGATGGCTTCATTGAAGTCACTTGCAAAGTGTTGCCTTCGTTTACGTAGAACAGAGGCGCACGCTATCTTGGTTTCGCAAGGAGACTGTCGCCGTATGAACTTTCTGTGGCTCATAGTCCATGAACGACACAACAGGTGGCCGTGGGACGAACAGCATGTGGTCACCGCTTATATGGCAATTGGTAGGCTGACGACATTCCAACGAGTGTCGCTCAGCATTGGATACTCCGTTGTATGCCTGCAGCGTACGGTAGACACCACCTCGGTGCACATCTGGCGGACGTGCTGTACTCAAATATCAAACGACAATTGAGCACCAGCAGCCAACCTTCATCACACCCAAGCTCCCAAACTTGCTGCCCAATGCTCCAGTTTTGTTCTGGGACACCATCGCGTGTACAGCGAGTTACAATGCGAGCGCGTGCTCAGCATATGCGTAACACTTGGGCCAAGGACAGCGGGTGCTCGTGCAGAAGCTGCACCGGACTCCGGAAAGACTGCACCAGCAATGCTTTGAAAGCGCGCATGAGATCTGGAGCATAGCGCCAACTGAGCCCCTGTTATGCAGTCACCAAGACGCTGCACGCCAGAGCAGTCCCCCGTCCAGCCATTTGCTTCACAGGCAAAATGCTACCAAACCCATGCGCGATACTTGCCAGTACACCCTTCCGTCCACTGAATTCATCGCCAGTTTGCTATCAAATTTAAAGATCGCGCGTCGCAGTGTCCACCCATGGATATCCCACGATCTGGATCCCGATCCATTGTTGCTGCAGCATGCCGGCAGTTGAGCGCATTGCAATGCATTGCAGCAGCAAGCGGCTTCCATGCATGCGGCTTCCATGCAAGGCAGGAATTCCGGAATACTAAGATTTCCTAAGAATTCCTAAGAATTTGCCTGGCATGCAAGCTTATGCCATGCGGTTGCAACGGGTTGGGCCCAATTGGGATGTGCGATGCCTTGTCAGTAACATCACGATGGCATTATCACCGTCCAAAAAACGTGCCACTTTCGCCGCTGTCGGGGTGCAATCGATTTTACTACCGTGGAACGTTTCCACCGGCATTCCGGTGGACTGCATGCGGTGCGACAGTGATCGCCAGTGATTCCAACTGCGATCATCGCCAGCTGAGATTTCAATCGTAGTTGAGTAAGTAAGCCCGCATCAATATCTTGGCCGACCGCGGCCCATTCGTAATTTGTACACCGCAAACGGGTGATTATATATTGCGGCGGTGGGATTGATGCCCATGGTGAGCGGGCGGGCCAAATCTCCGCTGCATAGCTTGCGAACGCTCAGCGCGTTTTACACTGGCGGAAGTGTCGCTGTGCATCCAGATGGGACGGATCTGATATGCGTGTGCGGGGACGAGCTTAAGGTGATCATCGCTCATGATAGTGGCCATGCCGGACGAGACTTGTGACTGACCGTAAGAGCCACGGCATCAGCATCACGTCTTTTCAATGAGGTGGTGGGTGCAGGTGGTCAACAGGGAGTCTGGAGCTGTGACGCGAAGTCTGCCTGGCGACTCTGAGCCGCTGACTGCCATGTGTGTGCATCCATCCGGTGGCCTTGTCGTAACGTCTTCTAGGAGTCTCGTGAGCAAAGTCTGGAGCCTCCGTACAGGTAGATGTACCAGGGCTTGGAAGGTGTGCTGCAAGTGCAACAACTGTAACTCAAGCAGAGCATAGCTCACTGTGGATGCAACTGCTGGTCACCGCATCTGCGCACGTATTCGACATCAGTTCTTCTCAGGTTCACGTAGGCGTTTTTTCAACGCTTGTGCTGACACAGGTCTCTTTCTTGGTCATATGCACCCTGTACTGCATGTACTGCATTTGCGCACATGCATGACAATCCCGAAGTATCACCAAGAATGTTCGATCCTGTCGTGAGAATATTTGAAGGTAACGTCTGTGTTGCAGCCTCACACTGCACCCGTCGCTGACATTGCCTTTGATGTCTCTGGTGGCTACATTGCAACAGCATCAACTGGCCGTGAAGTCAAGGTTTGGGACACAGATGCGGGATTTTGCACGCATTCCATGGTCTGCCATACAGGCATAGTGATGCGTGTCCTGTTCCATCCAAACAAAGCTCTACTTGCCACATCCGGAGACGATGGTTTTGTGACAATTGTGGATTTGACATCAAAGACCGTCAAGTTCAAGCTCAAAGGTCATGTTAGCGTTGTTTCCGCCATTGCATGGACATCAGATGGGGAATACCTGTTATCTGCAGGAAGGGACAAAGTAGTTGTGTTGTGGGACACAAGATCAGGCACCAAAGTCCGCAGCATCGCCGTCCTTGAGTCAGTCGATTCAGTAATTATCATACCACCCTCAATCAGCAAAGATGTCTGCGGGTCAGATTCTGGTGGTGGCCCATGCATTATTTTCGCGACAGGTGGCGAGGCCGGTGTTGTCAAGCTCTGGAACGCCCAAACTGGACAGTGTGTCGCCAATACTAATGTGGCATCACAGGTTGATGAGACCCATGCCATCATCCATTTGGCCATGATGCCATATTCACAGAAGATTCTAAGTGCCACTGCAGACTGCACGCTGACCTTCATGTCTGTTTGTGGAAAAACATTGACGAGCGACAGCATGCTGTTGGGGAACCTTGGTGAAGTGACCAGCACAGCATTCCTATACAATGCTTTAGCAGTGCAGCGAGGTGAAGATGCTGGAGCACCAGACAAAGAATCAACAGACGCTGCACAGCAGGGTTGTGTTGTGATTGCCACAAACCACCGGAGCTTCTACCAGCTGTCATCCTCAACCTTTAGATGCACAAATAGGTTTGAAGGCCACAGCGACATTGTCCTTTGCGTCGCTGCACAGTGCTTCCACACCACTTCTGCTACCATATGGCTTGTTGCATCAGGCAGCAAGGACAACACTGTGAGAGTGTGGCATGCTGAAGCAGGCCGCTGTTTGGCGGTCGCGTCAGGTCATCTTGGCTCGGTCAATGCGGTATCGTTTTTCTCTCAGCAAAGCCCATCTTTGCTGTCTGGTGGTGCTGATAAGCTCATTCAGATATGGGATCTGAGCAGCGTGTTGCAACTCCTTGATTTGGGGACCTTTCCACAAGATCCGCTGAAGCTCTCTGCATCAGCGGCTGTTGCAGGGCATGAGAAAGAGATCAACTGCGTTGCAGTTTCACCGTCCAATGCGTTGGCTGCATCGGGGGGAGCAGATCGAGTAGTTCGAATATGGAAGCTGCCTGCACTGTCCACACCGATGGTTTTGACAGGCCACAAGCGAGGTGTGTGGGATGTCCAGTTTGCTCCTGTAGATCAGGTGCGAATCGCTCGTGCACAGACATGCCATTGCGGACTGGTGTTTACTCACTTGCGTTGGCAGCATGTGTTCACGAAATTCTGTGCCTCCTTGGTCTGCACATTCTCAAGCTACCAATTGCGTATGCAGGCTATCCTGACGGCATCTGGGGATGCAACATTGCGCATATGGAGCGCAAAAGATGGCATGTGTATTCGCACATTTGTTGGGCATGGAGCTTCTGTTCTGCGAGCTCGATTCAGTGCTGCAGGCAGCAAAATTGTTTCAAGTGGCAGTGATGGGTTGCTTAAAGTCTGGAATGCAAAAACAGGACACTGCGTGTTCACTCAAGACGCACATGATGGGAAAGTCTGGGCAATGGACGTGGGTGGACCTAATCAAAGCTTCGCCATCTCTGGTGCCGACAATGGTTCGCTAACATTGTGGGGGGATGGGGCCAAGGTCGAAGCAGATACTGAATGGAAGAAGCACGAGTATGAAATTCAGGAGCAGCAAGTATGTCCCATTCGTCGAAGCCCAGCACATGCATTGAAACCATGTGGTGACAGCATGCTCTTGACATGCACTGCTGGTGTAGATTCTTGACAACGCCGTAATGGCCAAACAGTGGGTCGAAGCTGCAAAAAGAGCCATACGCCTACAGAAGCCAGCCAAGCTGCTCCTTGTCACACATGAGATTTTGAAACTCAAAGTCAAGTCACCTACAGATGTTCTAGATTTCTGCCTGATCACAAGGGATTTGCGCATTGACGATCTTCGAACACTGCTCATGTATATACGTGATTACAACACGTCGCCGAAGCACTTTCATTGTGCCCATGCCTTGCTACATGCAGTGCTGATGTCCAGGCATCCTCAGGTGTGCCTCATATCAAGCATTCGCTGGTTAAAAGATCTGTGCGCTGCAGGGAGAATATCTGCCAATCGCTCCTTCCTACTGCACACCACATGTTGATTTTACAATGCAGGAGCTCAGTGAAACGCAAGGACTGCAAGATGTGCTTGACGGCCTACATCTGTACTCATCAAGGCATTATGATAGACTGGATCGTCTGTTACAGTCCACATTTTTACTTGATTACATCCAGCTTCAATCACAAGGTTACAATAGATCTTAATCTGATTGGGGATGAACCTTGTAATTGATCATCAGTCACATGTAAGGGTGCATTGCACAGCCATTGGGCAACGGCCTGTTGTACTTGCTGCTGTATGATCCACAAATGGACTCTCCAAATCCTAGCGTAGTGTCTGCTGCCAACTGACATTCGACGCTTACACTGTTCGACGCTTACACTGACTGCCGCCTGTCGATGTCCAGGACTATATTGAGCTCAACATGACCGCTTTCTTCACAGAATTTGTGATGATTGGGGGAGTTCCGGGGGGTCGGGGGTAAAGCTGATCAGGTCATGCAAAATCGCTGCTGCTGCAATGATATGCTGTACGTCGCAAGTCCATGTAGGGCCGAGAACCAAGGCGATTGTCAACTGACTGATGGCTCCGAACTCCTCTGGCGTGAGATGCTGTGATCTCAGACACAAAGGGATAGTCCATAGAACCCCCATCCACAGGCACAGTTGATACAGGGTAAGGGTTTCCACAGACTGTGTTGGATGTCCGGTCAGACCAAGAATATTGGAACTGCTGCAGGTGTGTGCCCCTGGCGGCAGCTCCATGATGGGCTTTCGAGGTGCCAGTTTGCCTTGGCGGCGTCTGCAATAACAGTGTGCATGGTCCAATTTCATGACATCGACTGGAGGCCAAATGCGACCCATGTTGGCAAAATTTACCTTACCAGCGTTCCGCGACTGCTCTTGCATCATGTGCAGCAGATCTGCGGCACCTTGCAGTACATCTGGTTCCTGATGTTCACGTCTGTAGGAGTGCTCACTTGTTGTCCTGGGGGGTGTGAATTGAACTGGTCCACAAGCTGCCAACTTACCCGGTTCCATGTGACCGTGACGTGACCTTTCTGTCACATTGCTCAGGCATGTCTGAGGCGTGAAGCTGCCGTCATGCCGAAGTATTTTGTTTCCAACGGCACAGCAAGATTGCGCAAGGTGATACAGTTCCTCAGATGTGCGTTTCGGAACAGATGCCAAGTTCGCTGTAATGACAGATTCAGCTGCCTCTTGAATCGGCCTGTCAGAATTTTGATGAGTGACTGCGTCTTGCTCGTGTATAATTTCCCTTCTACTGGATCCGTCAGCTTTGTCCCATCCACCTTTGTTCCTGGCGAACTCCTCAATGAATTTCCGAGCCGCTGCAGATGCATGCCTAGACCCACGGACACTGTAATGATGGCTGTCGATGACCAAGTCACCGCAATTGATGCGCTCGCTATATACTCCGTCCGTGCTTCCCTTTTTCTTTTCGCGCTGCATCTTCGAATAGCAGGCAGTACACATGCGTATATCTGCAAGGACTTCCTATCACACATACACATTTCCACAGAGCAAGGCACACAGTGAGCAATGTATCATGCGTGTCACTGGCCTGCCACCTGAGTCTTTGACGTTGATTGCTGTACATGGGTCCGTGCGCGTTGATCGACGAAACAGGACAGCAGCGCACTGTTTGGACCATTTCTTCGCAGGCTTGTTTGCGAATTTGAGCAAACATCGCACTGCCAGCCGTCATTGTCGTAAGTCACGCGTTTCTTCGTTTTCTGGCCCCCCTACACCGAACCAACCTTGCTCTCTGCCGATGCGAGCCAGAGATCAGGATTTGAAACAGCGCAGAAATGACACAAAGGTTGCACTCGTCAAGGCAAGCATCAAATGTGGCCATAAAATGACGACGCTGGTGCGGTCTTGCATCACAGACCAACTCAAACAGCCGCGCCACAAAGGAGAAAGCAATACCATGATAGAACAGATGCTGGCAACGCTGCTCAAGCAAGATATAAAAACGCAACAGATTTACAAGCGTTACCTCCCATATGATTGTTGGGAGCTACAGACGGATCAGCAGACACACAGCGTCGTGCAATGTAACCAAATACGCTGTGCATGTCAACAGGGCGAGATGAGATGATATGCGGCCCGCCAATCGCGCACTGA
This sequence comes from Ulva mutabilis, assembly GCA_900538255.1. Taxonomy (NCBI): domain Eukaryota; kingdom Viridiplantae; phylum Chlorophyta; class Ulvophyceae; order Ulvales; family Ulvaceae; genus Ulva; species Ulva mutabilis. The sequence continues at coordinate 646,314 of UNSF01000019.1, forward strand.
TTAGATCGACCAGCGTCCATAACGTCTTTTAACGCAGCACTGAACACGCGCGGTTGCATCGACCAATTCTGTGATGCATGCATGCGGAACTTGAATAAAGCGCTCGAGAAAACGCGTGAACTTTGACACCGCGTGTCGACGTCGGCCCTCGCTGCCGGGCTATTGCGTTCATCTCCGTGTAACACCGCGTGTCGACGGCGGCCACTTCATGGCCGGCTCCATGGCCGCTGTATGCTGGCTCCGATTTTCCCCAGCGCCTTCGGCTCACGTCTGAGCTGTGGGTTGGGCACTGTTGTCTAGATGGCTGAGAAATTTCTGTGACATAGTCGATTGTGTACGGGCCTGGACATTAATTAAATCGTGTAGCTGCTGCTGCATGTTTCACAGGATATGTAAGATGCTGCATGCATTGCTTGCACCTGCGAGCCACGCTGACACTGCCAGTCCCACACTATCGAGAGCAACATGAGTCTGGATAACGGGACTGGCAGTGTTACACGGAGATGAACGCAAGAGCCCGGCAGCGAGGGCAACAGCAGGAAAGCAGACGGCCAAAACCCCCCGAAAGCAGACAACAGCAACAAGCAGCAACTGTCTCAGGTGACAAGCCACAACGAACCGACACAGCCGACACAACCACACCCACGCATCCACACATACGCGCACTCCCACACCCCACCACCACGGCACTGAGTCCTAGATAGTGTTGTGTTGGCAAAAAAGCAGGTCGGGACAGCTGCACCCTCGAGGATTGCATCAGGGGCCCTACGCTCGTGATCGCCGTTGACTGCTGAGCTACACACGATCCGTCTGATGAGGCCCTTGGCACTGGCCGAAACTAGGCACGGTAGCCTCTGTCGTTTCTGTAACCAGCAGCATCCAGTGTACCTTCTACCTCTTTGACAGTGCACATCATGGCTTGGCTTCTACGTGATCGAATGAATCATGTGCAATGTGCAATTATGCTTGGCCAGCGGTGTAACGGCGCAACAGTGAGTCCTGCATTTGTCACGGTTCATAGCCAGATGCACGCCGGATAAGGTGCAGCACAGGTCTGTATACCCAGCCTGGCCCACAGTGCGCCACCGCGTTGCACGACTAATTGGCATATGATATGAACATAGAATCATGATGTGCTCTCTTCACATTGGTGGCAGTAATGGGGTTCGTGCGTTGAGTGTAGATCGATTTTACATCTCGGCGTACCTAGCCAGCTGCCTGATCAATCATGCTGCCCTGCATGCCTGGGATCAGTGGGCACTCCCTGTGACCGATGAAATTGCTTTTTAGCCAGCCACATCACTGTGCGTAATGCGCAGCTGTGACTAATTGTCGACAACCATTTCATAACGTCCGGTCAAAAGCATGAGTCTGCCACACCAGAGTCACAGCAGGGCTGGACTGCAGTGTGTGTCTCAAGATGGGCAGGAACTTACACATTGCAGATGATCGAATACACACTTCCTTGACCTCGGCACCCATGGGAACATTGGCAATTGGTTGCTGCAGCGCGCTGAACCAGTTGTACACTAAAACAATGGCAAGTTGTACATCGCAAGCGACATGACGTTGGAAAATCACATGCATGTCACAAGCATCAGCATGCAGCAACGGAAGATGGGTTACACACAATCTGACCGTACAGGGGAACGACACAAATATGTTCGTCGACATAGAGCGGGCCATGCAGGGCCCACATTCTATACAAGCTAGACCATGCATATGCTGGCCAGAGCCAGCTGATCTCCCGGCATGCAACTCAAGGTTTCGAGCGACCTCTTGGTTTACGCGTTCTCACGCGCACTGCAGTACTTGGTGCTTGGTATGATGGGGCGTGGTCACGCCGAGGTGGGAAAGCAGGGCTGCCTTCACGATTTATCGCAAGTTGACCAACATGTGATTTGTTCCTGCTACTGTTGGCTTCTGAGACTGCAAATCATCAGAAGGCTCTCTGTGACCCCTGTTCATACAGCACTGCAAGACTTGATAGAAATGGCTATTGGACGAAGTAGACAGATGTCACACCTACACGCATGGAAATCTCTGCTTCAGCCTCTCCGTCCCATTTCGCATGCCCGCCAAGAGCATCAAAAGAGTCATCATACTCATCGTTGTACTCCGCATCTTCGGTCTCCTGAGATTGTAGCAGTGAGAGTGTCTTGTTTACCAGGTCTTTCCTGCTATTGCCAGAGTCAAGGTCAAGCTGCCGTCTACCTGTACGAAGGTCTGCTGAGCGCATGCAATTCTTCAGTCCTCTATCATAACGAAACTGCGCACCGTAATTTGGCACGTTTGGCTTTGCGGGGACTGCATCTCTTGTGCCCTCACCAACACAGGTCCGATCCAACTGCTGCAGTGGCACTGGAAGCGCATTGGTGAGCAACGCATTTGCCACATTCTCAATGTTCCAACCGATGCATTGGCAACATGCATGCAAGAAGGAGGGACTATGATCGGGCAGCATGTCCTGCAGCACTTTCAACATTCGTCGCTGAGACGCATCTAAAGAGCTGGCAGGAGCATCGTCTCTTCGCTGCGGTGCACTGCACATGCTTGATAGTACTTTCATAGTAGACATCGCAGGAGGCATAGCTGCATGCGGGCGACAAGCTGCATTGTCTCCATTCTGACCCACAAGTGCCAGCAGGTATGCATACTCATCATGATCAGCATCCATCAAGCTGTCATTTATAAATTGGTCCACCAACTGCAACAATCCATACTTTGCCAATCGGCCCAACAAAGATCTTGAATCACTGCACTGTTGCACCTGCAAAGTGCAAAGTTTTTCAGCCTCCGAGTGTGCGTAAACACGTGTTGTAACCAGAAGGGTACATCGCAGTCAGTGCCAACTAGCAGGTCACCAATGCAATCGTACAGAGACGCACAGACTTCATATCCATCAATAGTGGCAGCAGCTCATCCGACAAGGAGGGTATTGACTTGTCACAGGATGAGCCGTCCCCACCTGTGACATTGACCAGTAGCACGCCATGCTGGATCACTTGAAATGCGAGCCAAGCACATGCCAATGCCAAAGCATTGGCCTGATTGTCTTTAGCGTTAAGCTGAGGGAGAAGATTGTCATGCCAGTGAGACAATGTCGGCAGCAGCGGCCTTCCTGTGTTGGAAATGAGATCTCTTGAGATCTGTGGTGCAACCAACAATGTGGCAACAAGAGAGGCGGCGATGTCTTCCATGCATGTCACCAGGTCTATGAAGCTTGCCTTGTGTTCCCTGGAGCTGCCTAGGCTGTCCCCAACTTGTTCAATATGAGATCCAGCAGCTGAGATTGCCGAGGCAATGGCAACTACAGATAAGTTACCGTGTGTTGAATGCTGACTGGTCTTTACTTTGTATCTACCAATTCAGTTGGTTTCAAACTGTTTTGCAGATGAGTAGTGATGAATGAAAGGGTTCTGTACCTGGGACTCCATTGGAGTGCATCAGAGCTCGCAGTATATTGGAGCACGCGGCCTGAGCATCGTATGCATACAACGTACAAATATCAATCACAGCAGAAGGTGAAAGACTCAGCTCAAGTATCACAGGGCAGCATCTGCTTCTTTGGTCTTGACCGGCAGCACGGCAAAGCACGTCCAGCACTTGCTGACGCAATTTAGTGTATTGTATGTGAGATCTTGAACTCTGAGGAAGCTCGACATAGTCGTGCGGGCGCCTGCATTTAATGCATTCATGACTACCGTTGATGGCTGTACACTCACCACCAATGTTTACGGCTCTGCACCACCAGAAGGCCATATCAATCATTTTGTCATGAGGCTTGAGAATCAGAATCACCGCTCCCGAGGCATGAGGGACATCACCATGAGAATCTCAAGAAGGTGTCCAAAAACTGCTGGAAGCCGTCAGACGTAATCACATCGAGGAACTCTGAATCGTGTGCTACAGATAAAGCCCGCACAGAATCTGTCAGGATTGTCAGTGCGCGCTCTGTCATCAATTCCATGGTCACGAATGGGAAAAAAATGTACCGCGACATGGTTCGTGATGCAATCATCGCTGCTCAAGATATTGAACGGGCAGCTTCCCACGGGGGACGCAGGAACCATAGTTGCGCAGCACTCGCAGATCCACCACGAGTGCACCTGTCATGACTGATATCAAAGACACATAAATATTTTTTCGGATCGTGGATTACAGCTGCAGGCGGCTCGAGTCGATCAATGCAGGGGACGAACGGGCTGTTGCAACATGTTGGACAGCTGCAGCATGCAGGTGCCCGGTGCACAAGCGCGTCATGCGAACATGCGACAATCGCTGCAGGCCATCACATCCAGCAAGGTCACCCGCAAACAACAAATAGTTGTGAAGCTGAGGAAGAAAAAGTTGACCGCGCAGCCGCAGCCTGGATTACACGGGTACGTGCGCTTGCTTGCCCAATTGCGTTGACGACAAAATTCAAACAAAAAAGAGAAAACCGGGATCGGCTTGTGTGAGGGGCGAAGCGAACGAAGGACCAGTTCGGTTTCCGGGTTGGCCAACCTTGGTTCAGCAATATGCCGTGAACTGGATCAACTGCGGCAGGACATGGACCGGCAGGACATACTGCATGGTCACCCCGCACCCCGGGGCCACCCGAGCCAATCTGGATGCTCCAGAGGCCGCCCGCGGACTGTTTGCAGCGCGAAGCTATAAACAAAGGGTTTTCCTGATATTTCGGAGCAGCAGAGTTCCACGACATGGTCGGGGTGGTGCCCAGTATGTGGCTGAACTTGAGTGCTGATGAGCCACGCAAACCAATGATCCCGCAGCGCTATCAAAGCAGCGACAGACCCGCGAAAGACGTAAAACATTACTTAGAGCCCATAGTAGTATTCTGAATGCTTGATAGGCTCCGCCGTACGCGAGGTAGACATGGTGTGTCGCATGTTGATGAGGTGGTTTCTGCCTTGTTGCCCACGGGAGTCGATCGCGGGATTCTGCTTGGCCGAGGCGCACCCATGATCTTGAAGTATCACCTTATATTCTATTCCGGTTGGCTTTTATAGTCCATGGAGTCTCAGGGGCAATGTCCGGCAGATCAGCAGGATGCAGAGTGAACATAACAAGCGGCAGGTTCATCAACTACTGGCATTAACAGATAGCTGCTAATAGTCTTTTTAGGCTGCCGGATGTAACACGATCATACCATGCCGGATACGGACACTCTTGCACAAAACAGGACATGCCCCAATCATATTTCAGGTTCAGAGTTACGAGCGATCCGTACTCTTGAGTGTATGAACACAGCACTGTCATATCATGTGGAGCAGCGAGCACTGGATCTGCCATTGCTGGCTCATGCTCGAGACTGCTGTCAACGGACCCCACAGCCGTCGGTGTGAAGCCCGTTCGTGCAACTGCATTCACCGTATAGCAATCAAAATTTTGTAAATAATCTGTTTGGCTGATTTTCCTCACCTCTTTCCTCTCCAGGCTACCGATCGTGCTCCTGTCACTCCCATTCCGACTCAACAACTCGTCGTTCGTCTCTCTCAGCTGCTCCAAATCATAAAAAATTCCTATGCCAGGTTATCTGCTTGTCGTGTGTCTGCCAGGCTATGACAATCGGCATCTGCTAAAAGCCAGCTACTCGTAGCTGACAGCTACACAAAGGTATGTACTTGTCACAGGAGGTACCAAGCCGAGTGACTAGTCCATATATTCAGCAACGGCTATTATTGTTTAACCAGGCAGTGATGGTGCCTCCTTGCACAGTCTGCAGCTGTAACCATGTGGTGTTGCACAGCTGTGTGTTCCTGCCTGATTCAGCTTTGCGAGCGTGTAGACCACAGAAAATGGCAAACGTCACTCAGAAATCAATCAAGTAGTTCTTATGTTGCTTATTCATGGCAGTTTATTGCGGTGATGTAGTGTTTTGGGGCTCTGGCACGCCCCGTGCTCGTGTCCGCGCGGGACCCACTTCAAAGCTGAACCGACACGGCGTGCAACAAGCAGCCGAACATGTTCCGCTCCGAAATGTGTCAAAAGCCCACTCTTGATGGGTTTCTGCATCCAGCAAAGCGCGGGATGCCGTTGGGCGGGAGCTAGCGGGGAGGTGGCGAAACCCGACTTCTCGGGGGGCTGACCATGCAGTACAGCGTTACAACTGCCCGGGCGCCCTGTCAAAGGCCTGCTCATGCATTGTTCAATATCAACTCGAGCGTGGGTATTTATCAGCTTCAGTATGTGCCTGATTTGGCTTGCCATCGCGATGCATCGTTCATGGAACTCCATTGGACATCCGGATACATCCGACAGGTGAAATCACATGTCATTTGGCGCAAAATGGCAGCACTGGTGACGGCGATACACCTTCCATACTTACAGGCATAGTTGCACGCTGTATTCATCCTGTTTGCCGGGCACACACTGGTTATCTGTGCACACATGACGATCTGTGCATGACGACCGATCGTGCGCATGCCTTTGTCACCAAATCTGCACACTCCTACTGCCCTAGTTTAGCAAGTTCTAGCAACAGTGTCTTCTCCCTCGAATGTGGGATCACACTACCTAGTTGCATATAGTCGGTATGGGTCGAGCAACAGTGAACGACTCGTGCCATTGCAGTATCAGTAAGCGAGGGCCAGAAGATGCCCCGCCATCGCAGAGCAGGTCACGTATGAGGATGCAGGTACTCTATGTTCACGATGGCATGCACGAGATGATCATGAGGGTGTCTTGTCACACATGTCTGACATTATTAAAGGAAGCGTGTGAAGTACACGTCAACCCACAGAAGTGTCGCTGAATCAGGTGTGTGGTTCCAGGAGCAGTCCAAATCCGGTTTTTACAGCTTTCCATCCAAACAGCATACTTACTGAATTCAGGAAAAAGACAGGCTCTGCCCGCCATCGCTGCCTCTAGATACATCATGCCTGAGACTTGCAACAACATCAATACAGTTAATCGCGCCATACAAATTGTTAAACTTCAGTCCAATTTGTTAGACCTTCCTTGCAGCATGATTTCAGTTGTAGCCAAGGCTCTTACCTCACCAAGGACACAAGCAGGTGATAGAGAAGCTGCACATGGCTTGCATATACGTGACACAACGAACACTATCAGGCTATGTGAGTTCACCATCCACGCAGGTGTGTGTGGTTACATAATGTTGTCAAGGGCCAGACTCAGCAGAGCAATTCACCTCACATGCACCGGTCTGCGATTATGCTAATTGGTATGTGGGATTGGTCTGCTGTGTGTGGGCCACCTGTACGTGTGCCGGAACTAATGGCCACTCTGCGACTTTTGGCATCAGGTCTGTCTCTTTTGTCCTTCTGTGTGAAATGTAATACTACATGCAGCTGCACAAGTATAGGATGCCCTGAAAATCGCCCCTGATAGTGTATCTGTTACCATCTGTCAGTGACATCTAGCGCTGACCTGAGAGTGGATCATGTTGACACCGGTGATCCTGTTTGTGCTTCTCCTTGGCTGTTAGGACAGCTCAAAGAGCACTCGAAATTCTGAACATTCTGCCACAGGACATATCTAGCAACATACAATCAGTCTCCAATGCAAATTCTACATGCATGGCGTTTGGTCCTGGTGTGAAAGTATCAAAATTGTCGTGTGGCTTCACAGTACGCAGCAAGCGGCAAGAGTGGCTGCACTTGTAAGATCGGACCTTGGCGCCCATCCTTGGTGGCCACAATTCTAAAACACCGCATTTGGGGGCATATATCACGAGATACATGTGCTTGCTTCCTCCACGTGACTTGGCACGTGGCGCACATGCAGGCCGCCTGAACATGTCGTATGGTTCCAGAGGAAGCTTGTTGGACGGGTCATTGCTCAATAAAGTCAAGGATCATACCTGTGTGATCCAGCAGCGACGCTGAGAAAAGTTGGGGTCTTCCTGTTCATCGCAACAGGCACCTTGACATCTTGTGCATGGCCTGCCACCAAAGCAGTGCTTTCCCGGACGGGTGCTACCACCCATCCCAGGTGTGCATCCCTGTAGCCCTTCCACACGCGGATGATGCACTTGCTGGCTGTGTCTACAAGCAAGACTCGCCCTTTCTCATCTACGCAAGCCGCCATTAACTGGTCGGGTGCAAGACACAAGCTGTCCACTGACCTGTCATCTGCATCATAAGCATGTCAAGCCTGTCTGCGTGATGGTCACGCCAACAAAATAGGGACATGATTCAAAACCACGGTCAGACAGAATGCATGTGAGTCACAGCACACCTGCGATGACACTGTCAACGCTGAGAGTGTTGAACATCCACCTGGACATGAGTGTCTGAAGCACTTGCGTGGTCAATGACAGCGAATGCATCAAGCCTCCAAGGCATCTGGTCCAGATGTTACTCTTGCCAACACATTCATTACTCAAATTCAAGCGACTCTCTGGCACCACATCCATCTGGTATGCGAAGCACGAGAGCCACGACATTGCTGGACCCTCACCAGTTGTAAGAACTGCCATGGGTTCAAGGCCAGCCTGCCTTTCCGTATCGGCAGCAAGAAAAGTGTTGAGGAAAGAATTGGATGAGATGACATAAGCTGCCCCAGTGCAACGCCTCAACCCTGGTGGCAGGTGGAGATGATGAATGAGATGACTGACATCATGCCTCCTGAGAGAAGATGTCCGCTCCCAAAAGCTGGACATGTACGTACGTTGCACGCACAACCTCTCTAAAGCTGCTGCTTGAATTGTTGTGATTGAGCTTTGTGCTAGGAACATGAATCCCCTGTGCCCCAGAGCAGTGGTGTGGCAATCGATAGCAGGGCCCTGACACGATGTTGTGATGCGTCGTGCACAAATCTCGGACATGTACATGTCAAACAGGCGCAGCCATCCACATGACGTGCTGACCATAAGGACACCTGAGTTTGTAGTGATGGAATACGGGGGCATCGAGCAGCCTTTCGCATTAGCACGGTTTGCTGGCACAATCCATTTCAAGCCAACGATGTTCGCACAAAGATGCTCAAGTATGATGCCCTGACATGGGTCTGTCGCAACCACCATTCTCTTATGATCGCCATTCTTGTCCCTCAAGGCGTGCCATATGATGAGCTTATCCCGCAGCGCAAATGCAGCCACAGCCTCATTTAGAATGGCTACGTGCATGCCCAGTAACTCCGTGTTCTGCCCCACAGCAAGACTGGGCTGACATGCACTGACAGGATCAGGTGCACGCAAGTCCTGCACATCGTTGTATCTCAGCTGCTGCTGTCCGCAGCTGTTGCCTGTCGCGTCTTCCCACGTCAGGCGCTTTCAATACAAAATTGATCACGCTGCAGTTCCACCGCTCATGGAAGCATCTACAAGCTAATCAGAGCTGCTAAGGTGTCTAAGCACACACTAATGGACAGTCAAGGACTGAGAGTGGTCATGTCATTCATCCCCTCATTCGTGTACGTCAGGGACAGCCAGCACACCCCTTCGCATAAGACTGCATGAATCCAATTGATGTCCACGTTAGCGGCATGCATCCGTTTTCCGGAAGTAGCGTTTGCAGCTGTGCATGAAGTGGAGTACATAACTCTGTGTGGTTGGGTCGTTCAACGCGCGAGTACGTGATGAACTGCGTAAAATTTCATTTCTCCTTCGCTATAGATGACGCTAAGGGGATTCGGGAATACATGCAGAGGTCTGGTCAATCCTTTACCGGCGCAAACAACCTGTGAAGACATGCCGCAGTGGAGCGATAAGGCGCCATGGGAAGCGTTGGTCTACGCGTAGCTACGTGAACGGCCGCGGCGACTGTACGCGGCCATGGCAACGCATTGCCGCAGAGAGAGATTTTTAATCAGGCACGGCCGAGCCCTATAGGGCCTTGCAGGGTTAGCCGTGCTTGCGTGCAGTCCAGCGTTGCAACGCGTTGACGGAATTTGCTGCGCTACCCAAGCCACTCTACAGCGAGCTCTGTATACAGGGATAGCGGAAACTATGGCATGAGGCACCTCGAGCTCGATAGACACTCACATGAGAGACACGCCCTCAGTAATGATCGTGCCCTGCAGCTGCATGCACTTGCCTAGGGCTGCATGCACTTGCACACGATGCATCGAGCTTCGACTCCATGAAGAACCAGCAGGACGGGTTCTTGTAAAACTCAGCATTCCCCTATTCCGCGGAATTCCGGCAGAATTTCGCTTTCCTGCATGTTGAGTTTTCAGTCCAAGTGCAACCCTGTGTATTGGTTTGTTAGGTAGCAAAGCGGACCAAGCCAAAAACAGGGCGCAAGCACGGCCCCGGCTGTCGCCCGCGTGGATTTGGCATTTGTCGAGCTATCGGCATGCCCGAGAGCTTGCGCATCACCTTCCCTAGCAGGTATGATCACCGAATGTGATTCCTGGTAATGTGCAATACATCGTGGACGATGGTCCGTTCGAAGGGCCTCAAGAAACCTATTTCTTGTTGGTACACTGCATTCAAAGCAGTTTCAGCTGTTGCATTTTTCGATCTACCTCAGGCTGTCCCGCGCTGAATCGCGATGGAGTGCGTGCAACCTTGCATATCATCCACTGGAAGATGCATAATTGTGAACGCTGCAATGTTACACGTGCCTGGTTGAGGCTGCTTTATGCGTATGTTCCGGCAGGCTAAGCGATGCCCAAAGCAGCAAGTATCAAAGAGCGGGTGTTGGGTACAGGGGCAAGCTGGCTATGGACGGCATGTCGCAGATGGTTTTCACGTCTGCCCCCTCATACGTTATGCAGGAGCAGAGCGGTACGAGTTAAATGAAAAGTTAAGGATCAGTCCACACTCAAAACATACATCACACTTCCCCTTGTGCAAGTGCAGTCAGACAATGTTTACCTCCGACAGACGGCCTCGTCATTCTTCATGGGATCCGAGCTAGGCGTATGGCAGACCAGAAGTCGTTCTGTCAGTCGGACATCGCTGGGAAAGCACAGAGGTGTTGCACTAGCAATGATTTACCAGACAGTAATCTTAGCTCTGGCATCGTGTAGCTGACCAATATGATGCTGCATGCTGCAGGAAGCGGACAATGGACAACAAAAGTGACGTGCCTGCGGACAAACGCAGGCGTACATCTTGTACTCCTAATGGACTTGACATCACAGGCGGCCCACCACAGTCGAGTGCAGACGCAGGCGACATTTCATACGGTCGGGTTGTGTTCACCGCTGATGCATTGGCAATCAAGACGTTATCAGATCTGAAAGATGTCTGCCGTAGTCGGAGGTTGCCTGTGGGAGGCAAGAAAACCCAGCTTGTGCATCGCATACTGACAAGTCAGGTGGGTCCATATGAAACTGGTGCCGAAGGCCCGTAAGGCTCTCATGATTTTTTCATGCTCTTGTGCCAGGGATTTACAACAGGGTAGTAAAGCTGCATTGTTCTGACCGTGACGCTTCGCGTACAGAACAAAATAAGTTTGATGGGTCGTGCCTGCTGGAGCGTGTCCGGAATTTGAGCACATGAAGTGTACAAACGTGCAGCTGTTGCACTCGAGCCGCCCACATAGAATCAAGTGTTCCCTTTGAGTATCAAGTTGACAGATATACCCTTAGCCTTGTCGGTCTTGCATTGCGGACGCCTGGCTAGCAGCTTCCACAATCTCTCCAATGGCACTGTCCGATTTTGGCAACGCTAGTCTAAGAACAAGCCAGGCACCAAGGAGATGCGCGCATATTAAAGCAGTATGCGTGTTATTAATAGAGTGATAACTAAAGAGATTCCAGGTGGCTGCGTAATATAAATAAAGGGAGCAGCACAGTCATGGAACTATGCATGAGCAGCGTGGTCATGGAAATCTCCATCAGCCGAATGAGTCTATGCACAATTGAGCTTGTGACTCAAGACCTCTTTGTGCAGAACATTAGGTCTGCAAATAATCTTGGATCAGTCAGCAACCTATCTCCTTGGGATGCGTGACAGACAGGTACATTTTCACATGTGTAGAATAGTCCACGCTGAACAGTCAAGCCCTTTCTCAGTGGAATGCCTACACGCAGCAGCTGAATAAAGATTGTGACTCTTCTTTGTGTTGCGCTGATTCTGATGAGAATGCACACAATCGGTCAATTGTCAATGGCACTAACACTGACAGTGATAAAACACACACCCCACCTCCACGGCTGGCACTGCACTGCACTGGCAGAGATCGAGTCTCAGTAGATCTCCAGGCACACTGAGACATGAACTCATGTAAAATCGTGGCACATCACCTCCTGGGCCCCATGCATCGGTCACCATGCAGAAAGCAGTGTTACCACGCAATCGTGACCAACCCCATCGGACAACAGTGCAGCAATGTTGCGCTCAGCAATGTTCCTCACTTCTTAACTGTTCTTCTTATATTGTTGGGTAAATCGCTTCCTGAGCCGGGAGAATTCAACTGGAATTGGGCTTTCAGAAATAGAACATTTGCTGACCCACCCTCCTTGCAGCAGGATGATGCAGCTAAACATGCTTTCATTTGCCACTGTATCCATGCCACTGTATCCATGCCTGTGCATCTGGGATAGGGCCGTTCAGATATCCAGATATCATAACTTCAAAATTTTGGGCTCGATAAGTCATGATATTTTGGCAGATTGGGATTTTCTTGACCGCCCAGGCCTGTTTGGGCGAAATGGACGAAACAATGTGGCATTGATGCAGCGAGGTGACATTTGCCACATCAGCACACTGAACCAATCATTGAAGGAAGAACATATCAGCAGTACGCGTACGTACACAGCACAATCGGAAACATTGCTTAGAAACCTACGTCGGCGACAACTGAATCGGACATCGGCGACAACTGAATCGGACATTGAACATGTCAGCATCATCAGAGCTCTGCAGCGTCGAACGCGTCGGCATCAGCAGCTCGTTCGTGCGGGCTCCCGACAACTATATTAGTATCAGTATGACCTATGTGGACGACCGATGGCAATGTCGGCCATTCTGCTTTCCGCCAAGACAAAGTGACTAGAGTCGATACGGACATGCATGCCACGCATCCGTGCAAGTCAGCATGCACGCATATATCCATTGGTTTACAAAACAAAGCTCGTTTTGGGCGCTTGCTGCATTTCATTTGTCAGCGCTCCGCGCATGTGCATGCGGCGGTGCGACCAGGGCCGAGGCAAGCATATACAGGCAAGCAATGCACAGCGACATGCATTATGATATCTGACTTCTTTGACATTCAACTGCTTTAACACTCGTTGTACCGATATAGGATGTAGATACTTCCGTGATAGAACAGGCGCTAGATCTGTCTGTGGGATCTTGAGAGCCCGTTCGCCATCAAGTAGTAGTAGCGATAGCGATCAATCCCTGCATGGTAGAGGAATACCTGGAGGGCAGTGCTGCGGACCTGCTGTGTGTGTTACACAGTGATAGATCTAGGACTCAGCAATGCCGAGGCAACAGACCAGGCAACAAGCAGACAGACCGGCCACCGCAAGCACCAAGGCCACTCTCCGCACGAGCAAATATCTATACCAACCAACGCCGGCTCGAAAGCAGACACTCACACACCACGCAGTACCACGCAGCCCACGCGCACACCAAACACAGTCAGCATGCGCCGGGCCCACCGGCGGGCGCCGACTCGACACTAGCAGTCTGCACGGGCGCGCTGGCGCGCGCTACGGCCATCTCCGAGGCTGCGAGGCACCGGTCCCTGCTGTGTGTGTGGATGCGAATGACGTCTACAGGGACACAGGTTACGACGGACCCGCTGCTCATGCGGATGCAGTTGTTGTGTGGGATTCGGCAGACGTTGCTGCAGTGTCCACCTCATGTGCGGGGTTGGAGCGAGCCTCGCGAGGCCTCGCGTGTCATGGCGCTGGCACTCCAACTACATCATGGGTTCGTGCTATGGGGGGGTGCCCATGCGGATGATGATGAGAGGTGCAAGGGCATGTTCTGCCTCTTCACCAGCCCCGGTGAGCAAGACAAACTGCTATTGCGGGCTAGCGCTGCAGTGCAACTGTGGAATAGCCAGCCTGCATATGTTGAGATGTGGCCCATGCTTGACCACCCAGCCCGGGCTAGGCCTGGCCGCGACGAGGTTGCGGAGCAGTCATATACGGGTTTACATGCCGGGTGGCTGGCCGTGTACGTGCGATTTATGCTGTCTGAAACGGATAAAGGACCATATGTGCATACCCACATCAGCTCGTATTCACAGAAGACTACTGATAGGGATGAGAACGTGGGTTTAAGGGCTGAGCATGCCGCTGCGATCGACCATCGTGGCCTGTATGTAGAGCTGCTGCAACGCGCACATGATCCCGGGGGCTGTACTGGTGTATAGGGGTAAAGAGACAATGCAGCGTGTGCCGCCTCTGGACATGCCAGGCAACAAAGTTGATATGAACATGTGTGTTGTCTTCTTTGCTCTGCCTGATGGGTGGTTTACGACATTGGCGCGCGAGCAAGGCAGGCCTGACCGTGTACAGTGGACCGGCAGCGCGGGTCACATCATACAAAGGGTCGCGGGTGTATGTTCAAGTAGCGCCACCGGTGCCGGACGGCATTGATAGGCAACGCTTTCAAGGCCTGATCCCGATGCGCATGTCAGGCGTCCCTGCGCAGAACTTTGCGCAAAAGGCACGCATTGCTGCTGCACTTGGCCCCGGCCAGCGCCTGCGGCCCCTCCGCGCTGTGAATGCCCCGCTGCTCGGTGACAAAGTGGACCCGGCCAAGCCCGCGGCGGGCAGGCCCGTCCGCACCCGCCGCACTCGCAAATGCAAGCACGATGAGCATATGGCCGAGTGCGCCCTTCTAGCGTTGCTGCTCCTGCGACCGGCGCGGCCGCATGTGGGCATGCTGCTATCAGCTGTGCCCCGCCGTGGCGGTGCGTACTTTTGGCCCGGCTATCCCGCATTCTCAACAAGCCTGCCCCGTCCACATTGAACCGCAAGTTGCTCATTGAGCTTGCTGCATGCGTTCCACAATGCTATCCAAGCCAGCTACCTCACACCAGCCTTAATGCGCACAGTTCTCAAATGTCTCGGCATGCACGATCCGGCCGGTAACTACCACATGGGTGAACTGCATGCAGTCCTTCATGCTCTCCTCCCAGATGTGCACCTTTTCAAAGGCGTGCCGCACTTGGGGCACTCCCGCCGCGTATCCCTCTACACAACGCTCGTACTGCAACCGCATGATTTGCGCTTGTGCGACTTCGTGCTCCTTACCGTCCACCCACAAAATGAACACAGCAGCTCGCACCTGCCTGTTACACATCACGTGGCGGTGGTCCGCATGCATCTCGAAGGGGCACATGCACAATGGTATCTGTTGGAATCCTGCCGACCGAACAGTGTGTACAGCTTGTCAGACCCATGCGTGGCATACGCATTTGACGCAGATTTGACATATGAACTGCACTGGCACAAACACGCAAGACGGTGATGCCTAGAGCGCGGCTTGCATCCTTGCTTGCCGTAGCCGTCCGGATCATGGACTTGTTGCCGCTGCACAGTCGCGCGACGTCGCCCATTGCCTCATGTACCTGCTACTGCTGCCGTTAGTTCTGCACAGAAACCTACTCGTGGCCCACGGGGGACTGTTTGTAGCAACTAGATGTCGGCCCGCAACATGCATGCGTGTGCTGACGAGTCGGCTGGAGCCTGGCTGGGAGCGCCAGCCGTTCAGCGGCCGCTAGCTAGCGCGCTCCCGCTGCAAGTGCTTGTGTTACTTCCCTCCACATACTCAAATTGAAATTTTGCAAAAAGAAAGGCTGTCTAGGCTGAATGCTGGCGGTATGGCATTTGTGCAGTGATATTTGCTGCGGATGACATGGATCGCTCGGGCCACCGGCCTGACTGCCCAGACAATTACGCAACCTTATGTACCGCCTATGTACTGCCTGACCATTCGCAACCGGCTACATGTTTGTCAAGTCCGTGCAGACGTGTCAGGGTTTAAACATGCTTGTCGCCATGCATTACATGGGGCCAATGCGGTTGTGCTGGCGGAGGGGGACACTGGCATACGCACACACCAGTCCGACGATCCAAATGACAACGTGGACACTCGTGGCATCACCCAACGTAGGCGACGGTGCGGGACCACTGTTTCGAACGCGCCACGCGCCGCAATGCGGGCTGATCACAGCAATCGATTCGCTGCCCTCTCTGAGGACGCGGGTGCAACGGCTGCTGCGTCGCAGCCACACACCGGCACTGCGCCGCCGGATGCACAGCAGGCGTCAGCCACCGCCGTGCCTGATCCGCACATGCATGAGCGTCACATCTATAGACCTGGGATACACGCGCGGAATGCAGCACGCAATTACTTGGGTACTCTCAATGTGCATGACATTGGGTCGCAAAACAACTCAGCAGTTCGTGTTGGGGCTGTTGCCCACGTAATCATGGAACACTGGAAGATTGGCGTACTTGCCGTGCAAGAAACTAAACTGGCTGGCACATCTGCCATGCCAAACGCGTTTGCCGTGTCATACGTGGGCAAACTGGCATCCATGCAAGGAACTAAGTGTCATGATCCAGCCATGCACAGGACTACGGTGACCATGCATGGTGGCATAAACAGGACTACAGTGACCATGTATGCGTGGATGCACGGTGCGGATCCGGAGTGGCTATGGGGAAGCCATGCACCGATGGCTGACCATATGCACGAGCAATGCATGCAGATTGCGTGCCAGCAGATTTTGATTCTGATCGTATCCGTATGAGTCGTTTAGAGAACGCTTATATAGGCTCTACTGATCATAGTGTAATCACTCTTCTCGTCTGTCAAAGTCTCGCGTGTATTCATCCTCCACTGAAGACAGAGGCGCTGTCACGGACAGATACCTAGACAGCAAGGTATGTGACAGCACCAGTCCCCTGCGCATGGCTACGACATGCTCAGGATCCCACAGGCCTTAGGCCGCGATCCACTGAATTATAACATAAATAGCCAATGCTGGCTATTATTTATTTTGGCTACTATTCCCATGTGATCCCGCTGAAGTCAAAAAGCGGTGCTGCGGAAATGATATGCCTTCTGATAGAACGCATCCGCACTCAGATTGTCTATGACAAGGAGATAAGGGTGCGGAGGCTGCACACGGACCAAGGAGGTGAGTTCAGCTCGAGTCAGCTGTCTCAGTACCTTGAGTGGCGAGGGATAGTGCACACGTTCACTGACCGCCCAACATGAGTCAAATGGGTTGGTAGAACGAAAGATCGGTGTGCTGAACACGTCTGCGCGGGCCAGTCTGCTGCAGGCGGCAGTGCCTGCATTCCTGTGGCCGGAGGCATACATGTGCGTGAACCATGCACACAACCTGACGCCAAGTACAGCACTGGAAGGTGTGAGGCGGAAGGAGGCGAAGCGGAAGCTGGAGGACAGGCTTGTTGCCACCAGCTCTGAGCCATGGTCCACGAATAAGCAGCAGCGGGCTAAGCAGCTGAGAGTCCGGAAGGCTGCAGCGCATGCGCTGAGCCTGAACGAGCTGTGTGAGAAACTGATTGCCAGGAGAGAATTGGCATTTGTGGCACAACATATGAGAAATGTGAATGTCAGAGAGATTGTGCCATATTTGTTGTGGTTTAGGAAGGTCAGAGAAGATGACTTCCGTCTCGTGGTGGCACAGGTGAAGCCTTTCGGGTGTCCAATGTATGTGTATCCACGGAGGGAGCACTTCAGGCACCTGGAAGCACGAGGAATCCTCGGTGCCTATATGGGACTGGGTGGAGGTCCTCACGTGGACAGGGTTTACGTGAAGCATGGGAATGGGGGAGCAGTGCGGATGTACAGGCACACGGCTGCTCCACCTGCTCTAGTGAAGGATTTCGCGCAGCGATTTCACATGGCTGGGGAGGCTACGGCGGACCCAGTTGTGCTAGAGAACTATGAGCAGGGTGAATTTGAGATCCTACCCGATCAGTACACCAGTGTAGTGCCAGAGGCTGAGTTCTTGCCCAACATGAAGAAGTGGGTGAAGAGCACTAGTGTGCGGGCAGTGCGTCCACCAGCCAGTCGTGAACACATGATGCCAGAGAGGGGCAGAAATGTGGATTGGGCTGAGGGGGAGCATCCGGGTCTGGGCCATCAACACTGGGAACCAGGCAGAACGCTGCATAGGCGTTTCAAACCGCAAGACGAGCTACCTGAGGGTGAGCCTGAGTTCTCTCCTAGAGTGTTGGGTGCAGAGCTGCTGGCGCAGCATGAGCGCTGGCACACACCAGAGATCAGTGAGGCAGTGGTTGCAGTGCGCTGTGATCATGCAGCGGCTGACAGTGCTGCAGCAGTGGCACACTGGGACTATGATGCAGCAAACCAGCCGTCTGGGCCTCTACACCACGAGTTTAGGCCTGCAGAGACGATCCCTACGACGGATAGAGCTGTGCTGCACATAAGGGACTGTGATATCTATCCACTTCCAACTGTTGAGGAAGTGAGTGATAATGAGTCTAGTGATGGAGGTGAGGATGACTCTGAGTCTGAGTCTAGATCCCGCTCGCGTTCAGCTGAACCAGTCCAACGGTCGATGGGCAAGGAGCTGAGTGAGCCACCCCCACCTGTGCGAGCTGACGGTCACGGCGGCGGCCGAAGTCACCGCGGGTCCACGGTGTCAGGGCGTGATGACCGCGACAGATATGACGAGCCAAGGCATATATCTGGGTCTGAGGGGCAGGGGCAAGGCGAGCTACGGCATGTGCCTAGCGGAATAGCGATAGGCGGTGATGGCTCAGGGGGAGAGTCAGCACCAAGTGCCGCGAGGGGCAGCGGAGAACGTCTGGATCCGCCACATGAGGTGATGGTTCGATGGGTTCCAAAGCCTTTTAACTTGATTCGCAAAGTCTTAAGACCTGCTGTCCATGCTGTGGGAGCAATTGAGAGTGATGCTGCTGTTGAGCGCATTTCCCCGGAGGAAGCACGTGAGCATGTGAGTGATGCTGCGAGCTCCACAGTAATGAATGATGATGAGAGTGATGTCGGTGACTGGGCTGAAGGAGTGTTGGCGACGGCTGACAGTGTGCCTCCTGATGCAGAAAAGACGACAGGACAGAAGGTGACTCCACACGGTGGCCCTACTGCTAGCCTTTGTTAGTCCAGGCGTGCAGCTACCGTGAGGAAGAGGGTCGAGGCCGTAGTAGATGATCCAACGGTGCAGCAGGCCATGCGAGGCGATCACCGTGAGCAGTGGATCACGGTGATGCTTGATGAGCTGACCTCCTCAAGAGAACATGATGTGTTTGAGCTTGTTGAGTGCCCAACAGGAGTGAAGCCTGTGACAGGAAAGTGGGTGCTTAAGATCAAGCGAGGAGCACAGGGTGAAATCTAGCGTTTCAAGGCCAGACATGTAGCCAGGGGATTTACGCAAGTGGAGGGCGTAGATTTCTTTGAGACATGGGCACCTGTGGGCAGTTATGCTACCTTCAGGGCTCTGTTATCAGTCTGTGCAGTAGAGGATCTAGAGACGAGGCATATAGACATAAAATGTGCTTTCCTGAATGGTGTTCTGGAGGAGGAAGTGTATGTGGCACAACCTCCGGTACTGGATGATGGGTCTGGTATGGTGTGGCGTCTGAAGAAGGCGTTGTATGGTCTGAAGCAAGCTGCCAGGGAATGGCACAAAGCGCTTGCAAACTCTTATTGAGTATGGGTTTGTGAGATCAGCCAGTGGCCCTGCACTGTTCATTTGCAAAGTAGGACGTTGTCTTATTTTTCTGTGGGTCGATGATCTGTTGATCTTGGGTAGCAGAGAGCAGATGGATGATGCCATCAGAAAGATCCTTGAGGCATTTGAGGGTCGTGACCTGGGGGAACTGGGATATGTGCTGGGCATGGAGGTCATACGTGATCGCTCTGCTCGCACTATCACCATCACACACAGAAAGAGCATCAGGGACATGCTAGAGAGATTTGGCATGAGTGAGTGCAGACGGGCGCCAACTCCGTTGGTACCAAAGCAGAAAATGTTTAGCCTGAAGGAAGATCCTAGCCAGGCGAAGGCTACAGGCACAGAGCATAAGAGGTTTATGCAAGCCGTAGGAAGCATCCAGTATGTGGCAGTTGTGTCGCGTCCAGACATTGCGTTTCTGGCTAATGTCCTGGCCAGGCATATGGCTAGGAGTGCTAAATGTCATTGGAATGGTGTCCTTCACGTACTGAGATACCTGCGAGGGACCATAAACTTTGGCTTGACCTTTAGTAGCTCCAATGGGGGATGTGAGGTGTTGGAAGCATTTACGGATGCTGACTTCGCCAATGGTGCTTGCTTGAAGAGCGTGTCAGGAGTAGTAGTCCGGATGCATGGGAACTGTGTGTTCTGGCGTTCGAAGAGGCAGACTATTGTGGCTGGTGATACAACTGAGGTAGAGCTCATTGCTATGAGTTCAGCAGCCAATGAGGTGATGTGGGCAAAGCAGTTGTGCACTGATCTTGGTTTGTCGGCTGTGAAGCCAACGCTGTGGGGTGACAACAAGAGTGCCAACTTGCTAGCAGTGAACCCCATCTCTAGTGACCGCTCCAAGCACATCAGGGTCAGATACCTGAGGATCCGAGAGTTTGTAGAACTCGACGAGTTGACTATCAGTTGGGTTTGCACGGTAGACATTTTAGCTGATATGTTCACAAAGGTGTTGGCAGGACCAGCACTGGCAAAATTTAGAGATAGACTGCAGCTTGCGGTAGTACAAGCTTAGTCTAGGGGGAGTGTCGTGATCCAGCCATGCACAGGACTACGGTGACCATGTATGCATGGATGCACGGTGCTGATCCAGAGTGGCTATGGGGCAGCCATGCACCGATGGCTGACCATATGCACGAGCAATGCATGCAGATTGCGTGCCAGCAGACAATGATTCTGATCGTATCCGTATGAGACGTTGATTGAACACTTATATAGGCTCTACAGATCGTAGTGTAATCACTCTTCTCGTCTGTCCAAGTCTTACGTGCATTCATCCTCCACTAAAGGTACAGGCACTATCACGGACAGATACCTAAGACAGCAAGGTATGTGACAGCACCAACCCCTGCGCATGGCTACGGCATGCACACGATCCCACAGGCCCTAGGCTGCGGTCCACTGAATTACAACAGCGGGAGGTCAGCAGTGTGCGGCAGAACGGGCGGGGGTGGCAAGTCCCGCAGCGCCGTTATAGTGGCCGCATCAGCGGCTGCCAGCGGGCTGCTGTCCAGGCAGCGGGCCGCAAGCCCGTCGTTGCCGTTGCGGCAGTGCCTGTACATGCCCCGCCAGCTCATGGTCAGCCAGCAGCGCTGTCCGGGTGCGCTGAGTCTGCGCATCGGCGTCAGTATCTGGCGGCGCGGTGGCACGGCGGCGTTTATGGAGGTCCCGGATGCGCGCCAGGACCCGCCGGCGCTGCCCACTGCCTCCCCAAGAAGCTCGGTAGGGAGCATCAATAGCTTGGCGATGTGCTGCTGCGTGCTCGCATCATGCTCGCGCTTGACGGCATCGTGGATGGCCTCCACGCAGTCGGCGGTGGCTGCGGCAAAGACGTCAGTGACCGACTCGGGGAGTTCCTGAGGCACCCTGACGTCGCGGTATGGTGTAGCCACGCCCGGAGAGGCAGCCTCCTCCACGGTGTCGTAATTCAGTGGACCGCAGCCCTAAAGGCACTGTGGGATCTGAGCACTGTGTAGCTGTGCGCAGGGGGTCGCGCTGTCACATACCTGGCTGGTGTACAGGCCTCCGCTGTGACAGTGCGCTCTCAGTCTTTGGAATATAGCACGTGAGTCTTTGGCAGAGTAGAGTGATTACACTTTGATCAGTAGAGCCTATATAAGCGTTCAACCAAACGTCTCATACGGATACGATCAGAATCATTGTCTGCGGCACGCAATCTAGCATGCATTGCTCGTGCATATGGTAAGCCATCGGTGCACGGTGTCCCATAGCCACTCCGGATCAGCACCGTGCATCCACTCCATGCATGGTGACCGTAGTCCTGTGCATGGCTGGATCACGACACTCCCCCTAGACTAGGCTTGTACTACCGCAAGCTGTAGTCTATCTCTAAATTTTGCCAGTGCTGGTCCCGCCAACACTTTCGTAAACATATCAGCTAGCATGTCTACCGTGCTAACCCAGCTGATAGTCAACTCATCGAGTTCTACGAACTCGCGGACCCTCAGGTCCCTGACCCTGATGTGCTTGGAACGGTCACTAGAGATGGGGTTCACTGCTAGCAAGTTGGCACTCTTGTTGTCACCCCACAGAGTTGGCTTCACAGCCGACAAACCAAGATCAGTGCACAACTGCTTAGCCCACATCACCTCATTGGCTGCTGAACTCATAGCAATGAGCTCTGCCTCAGTTGTATCACCAGCCACAATAGTCTGCCTCTTCGAACGCCAGAACACACAGTTCCCATGCATCCGGACTATCACTCCTGACACGCTCTTCAAGCAAGCACCATTGGCGAAGTCAGCATCCGTAAATGCTTCCAACACCTCACTTCCCTCATTGGAGCCACTAAAAGTCAAGCCAAGATCTATGGTCCCTCGCAGGTATCTCAGTACATGCTGGACAGCAGCCCAATGACACTTCGCACTCCCAGCCATATGCCTGGCCAAGACATTAGCCGGAAAGGAAATATCAGGACGCGACACAGCAGCCACATACTGGATGCTTCCTACGGCTTGCATAAACCTCTTATGCTCTGCGACAGTAGCCTTCTCCTGGCTAGGATCATCCTTCAGACTAAACACTTTCTGCTTTGGTACCAACGGCGTTGTTGCCTTTCTGCACTCACTCATACTGAACCTTTCCAGCATGTCCCTGATGTTCTTTCTGTGTGTGATGGTGATAGTGCGAGCAGACCGATCACGTATGACCTCCATACCCAGCACATATCCCAGCTCCCCCAGGTCACGACCCTCAAATGCCTCAAGGATCCTGCTGATGGCATCGTCCATCTGCTCCTTACGACCGAAGATCAACAGATCATCGACCCATAGGAAAATAAGACATCGTCCTATTTTGCAAATAAACAGTGCGGGGTCACTGGCTGATCTCACAAAGCCCATTCTCAACAAGAGCTCTGCAAGTGCCTTATGCCACTCCCTGGCAGCTTGCTTCAGACCATACAACGCCTTTTTCAGACGCCACACCATACCAGACCCATCATCCAGTACAGGAGGTTGTGCCACATACACTTCCTCCTCCAGAACACCATTCAGGAAAGCACATTTAATGTCTATGTGTCTCGTCTCCAGATCCTCTACAGCACAGACAGACAACAGAGCCCTGAAAGTAGCATAGCTACCCACAGGCGCCCAAGTCTCAAAGAAATCTACGCCTTCTACTTGCGTAAATCCCCTGGCTACATATCTAGCCTTGAATCGCTCAATCTCACCCTGTGCTCCTCGCTTAATCTTAAGCACCCACTTGCCTGTCACAGGCTTCACTCCTGCTGGGCACCTGACTAACTCGAACACATCATGTTCCCTTAAGGAGGTCAACTCATCAAGCATTGCTATGATCCACTGCTCACGATGGCAGCCTCTCATGGCTTGCTGCACCGTTGGATCGTGCAGCACAGCTTTGACCTTCTTCCTCGCAGCAGCTGCACGCCGGGACTCACTACGGCTAGCAGTCTTGCCACTGCTCGGAATCACCTCCTGCCCCGTCGTCTTTTCTGCATCAGGAGTCACACTGTCAGCCGTAGCAAACACTCCATCCGCCCAGTCACCGACGTCACTCTCCATATGGACTACTGTGGAGCTCCCAGCATCATCATGCTCACGTGCATCATCCGGGGAAATGCGCTCAACAGCAGCATTCTCACTTTCATTCACTCCCACAGCATGGACAGCAGGTCTTAAGGTTTTGCGAATCAATTTGAAAGGTTTTGGAACCCATCGAACCCTCACCTCTTGTGGTGGATCCAGATGTTCTCCGCTGCCTCCTGCGGCACTTGGTGCTAACTCTCCCCCTGAGCCAGCTCCGCCTGTCTCTCCTCCACTAGGCACATGCCGTAGCTTGCCTTGCCCCTGACTATCAACACGCTGTGGCATATGCCGTGGCTCGTCATGCTCCCAGCGTACTGCACGTCCTGACACCGCTAACCCTTGCCTTCGGTTGTACTTCCCGTGGCTATCAGATTTCGCAGGTGGGGGTGGCTCACTCGGCGCCTTGCCCATCGACCGTTGGACTCGCTGCGGTGAACGCGAGCGCGATCGAGACCGAGATTCTGAGGGCTCAGATACCCCAGGGTATGACTCAGCCGAGTCACTGACAGCCTCTGGCTGTTCCTCCCCCTCAGACTCATCATTCTCACTACCCTGTGGCTCAATGCGGCAGCCACTCAAATCCAGCACTGCTCTATCCCGCGTAGGGATCACATCTCTCGGTCGCATCTCAGCATTGTGCGGACCGGATGGTTGCTGAACGGCATCATACTCCCAGTGTGATACCCTGTTCACACAGTCCTCGGCCGTGTAAGCGCAACGCGCTGTCACCACTGCCTCACTGATCTCAGGCGTGTGCCACCGCTCATGCCTGGCTATCAGCTCAGAGCCTAAAACACGCGGTGAAAACGGCGGCTCACCCTCAGGCAACTCATCATCCGGCACATAGCGCCGCTGCAACTGCCTGCCTGGTTCCCAGTGTGTGTGCCCCAGCGCTGGATGCTCCCCCTCAGCCCAATCCACATTTCTGCCCCTCTCTGGCATCATGTGATCTCGACTGGCTGGTGGTCGCACTGCCCTAACACTAGTTGATCTCAACCATTTCTGCATGTTGGGCAAGAAACCAACGTCAGGTACTACACGAGTATGCTCATCGGGCATGATCTCGAATTCTCCCAGCTCGTAGTTCTCCAACATGACCGGATCCACCGTAGCTTGCTCCGACATGTGGAAACGTTTCGCGAACTCTCTCAGCAGAGCTGGTGGAGAAGCCGTATGCCTATACATACGCACTGCCCCCCCATTCCCTCGCTTCACGTAAGCTCTATCCATGTGAGGACCAGCACCCGGTCCCATATAGAAACCGAGCACTCCTCTCTCATCCAGGTGTCTGAAGTCCTCTCTCCGGGCATATACATACATCGGACACCCGAAAGGCTTCACCTGGGCCACCACCAGATGGAACGTGTCCTCACTCACATTCCTGAACCATAACAGATATGGCACAATCTGTCTGACATCAACATTCTTCACACACTGGGCGACAAACTTCCCATCGCCCCTGGCCATACCCTCATCAGCCAGAGCCTGCAGACTCATCTGCTGAGCCTGAGCCCTCCTCGTCTGCAACTGTGCAGCTCTCACAGCCTCATTCGTTGACCACGGGTCACGACTGGTCTGCACATGTCTCTCCTCCAGTTTCTGTTTGGCCTCCTTCCGCCTAACACCCTCCAGAGCTGTTCTAGGCGTCAGGTTATGTGCATGGTTCACACACATATACGCCTCTGGCCACAGAAATGCAGGCACAGCCGCTTGTAGCAGGCTTGCCCTCACACTCCTGTTCAGCACACCGATCTTTCTCTCCACCATTCCGTTGGACTCATGCTGGCACGTGGCAGTGTACGTGTGCTCAATGCCACGCCACGCGAGGTACTGAGCCAGCTGGTTAGAGCTGAACTCACCACCCTGGTCAGTGTGCAGCCTCCGCACCCCAACCTCTCTATCATACACGATCTGAGTGCGGATTCGCTCAATCAGCAGGCATATTATTTCCGCAGCCCCACTCTTGGACTTTAGCGGAATCACATGGGAATACCGGGAGTACTCATCCACCACTACCAGGATGTAGTTCATACCCCCGATTCCTACTGGCTTGATCTGCCCTGCTAGGTCAGCATGCAACACTTCTCCAGCATAGGTGGCATTCTCCGTCACTTTGCCCCCGTGCTGTGCTCTATCGCCACTTCTCTGTTCAGCCACGTGGCAACCATGACACTGAAGCGCTACCCCCGTAGGTTTCAGCATCTTCAGGTCATACAGTTGTGGGTTGTCTCTCATCAACTGGAGTACCCGATTGCCAGCATGGTGAAAAGCGATATGCACTAGGAATGATGGGTCAACCTGGAAGGAATAACCTTGTTCATTTGGTACACCGGTCACTGCAGCAACTTGCTGCTGCTCACGTACCCATTTCCCATTCCTATGAAACAAGTTATTCGCACTTGTCCAGGCTGCTCCTCTATCTACCGGTCGCATTTGCCATATCGGCCTGCCTTTCCCACAGAACCATGTCAGAGTAGGTTTTCCATCCTCATCCTCACCCTGCTCACAGTTCCTGTGGAACCCATAGCTCTGGTCATGAAACCCAGGCATCACTACCCGGTTTGCATGCTTGCCCGTATGCAAGTATATCTCAGACTTTTTCAACTCCTTTGTTGAAAGGATGTTGATAGGACTGGCCGGCACCCAGTAGACGTTGGTCAACTCTATGTCTACTGGTGTGATAGTGCCCTGTGCACTCACATACTCTCCCAGATTAGCTCTGATCGTGCCCACACCATACATGTCTAGCCTGCCCTGGTCACGAGGCTGACACTGCGGCATATCTGGTGGCTTGATCTCGCAAAACATATCATAGTCAAAGCATATGTTTATGTCTGAGCCACTATCTATTAGGAAAGTGTACGGCATGTTGGGAGACGGCCCATCAGCACAGTCAGCTCGCAGCTTATCTAGGTCAACTACAGCTACCTGAGGGCCACCGCGGCCTCTGCCACGGCCTCGCCCTGCAGCTGCTTGCTTCTGCAGGAATTGTTTGACCTCTGCGGAGAGCAATGGACAATCCTTTTGCACATGTCCAGGCTTATCACAGTTGAAGCATTTCCTCTTTTCTGCTCCCCCTGCTGCCCCTGCTCCCACAGCTGCTACCTGTGGGGGAGAACCTTGGCGACCACCGTAGCGTCCACCTCGGTACCCACGTCCCCCATGGCGCTGTTGTCCACCGCGATCGTCCCGTGGGAATCGCGATGAACCCTGCTTGCTGTTTGTCTGGGCATGTGTCAACAGCGTAGACACTACCTGCTGTACTGGCATGGCCTGCAGCATGGGCTGCAACAGGCTGTACTCTCTGTCTACTGCCAGCAACCGTGATCTGTACAACTGATCAGACACAGTCTCACCCAGTCCTCTCATCTGGTTCACTATGCCCACCACCTCATTCACATGCTTCTCCAGCGGCTTGCCAGCCTGCTGGGTACTGCTGAGCTGGTGATACAGCTTCTGTATTTCTACTTCCACTGATGGCATATACTTAGCATGCAGCAACGACCAGACCTCATGGACGAAACTACAGTCTGCCACGAAGTCTCTATCCTCCTTTGGCAGTGTGGTGAACAACCAGTGCATGACTTGCTCATGAGCCTGGCTGCTCTGAGCAAGCGGATCATTGACTAGCAGGCTACTCTCACCCACCATCTTTGCCCAGCTTTCTACCTCCTTCTTAAATATTCGGAAGTGATCAGTCTTATAGTGCCACACCGGAAATCTGTTCTTCTCTACTAGAGATTTCCCCGGTACTGGCCTGGGCATGGCAAGCGACAGCGCTTGCGCCAGCGTGCTTACGTCAATAGATCCAGCCGTAGCTGGTACTCCTGATGACATCGCAGCCTGCGAAGGCTGCGGTATCGGAGGCGGTATCTGTTGGGTCATCCACGCAGCTGGCGCTGCGAGATGTGCTGGCTGTGCTCCTTGCGCCGCGGCCTGAGCTCCTGCTTCCCCCGTAGGATCAGCATTTCCCGGCAATGCAGCCTGCAGAGGACCTGCATTGGGATACCCGTAGGTCCCAACGCGCTGTTCTTCCCCGTAGGTCACGAACTGGTCCTCCGTGGCTTGCTCGCGGCGCGCTGTGGAACGTGTGTGGTGGCGAGGACGAACTTCTTCTCCATCCTCGCCGTCAGAGCCGATAGATCCCTGGCGAGATGCCACTGGAACTTCTCGGCGTGGTGGCATCCTGCAACACGACCATCGTGCGTCGCAGGACACGCAGACCCGTAGGCCTTTCTGCGAGACCAGTACCCTGACAGAATGCAGTCCAGCCGTAGCGTTATGCATCTGTGTACTCTAGTCTCTCTACGGACTCTACAGCTAAACGCTAGAGCGGTGTGAATCGCTCATCGGGACGCTCAGCCGTAGCCGTAGACCCCTGGACTCTATCGCAAGCATACAACCATTGCTAGAATACCCACAATCATCACCGATACCATGTCGTAATTCAGTAGACCGTAGCCCGAAGGCACTGTGGGATCTGAGCATGGCGTAGCCGTGCGCAGGGGGTCGCGCTGTCACATACCTGGCTGGTGTACAGGCTCCGCTGTGACAGGCGCTCTCAGTCTTTGGAATATAGCACGTGAGACTTTAGCAGAGAAGAGTGATTACACTTTGATCAGTAGAGCCTATATAAGCGTTCAACCAAACGTCTCATACGGATACGATCAGAATCATTGTCTGCCGCACGCAATCTAGCATGCATTGCTCGTGCATATGGTAAGCCATCGGTGCATGGCGTACCATAGCCACTCCGGATCAGCACCGTGCATCCACTCCATGCATGGTGACCGTGGTCCTGTGCATGGCTGGATCACGACACAATGGACAATCCTTTTGCACATGTCCAGGCTTATCACAGTTGAAGCATTTCCTCTTTTCTGCTCCCCCTGCTGCCCCTGCTCCCACAGCTGCTACCTGTGGGGGTGAACCTTGGCGACCACCGTAGCGTCCACCTCGGTACCCACGTCCCCCATGGCGCTGTTGTCCACCGCGATCGTCCCGTGGGAATCGCGATGGACCCTGCTTGCTGTTCGTCTGGGCATGTGTCAACAGCGTAGACACTACCTGCTGTACTGGCATGGCCTGCAGCATGGGCTGCAACAGGCTGTACTCTTTGTCTACTGCCAGCAACCGTGATCTGTACAACTGATCAGACACAGTCTCACCCAGTCCTCTCATCTGGTTCACTATGTCCACCACCTCATTCACATGCTTCTCCAGCGGCTTGCCAGCCTGCTGGGTACTGCTGAGCTGGTGATACAGCCTCAGTATTTCTACTTCCACTGATGGCATATTCTTAGCATGCAGCAACGACCAGACCTCATGGACGAAACTACAGTCTGCCACAAAGTCTCTATCCTCCTTTGGCAGTGTGGTGAACAACCAGTGCATGACTTGCTCATGAGCCTGGCTGCTCTGAGCAAGCGGATCATTGACTAGCAGGCTACTCTCACCCACCATCTTTGCCCAGCTCTCTACCTCCTTCTTAAATATTCGGAAGTGATCAGTCTTATAGTGCCACACCGGGAATCTGTTCTTCTCTACTAGAGATTTCCCCGGTACTGGCCTGGGCATGGCAAGCGACAGCGCTTGCGCCAGCGTGCTTACGTCAATAGATCCAGCCGTAGCTGGTACTCCTGATGACATCGCAGCCTGCGAAGGCTGCGGTATCGGAGGCGGTATCTGTTGGGTCATCCACGCAGCTGGCGCTGCGAGATGTGCTGGCTGTGTTCCTTGCGCCGCAGCCTGAGCTCCTGCTTCCCCCGTAGGATCAGCATTTCCCGGCAATGCCGCCTGCAGAGGACCTGCATTGGGATACCCGTAGGTCCCAACGCGCTGTTCTTCCCCGTAGGTCACGAACTGGTCCTCCGCGGCCTGCTCGCGGCGCGCTGTGGAACGTGTGTGGTGGCGAGGACGAACTTCTTCTCCATCCTCGCCGTCAGAGCCGATAGATCCCTGGCGAGATGCCACTGGAACTTCTCGGCGTGGTGGCATCCTGCAACACGACCATCGTGCGTCGCAGGACACGCAGACCCGTAGGCCTTTCTGCGAGACCAGTACCCTGACAGCATGCAGTCCAGCCGTAGCGTTATGCATCTGTGTACTCTAGTCTCTCTACGGACTCTACAGCTAAACGCTAGAGCGGTGTGAATCGCTCATCGGGACGCTCAGCCGTAGCCGTAGACCCCTGGACTCTATCGCAAGCATACAACCATTGCTAGAATACCCACAATCATCACCGATACCATGTCGTAATTCAGTGGACCGCAGCCCTAAAGGCACTGTGGGATCTGAGCACTGTGTAGCTGTGCGCAGGGGGTCGCGCTGTCACATACCTGGCTGGTGTACAGGCCTCCGCTGTGACAGTGCGCTCTCAGTCTTTGGAATATAGCACGTGAGTCTTTGGCAGAGTAGAGTGATTACACTTTGATCAGTAGAGCCTATATAAGCGTTCAACCAAACGTCTCAAAAAATCAGAATCATTGTCTTCGACACGCAATCTAGCATGCATTGCTCGTGCATATGGTAAGCCATCGGTGCATGGCGTCCCATAGCCACTCCGGATCAGCACCGTGCATCCACTCCATGCATGGTGACCGTAGTCCTGTGCATGGCTGGATCACGACACACGGCCGGTGCGGCAGCCGCCGGCGCCCCGGCGGAGTCTGTGCCGTCGTCCTGCATGACGTTGTCGGCGGGCGCAAAGCCGATGCGCAGGCCGGAGTGGCCTGACTCGGCCGGGCCCGATGGCGGCTCGGGCGGACTCGGCTGGGCGTCGAGGCTTGGCTGCGTGCCTTCAGGGGCGACCGTGGCGTGGTTTTCTGCGTGAGCAGGGTCTAGCGTGGCAGGCTTAGGCAGACCGGCGGACTCGGCCGGTGTTGGCCACGCAAGCTGGCCGGCGTCGGCTGCGATGTCATGCATGACGACGTCTGGTGCCGCAGCGGGGGCCGCGTCGGTCTGGCTGGCAACTGCGCCGGCGTCATGCATGACAGCATCACATGGAGGCGGGGAAGGTGACAGCGGGACGTCACCTGCAGGTTGACGGCCGCCTGCCGACCCGCCATTCCCGTGGTACTCGCCATTCATGGCCGGGAGGTGCTGCGCGAGGCGGCTGGCGGGTGGTAGGCTATGTGGTAGGGCATTGCTTCCCCTCCCATTCGCAGCCGGTGCTGACGCAGGCCCCGAGGCGGGGTCGCGGGGTACCAAGCCGCAGCGCGTGACCGACTGCGAGCGGGGACGGGCTGTCGAGTGCGGAGTTGCGGGCGCCGGTTGCGCCGAAGGCTGGGTGCGGCGGTGAGCGGGCTGTGCGGGGCCATGGCTGCACTGAGCCGTGGGGTGCCCTGCAGTGCTATATATTCACAATATTGCTGCGCCGTTGGGGTTTCGAAGGGCACCGCTTCTCGTGTGCACCCAGGCCGAGCCGCGAGTACACTTTCGCACAGAAGTGACACGTGGCTCCGTTCAGCTTGGCGAGGTCTGCTGTCGAGAACGTGTGACCAGCGTGTTGCCTGCGGCAGTGCTGCAGCAGCAGCTGCTGCGTCCCGAACAGCGTGCCGCAGCATGGGCACGGCTCGGGCGGAATCGCAGCAGACGATTTGCTAATTCGTTGATGAGTTGGCTGGACCGCCGTGCAACGCTTGCGCGGATCCATGGCCGGATCGCGCGAGCCAGAAAGTGGTGCTGTGCACCTGGTGCTGGCGCACCCACAGAAGGATTAGGCTCAGGCTCTGGGAATCCTGTCTTCGAGACTACGAATATTTATTTATACGCAGTATATAGACCTACTTGCGAGGGCTATGCGCGTGCTGCGCGCTCGGTAGGCTGGCAGGCGCGCGCTGCTATACGAGCAGCCGTTACCGCGGTGCCCACTGAGCAGCGCAAGGCTCAGCCCGGCGAAGAGACTATAATACTGACAGAAATTAGCATCTGAATCAGTCGGAATCTCTACAGGTGGCACGCCGTGGCGCGGACATGGGAGGTGACCATGCAGACGAAGACGTCGCTCGACAGCCTACTCGCGCACACGGATGCGTGGGTTATGCGTGCAGGCAATGTGTGCTACACCGAAATGAACGCAATAGCCCGGCAGCGAGGGCAGTGTGTGTCTGTACTAGCTGTGAACGCAGGTCAGATCGAGTGCATGCATGTGTGTGTGGCATGGCGTGTTCGTGACCTCAGGAAACCCATGCATTACATGCTGTAATACGATCCAAATGCTGAGGCAGTGATATGTGGAGGTGCCACGCGTGGCTCTGTTTCATCTGATGTGGAAGCATCGTGTGCACGGCCGTGCACGGCCGTGGTGAGCCTAGCCAGGCCTAGTCACTGCCTGTTAGTTGCGTAACCGCATGCATGAGCTGCCCAGCTAATCGGATCACACTAGCGATTGCCCCTTGCTCGCATGTGGTCCTTGCCAACCATGGGACACTCTGGCAGAAAAGATGCCTTTCCCATTATACATCATCGCAAGCATTTCTCAGCTTACCAGCCTTCGATGCGGCAGCAGTAGCGCCGGAACGTTGTTGCCTTTGATTTTGGTTTAGTCGTCAGAGGATATTCGCTAGTTGTCCACAACAATCGTCCGCCTGATTACTGAAGGGATGCATTCTGTTTTAGATCCTTGGGAGCTTGCGTCCGTGTTGGACTTTGCAGATGTGGGACGTAGCGGGTTGGGTCTGCTTCTAGAGATCTCGCCACTCTGGCTTGTAGGTCTTCTCATTGGCTTTCTATCTCCCAAACAGCCTCTGTTAAGTGATTTCAAAAGTTTCCTCGCGAGCTGCCTGGGCGTCGCCCTGGGTCTGTCCGCTCAATCAAACGTCGTACTCCAGGCAATGATGTGCCTGCATGGGATGGTCTTCATACAGACGCTGTGGCTCCGAAATACTGATCCTGGCACGTTTCATCGCTACCTTGAATCTGTGCTCGCTGCCATTGCTGGAACAGCAAATGAAGTCGGCAAACCCGGCGTGGGCAAGGATATCTTAACAGAGCGTGCATCGGATGAAACTGAGAAGGCGTGGTTCATTACGGACGCTGATCTTGACTTCTTCCGAGCTCGGGTCGAGAGGCAGGATGCGCCAATTCGCGCAGAACCATGGCAACTTATGGTGGACAAGGCCATCCCGGACGTGCTCCGATATCGCGCGTACCGGCGTATGCTCAAGGATATAAGAAAAACTGAGTACTTAAGTGTGAGCACTACGAGGGACTCTACCCCTCACGAGGTCCGATCGCGCCACACAGCACACTGCTGCGTCGTGTGCTTCTGTCTCACCACCCTGCCTGGCATCACATGCCTGGATTGAGTCATACAAAGCCACGAGTCACTACGAATTCTTGGGGTATCCTCAGGGCTGATGGGGTTATTGTTTCCTGCAGGTGATGGACTTTTATTTGTCAGACCCTGCTCGTCAACAGTGGGACAGCATGCTTGCGCTTGCAGAGACCATTCAGAATGGAGACTTTTCCAAACGTCAACAAGTCGTTCATTGGCGTCGCAGCTTCCCATTTGCATTCCTGTCTGACCGTGACTATGTCATTGCCCGGCAGATGTTTGAGGACGGCGACACACTGTATGGCATCAGCAAAGTTGTCAAGCATCCTCATCATGACACCGGAGGCGCTGTAGAAATGGAGACATGCTGGAGCATGTGGTCATGCAGGCCTGCAACGTGTCCTTTTGGCTCAGGTGCAGTCTATGCCATGTGGCCCTCTCGAACGATCGTTTTCTATGGTATTACTCCGAACCCTAGACTGCCCCGGCCTATCACAGACTTTTTGCAGGTGCTCCGGCAACGGAAACAACGCTTTTGCATATGGAAGACTTCAAGATCCCAGAAAATCTCAGTCGCTTTGCCGTGAAAGCGGGCATGTGGGGATTCATAAAAAAGATGTCTCCACATATGCAAGCGTTCATCGAAGACAGACGTGCACGCGGTGGTGACCCCAATGCTCGCGATCCACAAGCATTTGGTGCTCCATCCTCTGATTCGGGTACACAGGACGATCATATTGTGCAAGCACCAGTTCAGCGTGCGGTGCGCTTACACAGCACCCTTCGTAAGGTAGCATGTGGTGCAGCAGCTGTGGTCATGATCGGATTGCTTGGGCACGGCGGAGGTAAACGTTGCCGCAAGGATAGGGACAATAATGCCGTTGGTGTTTCGGTGTGAGAGTCAACAGTGGTGCATATGTCAAGGTTGGAATGGGGTCTTACTCCACTTTTTCCCACTTGTCAAACAGTCCAGGGATCGTTTTGCAAGTATTATGGAATTGCTGAGAAACGGACTGCAGCAGTTGTGAAAAAACTAATATTCATTGCAATACATGCTTCGACTATGTGACATGTGCGGCAACCTCAGAGGCACAACAGAACTGCTTTAAAGTTGTGATTAAAAAACAATTTCCTCCTCGTCCTGGTGATTTGCAAATTTTAGCTGAGCCCAGAACGCCGTGTTCACTAGTCGCTCGTATACAAGGTCCGTAATTGGTCTAAAAGTGAGTGACACATGCGAAGCATTGTGGGACACCTGTAAGCCATGACGGAAGCACATGGACACTTCACAACTTTAGTCGATTTTAAACACTTTCTTGAGTTTAATCACCAATTCCCACAATGGCCGTGTCATCTCATCTCTAAAGTACGCTTTCAGTGCGTCGATTGACTCTCTCGAAATTTTCGATACCAGTTCATCTGATTCAACAAAGTGTCTGCCAAACAATTTGCTTGCCTCGACACTGTTTGTTGCCTCGATCTTCACCGCAGCCGAGTCTCCCCTACAGAACACAACCCACGCTCAGGAAAATATACTTCCAATTCCCAACCCCTGGTTGATAGCGAGGGTTACAAAGGAATCATGCTTTGGCTTGTCACACCGTTCGACCGACTCCACAGCTTTGTGATCCTTCTCCAGACCTATCACCTTGCCAAGATCGCAGTCTTTATCTGCAACCGTGATGGGTGTACCAATACGCAGCTGACCCTCGATAACTTCACAACCGAGCACAATCGGGTCTTTTGCATTGAAGACGCAATTTGGCACAATTCGCATTCGACATGGAAAGACTGCTTTGGTGGCAGCTGCAGTCTTCTCTTCTGCCTTGCACCTCTGGGTGTACTCAGTGAACATGTCAAACAGATGATAGATAATATCAGCCGCAAAAACAGTAACACCCATGGATTGGGCCAGCGCCTGAGCGTCCCTTGTGATGATCACATCGAATGCCAATATGCATGAGTACTTTTTAAGCTTCTTTTCATTCATGATGTTTGCACGCATAATATCCTTCTTATGCACAGGCCCAATATTGATACCACTGACAGGAATTTTCACCTGCATTGTCGGTCTCTCACGATAAATGTTAGCATGTGTCCCAACATGCATGCACAATCGATTGAGATTCAGTTCCATGTCGGGCATAGACGCATACCGCATCTGAACTTAGAAATTCCAACAAGGCCTCAAGCGAGCCCAGTGTGGATGCTTGCACACAGACTCCCTCAGACTCCTTCTTGTCAAAAATGTCAGACATATCTTCCATGACCAGATCTTTGAGCTCATCCTCATCGTCGTCCTTGCCAACCACAAACAACTGTGTGCCTGCTACAGCACTTTCAAGATTCGGCGCAGCTATCTTGATTCCTTGAGCGGCCTTAATCTCCTTGTGGTGAATGTATGTATTCTTCACCCGCAGCTCTTTCAAGGGGTGGGGAGTCAGCAGAGATCGAACAGTCGTGACAATTGGTCCTTGCAATCCGCAGATGACAACCTAGAGAGAACAACGCCCCATAATGATAAGGAACACCAGTACAGTACAACGCGCAGCATGCTCCTGAACAGCACATATTGGCTGACCCGATGTTGCTGATGGTATGAGTCGCACCTTGTCTCCTTCACGAATCCGGCCATTAATTAGTACAGCATCGATGGTGTGGCCATAGCCCTCAACGACCTTGACCTCCAGTACAGTACATTGCAACTCCTCAACGAACATAAGCCGGTCCATCATCATACTTTGTGTCAGCTTCACGATGAGCCACATGAGATCACATATTCCCTCACCAGTGATTGCTGAGGTTGGAACAATGTTCACGAATCGCCTTGGATCCTTATTCTTCCAGTAGAGCTCAACATTCAGTCCCTGTGAAACAATCAGCATGTGCCATACCGCTCCGACACTTCCTCACGCCTCTACATCAGTATGCACATTAGTGTGGGAAAGGAGTGCATGAGAGAAAGTCAGACCTGCTCATTTAATGCCAGCATGGAGTCTCGGCATCGTGTATCGAATTCTTCCTGTGTTGCCTTCTCCTGCTTGGCCAGGGACTCTCGTACAGGTGCATTCTCATGCACTTGCCAATTGTACATCCTGTCAATTTTGTTCAATGCAATAACAAATGGTGACTTCCTCATCTTCAACAGATTGATTGACTCAATGGTCTGCTGCTCGAGCCCATGCATGATGTCGATGACAAGTACAGCAATGTCACACAGTGATGATCCCCGGCTCCGCAAGTTGGAGAAGCTCTCGTGCCCAGGTGTATCAATGACAAGCAGTCCAGGCATTTTCATATCAAACACCTGCAGACATTGCACATATTGTATACAGCCCTGACATCACACGGCCGTTTGAAAATGGGCAACACACTCAGCAGGAAAAATCGCTCACTTTGCCTTTCCTCAGATCCTCAGTACGCCCTTTCACTGCATCGGCCGGTATGTAGGTTGCACCGATCTGCTGCGTAATGCCTCCCGCCTCTCCTGTTTGAACATTTGTGCGGCGAACATTGTCCAAAATTTTGGTCTTGCCTGTGTCAACATGACCAAGGATGCAGCAAATGGGGGACCGAAGATCATCCTGGCTACGATGGGTCATGGCCTCCTTGAAGCGGGCTTCGCGACGCCTGTGCACAGCAGTTGTGATGTGTACATACAACATTGACAGAGATGCGACCTTCCCCAGCATGTGAAACAGCTCTCGGTTGTGGGGCACAAGTGACAACAAAAAGCTCATCAATGGACCATACGCTCGAGCTTCCTCTAATCGACGCTCCCGCTCCTCATCACTATCTGAAGACCAGTCACTGTCGCTGTCACTGTCCTCCTGGCTACTATCATCTGCACTGCTGTCTTGATTCGTACTTCCTTCGGAGCCAGCATCATCCATGTCTGTGTCAGAAGCCTTCTTTTCACCTTTTGCAACATCTGATTCAACATCTGCTGCATCATCATCCGAGACGTCCCACTCATCAGGTACTTCGTCCTCCCAATTGTCAGCAGCGGCAACCTCTGCAGCCGATTTTGCAGTGGAAGCTGCCTCAGCTTCTTTGCGGCGATTCTCCTCAGCCTCCTTCTCAGCTTGCCGCCTGCGCTGCCGCTCTGCCTGTTCCGCTGCATCTTTCTCCTTTGCACGCTGCTCTTCTAATTCCTTTTGTCGCTTTCTTGCTTGCCGCCGACGCTCGTCTAGTTGTGCGGGTGAGGGCTTGTCTCCGGATGTAATTCCAACTTCCTGCAGCCAGTGCCACCAGTGTCTGGACTTGGCATTTCAATATATGCACATCACGCTGTTCACACTTTTCATGCGCTCAGCACGCAACAAAGTGGACAGACCTGTGCACGTGCAAGGTACATTTCCCTTTGAGCGGCTAGCCTCTTAGCTTCTGCACGCTGCTTAGCAGTCAACAGCTTGCCCTCCTTCCGCAGCCGCTCTCGTTCCACTCGCTTTGCTTCTGCCCGAGCTTGCTCTGCCTCCTCCCGCTCCTGAGCTTCCAGCTCTGCTTGCAATTCTGCTTCCTCCTCGGCACGGCGCCGTTCTTCTTGAGCTTGACGTGCTGATTCCTCAGCCTTCCGGCGCTCCTCCAGCTCTCGCTGCATTGCAGCCACCGCAGCCGACTTCTTCCCTTTGCCTTTGCTGCCGGAGCCCTGCAGAGCAACTCATGTCAGGTCACCTGAGATGATAATTAAGATACGACTGACCACTCTCTTGCACGGACAGTATGGGAGTACGCAATGGCAGATCCTGACAACTCCGACCATGCCTGAAATTGTTTCAACCGTTGCTTTAGCTTCTGCTTCCGAGTTTTGGACAAATGCGGATCATTCAAGGCTGACTGAACCTCCTCGATAGTGTGAAGCTCATCCACAGGCACCTCTGATGGCATGCCCGATGCATCAGATGTCTGGCATGTATCCTTAATAGTATCCTGCAGAACATGTCACCACGGTGTGATCAAAGAAGCCTTATAATGACTCCCGCTGTAATAACCACACCACATACCTGCAAACTTTTCAAGCGCTGCTTCAGCTTCTGCTTGCGGGTTTTAGAGACGAAAGGTGCGCTCATTGCATGCTCAACTTGCTCAACCGTTGTCAACTCATCCACAGGCATATCCGTTGGGTCCTTCGCAATGTCTGCAGGCGCCTCTGATGCAGCATGTTCCTCCTGCACAAACGGAAGCCCTACTACCTCCTTGTCCTGCAAATACGATGCCAGTGCTCCATAAGTGAGATATAAAATGATGACAGTGTGTGAAAACCTGAAGCTTCTTCAGCCGCTGCTTCAACTTCTGTTTTCTTGTTTTGGAAATCCCTTTGACCTCCATAGCTTCTTGTACTTGTGAGACTGTGGTCAAAGAGTCCATAGGCACCTCTTGAAGATTGGTGTGAGGCTCCGTCTTGTCATTTCCTGTACTGGCGCAGGTACACGAGCGTAATTGTATCAGCTCCCCACATCGGATGTCATTGGATTATTTGAAACCCTGAACTAGTTCACAACAGCATCAGCACGTATGTCAGAGGATGCCTATTAAAATGCATGTCACCATCAGCACCACATGGATGATCTGTGTCATGGTGCAACAGAGATGCATACGCACCCGCGCCCTGTCTCGGTGATGGAACAGCTACTTTTTCATCCTGCCCTTCTGGCGTGCTGTCATGATCTGCGCTGCTTTCTGCCACGAGGCCAGCAAATGCATTCGCTGACTTTGCTGTGCCTGCTGCAGCTGGTGCACTTGCATGACCTTCATCAGCTCCTAGGCTTTCATCCTCATCACTTGCCATCAGACCGGCAAAAGCATTGGCAGCTTTTGAGCTTGCATCAATGTCGCGTAGAGACTCTGCACCTTCCTCATCAGAGCTATCAGACACATCACTTCCCATTAGTCCAGCAAATGCATTGATTACACCTGCCTTGACACCAACAGTGGCAGCACCGACGGCTCCTTCACCATTACCCTGTTCCTGATCCTCCGCTTCACTATCTTCGCAGTCCATCAGCCCCGCAAACGCATTCATTCCTTTTGATTGCTGTGTGGCTTCTGTTGTTTCACCTTCCGAATCCTCAGTGTCACTCCCCATGAGCCCCACAAATGCATTTGCACCAGCAACCTTGCTGGTGGCCTTTGAACCATGCTGTGATCCGCCCGCCTCTTCAGAGCGACTCGCTGTCTTGTCAGCCAATTTGGTATTTTCAGTTCTCGAGCTTTTGTGAAGGTTTGAGATAGGGGATGCGGAGGGGATGACGTCGCTTAAATGATCAATCGCATGTTCATCATTGACGGCATCATCCTCCTGCGATTCTACAGGACGGTCTGCGTTCTGCTGGACCCAGCCCTGAAACATTCACATCTGTTAGCGTTCCATAAGAAGCGCATATAGAAGATATGCCGGTGCAGTCACCAAAGACGAGCTCACACCGATGGAGGTCCCATAGGACAAACATCACCAGAGATCATGTTCCAGGCTTCATCAATGCACAAGTATTCATAAGTTTGGTCTTCCTGCCATCCGACCTCGTATGCATTGCAGATATGGCCAAGGCTTTTGACACCGTTTACTTTGCTGGTCCCCACCCTCTGCCGAGTCCCCGGAAGGACACATCCAGGTTTCTGCAGTTGAAAGTCGTTGATGTACCACCGAATGATAACAATTGACGGGGACAGGTGGGGGGAGGAGGGTCGGAGGGGAAGGGGATAGCGCATGGGTGAACACACGATCATGCTTGCATTGCAATACATACATGCACACGTGCTGGGCGCCCGTAGCAACCAGAGTCCGCCCCGTCGCTGGGTTTTGAGTTCAAGCGTTTGACTATCTAATCGCCAGGCCGGCCCTTAGCAAAACCTTGTAAAACAAGTGTGCCACATCAGTCTGCATGCAAGCACACTACAAGCATGGATAGCACACGCACAGCATACACAACCAGGTCGTCTTGTTGCACAGG
This sequence comes from Ulva mutabilis, assembly GCA_900538255.1. Classification (NCBI taxonomy): domain Eukaryota; kingdom Viridiplantae; phylum Chlorophyta; class Ulvophyceae; order Ulvales; family Ulvaceae; genus Ulva; species Ulva mutabilis. Next base: position 686,194 of record UNSF01000019.1, read on the forward strand.
CTCACTTGTCACGACCTGCAACACAGGGTGAGACTTTGGTGCCGGAGCAAGACAAGCGCTGTATGCTACTGTGCGGAAATTGGAGATGCTGGTTCAGCCCAGTACACACCTGATACATGTTTTCACCGTCAAACACGGTGACAAGCTGCTGGCCCGCCGATAACTTACTGTGTTTCCGCGTTTCAAACACTTCAACAACAACAAGATTGTCTGCTTGTACATCATCGTCGTGGACTGTTTCCTGTGGACCTGCTGCCTCGACGACTGGCATGTTTTCACCGTCAGCATCATCTGCTGCCTTTTGATTCTGCAGAGATGGAAATGCTCACAAATGCATTGAAAAGGTTGCAAGCGGGGCGTGGTGGCAAGTATAGCCGTAACGCAGCCGCAGCTGTTCTGCAGGTGCGGCGTACGTGCTTGGCTGACTTCTTTTTACCTTTCGCCATCAGTGCACGATCACGACCCGGCGACAAAAAGTATGGAGCAGGAATGCAATTGTAAGCTGTTTCTGGACGCTGAAGCGTAGCCGAGCTGACGAAGCCTGTCCCACGGACTGCGCTTATCTCACGGTTGTGCACGGCTCTCCGCTGAGGCGACACACACCACATAAGATGCGGTACTCTGCTGTATGAACAAACAACACAAATCGGCTTTGCTCATCTTGAAATCATCGTGACGGGCCCTTCCAGGTGTCCCCCGCCCGTATTTCATGTATCTTCACCGCCATGGCGCCAACAGTGCAAGTGGTTTTGGGCACACCGCTGTGTAAACAATTTCCCGAAACACGGGCATCCACAGGGGGACCTCTGCAAACGACTGTTACGAGGTCTCGGCACGAAATTTAGTTCTTCAATGTAACTTTTGCATCTGCATCACATACAATTTCTTTATTGGCAATGTTGTGTCGTGCCGTCGCAACGACCAGCAGGTGACGTCTCGCCCTTGCTTTTGCAAACGTATCCCATAGGATTGATATCGTGATTGGCAGCTCATGCTTGTTCAGTATGGAGGTGCGATCCAGGGTTATCCATCCTAAACGCGCATGGTTGGGTCACAACACAGTCAGCGAAAGAAGGAACCTTTCTGAATCGCTTCACTTGCTCAACACTATATACGTATAGTGACGTCGAATCCTGCCTCGCTGTTGCTGCTGCGATGGATGTGTCGGTTCTGTCCGCGAACGTGGCGTCATCCTGTTTTTGCAATCATGGCCATGTGCCTCTAGATCAACATGTCGGTCGTTCGTATAGGGGCTGTAGGTAGCTTCAGGCATGGAGGCTGCGCAGCTGTGCATGGCAGCAGTAGAATTCCACACCTGATATGCCACGACTTTGTCATCCACTTGTAAATAGCGCATGTTACAGTTCTTGTGTTCCTTCTGACCATCATTCACTGTACATGGATGTGCCTGCAGGAAGTGAGTAAGCATGAACCATGTTGAACAACGGAGCTGGATCGCAAAATGACGCTTACCCTGGTCTGGGATACGGTCAACAGTATGCTCAGAACATGACTTCAACAATAAATGCGCAGCAGTCTGGGTATGGAGCAAGTAGCATTCATACCAAACGGCAGGGAGCTGGCTTGCATCAGCAGCCACAGATGCAGCAAAGCCTTCCTGCTGCTCGTCGTGCAGGACAGCGTGCAGGGATGCCCGCGGCAAGTTTTGCATACACTCAATATCCTCCAGGTCGGGGTGGTCAGACCATGCAAGCTTCAAATACGCCAATGATGCGTCCCTCGCAGGCAGCTGTGCCGTCTCAAACTACCCAGTATCAGCCGCTGCCGGGGGCCACTCGCGCCAACATGCCGGCTGCAGCCACCTCTGCCGCAAATGTCAGAGGCATAAACCCAGCTGCAGGCCATGCTGGTCTGTCGCAGGTGCATGCGGACGGCGCTTTTCCGTCTCAAGGCCATCCCATGCGATATGGTATTCAGCAGCCTCCAGCCCATCTACAACAAGATCACAGCCAGAGGGCGTCGCATGGTGGTCTCACGGCTACAAATCGATCAGATTTGACCTCTGGCCAGCACGGACTTCCAAACCCTGGTGCATCTAGCATGTTTGTGGGATCTCACAGCCAGCATGCTCAAGTTTCGGAAGCAGCCTTCCGTACTCGTCCTGCAACATCCGTGCCGACAAACAGTCAGCAAAGACGAGTCTTGCCTGCTCGTGTCGAGCCTGCAACCGAAAAAGAGGGCATCTTGGACTCGCGAGATTTCCCAGCTCTGGGAGGGTTGCAAGGCCGAGGCGCTGGTCAGGCTGAGGCAGCTGCCAATGGATTGGCAAGCTTGTCTTTGCGCGGCAATGTTGCTCTAGGCAAAGGCAGCGGTCCGCTCGACTCGAGCGATTTCCCAGCTCTCAACCATCAGGGGGCCCGCATGCATGGGAGCTTCAATCCGATGGCAAGTGGGGGCCGGCTTATGCATGGTGATGGTGCTCAGGGGGCTGGGCATGATGCGTTTGGGGACATGTCCGCTATCCGACATACACCGGGAAGTGTCCGTGATGACAGTGACAGCGTGGGGTTGAAGGGATTGTTGCCACACATATGCAATGACAAACCCAGTGACACCTATATGTCACTGGGCGTTGATCTGAATGCAGTGGGGCTGGACCTTAGTGGGCAGGAACCGCTCTACCCCACTTTGTCGTCACCATGGTCCGCCGGTGGTCGTATGGGTGAGGTAGACATTGTATTACCACACTGGTTTCTTTTTGAGCCTCCAAAGCTGCATCAGAGAACTATGGAACGATTCTCCACGGCCAGTGTGATGGCCATTTTCTACATCTTCGCAGGTGTGCATCGGTAATTACATTTGTACTGCGATTTCACTGTCGTGCGTCATTGTGGATGCATCTGGTGGAGCATGTGGAATGCTTTCAGGCCACCGCAATGTTTGGGAGCAGGTTGCAGTGTTTGCAGGCGAAGACCATCAGCTTGTGGCCGCTGATGAGCTGCACGCCAGGAAATGGGTGTATCACAAAACATGCCTGTTGTGGATGAGGCCCAAGAAAATGTCCAAATTCTCACATGAGCGACACGGAGAAGGTGAAAAAGGAGAAATCGAGTATTTCGACACTGTCTCATGGATGATCAAGGTCAAAGAAGACTTCTTCTTAGATCCACGCTGCATTGAGGAGCCTCCCTCTCAACTTGCTGTAGCAAAGACACATAACTCCAGCTATGTTGAGGCATAAGTTTCTCATGTTGGGATCCACAGCTTCCTCGATTTACAAGCTGGAGCTGGTGTACTTGTGCTCAGTCTGTAAGAGGCGTAGTGGTGTTTGTTCATCGTCATGTTTGGATTTGCTTCAACTGACGAATGTGTGCGCCTTGTTTACAGCCAATGTGTGGTGTGCTTGTCATGGCTTTCCCTCAATGTTTTACGTGTATGCTGTGTTCATGTGCGGTACTAACAATACGATTCCTGTTGTCATGAGTGATTATGTCGTCCCGCGATTATGGAGCCGTTTTGTTTTAGTGTGTTCGCGGCATTCTGCCATGGTTCTGTGCATTGCCATGAATTCTTGCCACTGTTTTCTACCACCTTATGGAGCATAACTCTGTAACGTTTCTCTCACTCGTCCCGCATAAAACGTGACCAGTTAGGGCTGCTTCTTTGTGCGCGATGTGACCTTCGTCATCTAGTTGCGAGAAACTCCATGGGCTCCGGCAGTCAGACCGTGGAAGAAAGTTACAGGGGTATGCTCCACAATATTCCAGAGCAACTGGGCAATCGCATCTTCACTCCGGCGAGCCACCGTAGCAAGGCAGGTCGTGTATTCCGCGGGTTGGTACCGTCCGTCCTGTAACGTTTCTCATGTATCGCACATCGCACTGCGGCATCCTGCAGGAGTATATTAAAAACGCGGTATCTGCTGTTAATGGGTGTGTTCCTCCTAATAATATTGCATGCGCAGTTGCAGACGTCTGGAGCGTAGATATGGTCACTGTATCTCTGCAGCGCTCTGTAGAGATATAAGCAACCCTGAACCTTTTTTTTTCCCCCATACCACATGCAGTGCAGCCACCAACCACTTGTGGATGCCCTCATCAAGGTCGTGGACCAGCCAGTACGCTGGGACACACAGCCATGCACAGCTCTAGCACGCGTGTACACAGGTGCTCAGATTCGGCAGATCGAAGCTGGGCGCTGCGACAACTCGCGCTCATGCGTGCAAGGACAGCTCTCTGTCGACAGGCCTAGGTGAATTCGCCAGGTGAATTCACATTAAAACAATTTTGGTGTCCTGTCCGAAATCGTCTCTTTCGTCAAGTCCAAAGCGCAATCACAAGCTTGTCCAGATTGTGGTAGGTAGGCAGGGTCCCCTGCCTGCAATGCCCTGGGTTGAAATTCGGAGTAATAAGATAATAATAATAATAATAATAATATACATGCATGCAGGCCACGTGCATAGCGCATATGCATGTACGACGCGTTGTGTGCACTGTTACATCGAGGGGCTCCGATCCAGTGCACCAAGCGAACGTACAACTAGATTCTAGACTCACATGCTACCCAGCAGATGCAAGCCGGCCAGGCGATCACCTGGCACAAACTGCGCACCCGTGAGCCGTGCTACCCTGGACATGGTCTTTCTGATCACAAACCCGTTTCCTTTCACTGTCGCCGCACTGAACTCCCGCAAGGAGTTCTCAATCCAGCGAGCCTTTGCTCTCTTGTTGAACGGCCCAACCAACGACACTGCCAGCGTGTTGAGGTACTGCATGGCATGCGACCCTAGTCTGCCATATGTCTCGTGCACAACCGGCACCACCTTGTACGATCCCTGCACACTCTCTTTGTACTTGTTAAGTTTGAACTGTTCGCGTACGGCGGCCGCGTGCCCCTGTGCGCCCGATGCTTTCCCCACCACAGCCACCCCAGATGGGTGGATGAAGCTGACATCTAGTACATACACGTCCACGTCCGGACCATTTGCTAGGATGTCCCCCCTACTGTCGTCCCTGTAGCGTCTGTCCAGGCTGCGCAGCACAGGCTCAATTGATGTGGACACCCCTGCCGCTCTTACTCGACGGCGCCAAGCCGTAACGGCAATGTTGTGGCGCAACGTCCAGCAGTCGGCATTGTGTCGACATGTCATGGCATGATCTACGTCGCCGGGCTTCACCCGAGCATTGCAATCACATATCACTTCCCCATCTAACGGCGGCAGGGGGGAAAGTCCGCCCCTGAACCGCATCCCATGCACAAAATCCCCATCATTCAGAGTCAGCATGCGGTTGGTTGGGAGGGAATCCAGGAACAGTGAGGCAACACGACAGGCGCAGCTGCGCATGCGTGCAAGGTCCTTTGCGCCACCAGGGGTGCTGCCCAGCTGTTGCAGCAGCGCGTCGTGCCGTGTCTGCGCTACTGCCCTGGTCACTTTTCTGCTCACACCGGGAAGGCCAGTGGCGCGTTGTATGCATACGGACGGACGTTCGAGCAACTCGTTGCGCCGGAACTTCGGTGCGATGCGAGGCGCTTATGAGTTTACCAGTGCTGTGCCTACGTTTGAACTGATACAGTTACGAAATTGTACTGTCGACGTACAGTGTGCCGGTGACCAGTGCCGGTAGCCTAGAGAGAGATGCAGATAAGACTGTAGCTATTTCTGCACTGTGATCATGATGTAGCACACTGGCAGGAGTGACAGTCGCGGTGGGGTGCATTTGAGCGAGCAGCGGAAACACTCATGGTATTTGTGCAAGTGTACAGGATACGGCGTGCATTTATAGCAGACGCCAGGCGCAGAAACACACTGCGGCCACCCTGCAAGTTGAGATACGTTACAGATGTATTACACAGTGATAGATCTAGGACTCAGCAGCACCGAGGCAACAGACCAGGCAACAAGCAAACAGACAGGCCGGCCACCGCAAGCACGAAGGCCACGCGCCGCACGAGCAAATGCCAGAACGAACCAACGCCAGCGCGAAAGCAGACACGCACACACCACGCAGTACCACGCAGGCCACGCGCACACCAAACACACAGCCAGCACTCGCCGGGCCCACAAGCGGTCGTCGACTCGACACTAGCAGTCTGCACGGGCGCGACAGCGCGCGCTACGGCCACGTTACAGATGTATGCTCCACAAGCTTATGGTGGTAGAACACAGAGGCACGATTCGAATCTGAATCCATGATCATGGCAATGCACCAAAAATCAATCACCATGGCCAAGCGCCGTACACAGACAGAAACACAGCAGCTTCTGTATTGCGCTAAAGTTCCCTCGACACATTCTCACACGCTGTTCCCTAGTGCTGCTCACAGCACGGCTCACAACACAGTCAGAAGTGCTCCACCGGCACGTCCAGGCCCGGCGGCCAACCTGCAAGTTACGGAGTGGCGGTGGCGAAAACCAACACGGCGCATGAAAGATTATCCACCGATGCATTGCAATTTGATAACGGGATACGAGGGAGGCACTGTATGCACTGTTACATCGAGGGGCTCCGATCCAGTGCACCAAGCGAACGTACAACTAGAGTCTAGACTCACATGCTACCCAGCAGATGCGAGCCGGCCAGGCGATCACCTGGCACAAACTGCGCACCCGTGAGCCGTGCTACCCTGGACATGGTCTTTCTGATCACAAACCCATTTCCTTTCACTGTCGCCGCACTGAACTCCCGCAAGGAGTTCTCAATCCAGCGAGCCTTTGCTCTCTTGTTGAACGGCCCAACCAACGACACTGCCAGCGTGTTGAGGTACTGCATGGCATGCGACCCTAGTCTGCCATATGTCTCGTGCACAACCGGCACCACCTTGTACGATCCCTGCACACTCTCTTTGTACTTGTTGAGTTTGAACTGTTCGCGTACGGCGGCCGCGTGCCCCTGTGCCCCCGATGCTTTCCCCACCACAGCCACCCCAGATGGGTGGATGAAGCTGACATCTAGTACATACACGTCCACGTCCGGACCATTTGCTAGGATGTCCCCCCTACTGTCGTCCCTGTAGCGTCTGTCCAGGCTGCGCATCACAGGCTCAATGTATGCCGTCTGGAGGCAGATCCCTCACAAGTCAACATAGCGACAGCGACCAGACGGCGTAGCACCGGACAAGGAGAGAAGCAGCGGCAGGAATGAACACGCACATCCATGCACAGGACGCATCGGCGGAATGCATGCGAAACATAGCTTCGCCTTACGCCACACGAGGTGACTGAGCTGCAACGGTTGGCGCAAAAGCCTTGGGCACGGACACGGAGCACAGCCCAGCCGTGGAACGGTGTTACACGGAGATGAACGCAATAGCCCGGCAGCGAGGGCAACAGAAGGAAAGCAGACGACCATAACCCCCCGAAAGTAGACACCAGCAAAAAGCAAGCACTGTCCCAAGCGAAAAGCCACAACGAACCGACACAGCCGACACAACCACACCCACGCACCCACATGCATGCGCACTCCCGCACCCCTCCACCACGGCGCCCGCGCCACAACCGCACACAGCAACCACCACCACCGCACTACTGCCCACCCCAGCAAAACCAGCCACCACCGACCCCCCAACAGCAGCACCCCCACTCCATCCGGCCCCACTGGAGCATTCCATCACGGCCCCCCCGCACATGAGAGCCCGGGGGCTCACACCCCCCACAGTGCAAGGCGTACCAGCCCTCCCCCTCCGGCCGCCCGGCAGGGGCCTGAGGGTGGGGCGCGAAGGGCACTGACGGCGCCGCATCACTCCCCCCACGGTGGCTCGCGGGAAGGCAGGGCGGGCCAGCACGACCAGACGCGGGGCCGGCCTGCGCCGCTGCAACCGCGGCACCCGGTCCAGCAAGGCGGCCAGCGGCCGCCTATAGCACGTCCGACGGGACATCGTGGCCAGGCACCACTGCCCGGCCCGCCAGCCGCATACGCAGCGGAGCCGCAGCGAGGACCTGGCGCGTCACACCACGGCACAGAGTGGTGGAGAGTTCGCACATGGCATTCTGCAAGAACGCTCGCCTGGACCCGGCCCCCGAAGCCGCAGCGAAGTCAGCGATCTTATTTAGGAAGGCGAACGCACCCGTGCCCACACGGCCAAACATCTCATGCGACAGGGACACAAACCGACACGCGCCAGTGCCGGAGCGGCCGTACTTGTCTCGCTTCCGGTCGTCCATCAGCTGGGCGGCAGCGCCCGGCGTGTTTGCCGCGGTGACGACCCGGGAGGGGGCCACCGGACAGGTCACGCACACATCGGCCACAATGGTATCGCATGGCAACATCACAAGCAGATCACCCCGTTCCGGGTCGCGCTGCGAGCGGGGTGGTAGCAGCCGGGCGCAAGCCGCGGCCGCGCGGCCCCGGCGACCCTCGGGCAGGCGTCGCGGCGGACCAGTGGCCACCGGGCCCACCTGTGGCAGGTGCTCACACCGCACCGTGCACTGGCCGGCCGGGGCGGCCGCCTTCACGGCCGAGCTTCCGCGCGCCACTGTGGCCGACGGCCGCCTCGCCGGGGACGTCTACGTCCATGGCGCCTGCCGTGTCGGCCGCGGCAGCCTTGACCTCGGACGAGGCAACAACGGCTGAGATGGCAGCAGCGACGAGTTTAGCCGCGGCGGCTGGTCCCTCTGAGGTGCCGTCCGCCATGGCGGCGTCGCCGAGCGGGGCAGCGTTGTCCGCAGTGGAACGGTGCCATCGGTTTGCACTGCTCATCGCAAGCTTGCAATTTGGAAGTTGCCCAACATGTACCGTACGTCTGGCCTGACATATGTACTGTACAGTACATTCCCCTGCTTCCGAGATGTTTTGCTCTAACCATGAACAAGGGCAGGCGGCACATGCATGCATGCAGCAGGCGGCGCGGCGGCTTCATTGCATGGGACACGTCATGTACGGCAATGCATTGCAATCCACGAGTGGTCCCAGCGACGGCGCGGACCCCCTGTGAGCCCCAAATAGACTTTGGGACATTCATAGGCCATAACTATATGACCTGAAGCCTTTTGAAGGGTTTTTGGGCGTTTCGTCGAATCCCCCAAACATCCGCGCTCTTTTTGCGAAAAACAGCGCATTTCCCCGAACTCGCGCTAAATGACGTCCATTCGCTCCCAAACCCGCACAGTCTGTCCCAAAACATGTGCCACACCTCTAACACACTACAGATATTGATATAGTGTTACACATGTGATCTCGACCTTCGTTGCTGGCTGGTCCGCGGTCAGCAGTCGAGTTGCGGAATGCCTGCCGGTGCAACGCACTATCACTACCCGCCGTTGGCGGAACTTCTAGAGATGTTGGATTATAATTATGAAGTAGTACAGGGCTCTACTGCCAAGGATGATTTGAGGACGGCATGTGTTGCGGTGTCACAAGAAGCAGCACGAACACCACAGCTCACCTCACATCGAACTTGACTCAAAAGTAGCATATAGAGCACGGTGATGACAATGTAGGCTTGATCTCATGTCCAAATTCCACTTCCACCCATTGCATATTTCATGTGGCTACATGCCTGTCTCGTTTTGGAGATGAGCTGTGGTGTCACAAGAAGGAGTACGAACACAACAGCTCACCTCAAACCGAACGTGACTCAAATGCAGCACATAGAGCATGGTGTTGACAATGCAGACTTGTGCTCATGTCCAAATTCCACTTCCACCAGTGCATACTTCATAGGTCTATCTATACATATGCTTTGACATATCATATGTGCAACTGGAACCTTGCTGCACACAAAAAATATCAGACGAATTCGTGTGAGCTCCACCAACAGACTTTCCAGCTGTCCACTCTTCATCTACTGGAAAAAACAAAGTGACAGCGGCGCTTGCTCATGGCTTCACACAGACAGCTGCACCTGGCATTTATGATATGCAATTAGATGGGATGAAAGTAATGATGTTACTACCAGCAATACTGAATGCATTCTGTGGGCCACGGAATGCGGACTCGTGGAGCATGTGGCGAGAGGGGATGGTGGCTTGAGGCGCTGTGCAAGAGCTATATGATGGTGCATCGTGCTTGACCACCTAGCAAGCCCCGATGATCACTTTGGGAGCTTGGCAGGTTGTTTGGGGTACCATAGAACATCCTTAGCATTGTTTGGGGATGGTTTGGGGAAACATGCAGATTCCCCCAAACATTTGCCCTGATTTGGCCGGATACTGCCCATTTCCCCAAAGATCGCAAATGAAGGTACAGGCGGCTTCAGGTCATATACTTATGGCCTATGAACTTCCCAAAGTCTGTTTGGGGCTCACGGGGTCCGCGCCGTCGCTGGGACCACTGGTGGTCATGAACTCCAGTGCTGCAGCGCACTGGCGCAATTGACAACTGTAGAAAATCGACAACACCAAAGATGGCGCTCGCCGACACCCAAGTCTGACAGAATCACTTTATTTCTGCTGTCAAGACCTTGGATGCTGGAGATGAAGTAATACGTGCCATTCCAACCCGACAGATGGACTACCAGATGCACTACCGGATGCAATACCAGACCACGGATTCACAAGCAGATAAGCCTCAGAAGTACACGAGATAGCTGAAAACTTGTGACAAGAAGCTTGGAACTACGATATGCGATCACTTTTTAACTCAATGGTCGAGGCCTAGGTCGACAGAAGGACCTGCCACACTCGAACACAGGCGCCGGCTGCGTCACTCTGCCTCTTGTTAGGCTACCTGCACTAATGCAGAACATCACATGCCACATCGATCTGTGTGTATGTATCAATCATACGGCACACGCTCGAGCGCGCTCCTCGATCATCCATCAGCACAAGTACAGCCAAACGCTGTGACGATATGTGGTAAAGCGCTCGGTTCGGACGGATCCATTCTATTATCACTAGCTCCGCACATTCGTCCACGACTATAGCAGTGACCGATGAACTGAAACTGTGTGTCGAAGATCACACAGCATTGTGCTCAACATATGCATGCGTGGCGTAAGGACCAGATTATTACTCGCCGCAGGTAGTCCGCTCCGCGGAATGTGAGCCAATCATCCGAGCTCATCCAGACCCTCGACATAAAACAGCGCTGATGCGTCGTGACAATACCAGTGCATGTGCGACTTCGACTGTGCATAGAATTTCCTTGCGAGCAGCCTTCAAACTTGGCTGGCTTGCAAAAGGGACGTAACAAAGCTTGCCTCACAAAATGCTGCCGTCTCGCTGTCAGACGCGTTTGAAGTCTTCAATCGGACATGCTGCTCGTCCGTTGCTGCGGATTCAAGGTGCGGCCAGCATGGATGTCAGAAACGTGCGGTTTTGCACTGCGAGACGCGATGTTAATGCTGACAGCGTCGCCGTTCGTGACAGTGGCACTCGGTATGCCGACTGGCATGTTCTCGGCGCATCGCAACTGGCCAACTGTCGACGCTGCTGCAGCCCAGAATTCGCAATCCTTCCGCTTGGACGCATCTAGCAATCAAAATTCTTCAAGCTGTACGCCGGAGGTGTTCCGCCGATTTGAAAATCTGCTGGTCCGAAACCTGAACGATGCGCACACGCCGGGAGCCCGCTTGGACTGGGCTAGCGTTGCAGGATGCTGGACGTTACGTCCGCCTGATGCGGTGGCTGAGGCAGTGGTGGTCTTTGTTGGTGACGCTTTCGTAGGCACGCACCGCAGGACAGCTGTCTGCCGTGAAGCTGTGCTGGTTTGGACATCTGCTCCTGGATTGGTCAACGCCGTGTACCGCGAGCAGCAATTTCCAATCCGGAGGGTGGTTAGGACGATATTGCCTTGAACAGTCCATGGGCTTCATGTGCACCCATTGCTGAAGTCCTGAGCATGACCCGGAGTCACGGCCTGTGCTTTTCGTGCTTTTGGGACTGACAAAAGGCATATGTCCCGTCTCGACACATCATGTGGTGATATGGAGCGGTATGCACATGTAGGGGCTGCTCCAGAGCTGGCATACAAACTGTTATTGGAAAGCCTGGCAGCGCGGAATGTGCTGGTGCGATGTTGGAAACTTGGATGTACATTGTCTAGTGGACGGCATTCACAAAGGATGGAGATGCAGGTTATTGCTGTCCCATATGCAACCCACTTTGACAATCAGAGGCTTGCTGATGAGTTGCAGCATAAATCATCAGAATGCTTGCGGCTGCTGTCTAGCGAGGTGGCAGCACTGCCTGTATATGCCATGGGGCATGGTATGGGGTCACTACTACAGCTGCTCATGCTTTCTAAGCATAGCATGCAGCGGGACGGCTCTATTCTCCTTTCCTATTACAATCGACCGGCTGTCGATGTGATTCCATTTCTGTCTCCTATGGTGGCTCCAGGACTCCAAGGTCTTGGCGGAGCGTTTTCTCAACTGGCTGCCAGCCCGTTGCGATCAGCAATTGATGTTGGCACAGAGCAGGCCAAAAACTTATCTCCAACTGTGGTCAAAATGATCCTGCCATTATTTGAACAGCTCAACCCAGTTGTCATGGTGAGAGCCAGGCTAACCAGATGTTCACAACACTGAAATGCCATTGCATGCCAGTTGGTGTACACACCACTTTTTGATTAAGGTCTGCACATGCACATTGGTACCACGTGCATGCGGGATCTCCTGCTGCTCTGTGCCACACGTAGATAAAGCACAGCCTCAGCACAGCTGCTCTTTGTACAAGACCTCTGACCAAAGAATATTCAATTGCTTTCGTATAGATGACTGTACATCTCCACGTTGGCTGAGTGTGAGGCATCACGCCGATGATCGCTTTGATGCAGGGCATGCATTCACCTATATCACTGCGATCGATGTGAGCACTCTGATTTGCCTTTTTCAGGATATTGCAAGAGGGCAGGCTGAATGGTACCCCTCCCCAAGAGACGCCCAGAAGATGATATCGACGTACTATAGCACGCGCAACAACCTGTTGATCCAGTTCCAGGATGATGAAATAGATCAAACACCGGCTTTGGTCAAACTCTTGAAAGAAGCGGATGCACCTCAGAGGGTTAGGCTAGTCACTCTTGAGGGTGGTCATAATCGACCTGCCCTCCAAAACTTTGTTGACCTACCTCGGCCAATAGCCTCCATGATCCGATCATCAATTGAAGGTTCAAGTGCAATTTTGGGTGAGAAGCATCATATTATACGGCATGTGGAAACTCGGCATGATCATGTATTGTTGCATGTCTGCACAACAATCGCTGTTGTGTTCAGGAGGACTTTCCAACATTGCTGATGACATGGGTTTGATGGAAGTGAGGGTCGGACTCAAGAGCGCAGGAAAACAGGTATGGTCACAGACGTATGCCTTCTGCAGCAGCGGTGCTTACTGGCTGGAAGATGGCAAGGCTCAGGTCCAGTTTGCATCGGTTCACGACCAAGGAACTTGTCAAAGCCCTTCCAGTCAAGGCAGAGTGCCAAACACAAAGCAGCATGTTTGCAATCAAGCATCACTACCAGACTTGCCATCTCATACATGTCAACAGTTTCAGGCGGTTCCAGGAGGATTAGTAATTGCGTCGATGCAGCAAATAAATCCACTGTGTGTTTGATTGATTCTTTCACTATTCCAAATAGATTGTGGCAGCTGTTTGAATGCAGGTGGGCAGCATGTCAACAGTTGCGGGTGGTGTCGGAGGTGGACCAATCACCGACTCGGCTCAAGAACTAGCTGATGAGATGGCTGCATGGATGGGGGTCGGAGGAGCATTCATGCGTGGCGGCAAGGCTGTTGCTGGTAAGACGACTGAGGCTCGATCCCGTTTTCCGGTATAGTGCTCACCATCACATGTCAAGTGAGAACATGTCAATTGCATGTATGATAAGTTCGTGTTGTCAACAAGCCAGTAGAGGTACAATGGAGTTGAAACTATTGGCAAGGAAGTGAACACTGCTATGCATCAGATTCATGACATATTGAGAGGATAAATTGTGCTGTTCCTTGCTTCAGTATTCAATGGGGTGGTTGGGGTCTGATGGAATGTTTTCTATCAAGCACATGCAATCAGGAACTTAGTATACCAGCCCTTCTAGTGGAACAAGGTATACTCCCTACACATGCCAAAATGTAACAGTGCCATGAAGTCATTTTCAGGCTTGGTCGTATCAGTAAGTGATACCATGTTTACTGTGACATGTACTGTGTTACACAGTGATAGATCTAGGACTCAGAAGCGCCGAGGCAACAGACCAGGCAACAGACAAACCGGCCACCGTAAGCACCAAGGCCACGCGCCGCATGACCAAATGCCAGAACATACTAGTGCCAGCTTGAAAGCAGACACTCGCACACTGCGCAGTACCATGCAGCCCACGCGCACACCAAACACACAGTCAGCACGCGCCGGACCCACAAGTGGTCGCCGACTCGACACTAGCAGTCTGCACAGGCGCGCCGGCGCGCGCTACGGCCATCTCTGAGGCCGCGAGGCACCGGTCCGAGGAGCTGCAGCCACAGCCAGCCCGGCAGCACGAGCGGTGTCCGGGAAGGGGGGCAGAGGAGAAACGGCGGACGTGCGCTGGGAGGAGGGAGGAGGAGGGACGAGTGCGGGGGGGGGGGGGGGGCTGCAGGGCGAAATGGGTGGAAAGGGGGGGGGGCCGCAGGGCGAGATGGGTGGAGGGGGGGGGGGGGGGGGGGGGGGGCACGACGCAAGCCTATGCGCGATGGCCTGTCAGCGCCGGCAGTCCGTCCGTGGGGACAGGAAAGCCCGGCAGCAGCGCCCGTCCGACCAGTCTAGCACAGAGGGGCGCGGCCGCGCTGGCTTGGCGCGCCAGCGCGCGGCACAAAGTTGTGGACAGGTCGCGCATGGCATTGAGCAAGAAGGTACGCTTTGACACCGCGCCGTGTCCCGCGGCTACTTCCGCGACCGTCTAGGGGAAGCGGTACGCGTCCCGTCCAACCCTGCCATACGTCTCATGCACGAGCGGGATGAACTGGGCGGCACCTGTGACGGCGCCATATTTGTCGCGCTTTTGCCGTTCGCCCTTCTCGGCGGTCGCGCCAGCCTCACGTGATGCACCGCGCACATGCGACTTGGCAAGCGGGTGCATCACCTTCACGTCCAGCAGCGCCATGCGCGTGGTGAGGAACGCTAGGAGGTCTCCGCGCTGCGGAGGCCGCTGCGATCGGGGCAGCGGGGGTGCGGGAGGGGCCGCTGCCTCTTGGTCAGGGGCAGGGGGCGCGTCGCGCGTCGGGGCGTGGGCCGCGGCGGGGGGGGGGGGGGGGGGGGGGGGGTAGCGGCAGTGGGTGTGGGGAGGCCGGAGCCGGGGCTTGGGTGCCATGAGGGGTGTGGGGCACGTCCGAAGCCGGCATGTGTCAGGGCTTCCAACGAGCGGTGCATGCTGTACGATCCACGGGCCCGGCTGCATAGGTCAGCACACCCGCTCTCTATGGTGGCGATGTTGTCACCGCGCGGCACAGACAGTAGCGTGGAACGCCACGTGTGCCTGGTCGAGAAAAGGGCAGTGACCTGGAACAAACGGCCAGCCTTCGTTCTTGGTCCGTCAGGGTCCTGACGACACAGTACATGTGTGCTGGTCGAGAGCTTTCTACCTCTGCTACGCTAGCGCACGCATGCTCGGCACGCTGCGCTCGGCATCCGCCAGGCGGACACAGACAGCACTGGTAGATTTTAATTTCTGGAATCAGCTGCTCCGCGAGAGTTGCGGCAGTTGGCGCGCGCCGTGACGCCTGCGCCTGCTTTGTACCAGCGGTACCGGCAGTCGCAGCGGCTTCGCTCCGCACACCTCCTCACCTCGCAGCGCTGCAGCGTAGACACTGTAAATTAGGCATACTTATTTTTGCTCTCGGCCACGGGGCCTGGGCCTGCTCCTAGCGGTTACATGATAAAAAAATCCACCTTTTAGATCCGTCCAATCACCGACTTGAGTAAGCAAAACCGCCAGCACTGATCAAGCCGAGCACTCTAATGCACACAGTATCACTATAGGTAGCTATGTTTGAAAGCATACATTCTGTGAAGGTCAGGATCCCACCTTTCCGGATATGGCCGCCTCACGCTGAAAGTGCCGCTCTGGCACCCCGATTCTGCCTAAAGCCACTATGGCCCAACTTGTGCAGATCAGTGATAGCTGCCTGGATCGCTTTCAAACTTTGGCACAGCCACAGTATGCTGCCGGTGTGCGTGCTCTCAAACTCACGCTGGTACACGGGCAGTTCCTACCCCGCTGGCACTGTGCGCGCGCCCCCAACTGTAGCCCCCAACTCCAAGCGCAGCACAACTCCACGCCCCCAACTCCAAGCGCAGCACAACTTAGACTTGCAGCAAATCACAGCCACACTCAAGGGGTGGTCCGCACTGGTGAAATGGCTGCATGTGAACGTGCTGCGCAGCGCACAGCTGTCTGCCGTGACCAACAGCACAGACATCCCCACCCGCATTGCATCCAGACGATGAGTCCACACGCCCGTGCCCTCACAGACATGCGACCAAACCGGTGTATTTGCATTGGCAATGGAGGTGGGTGTGATCCGATCAGTTGTATTAGGATGTGTGTGCCAGTCTCTCAGCTGGACCACTTCACACTACACCTGCATACACCTGCATACACGCCATGTGCCGCATCATCGAAACGCAGCAGCTCACCGACCTGCAGCGTGAGCAGGCCTTGCTCCCTCACAGACATGGCGGCATGGGTCTACGACCCTACACAGCCGACGTTGCTGACGCAGCGCGACTCGCGTCGGCGGCGGTTGCGCACGCGGTGCTCGCGGACGGCATCGACGGCGGTAAGCCGTTCCGCGGCGACGCCGCAGTCCAGCACCAGGCCCGCCTCGCACGCTTGCGCAAGGCATGGCCGGCCGTGCAGGGAATCTCGGACAGCCCGACCCCAGCCGATGCCTCGGCGTCTGACACTGGCTCGAAGCTTCGCATGACGCAGCGCCAGAGCGCGCTCAGCCGGGCGGAGACCGACGCGCGCTGGACCGCCACGCGCGACCGTCTCGAGACCCTGAAGCATGGTCCAAATCCCCAATCGGCGGAGGCGGCGTGCGCTGATCTCGCTCGCCTCCTCAGCTGCTTTGGCTCGCTGGCCTCAGCATTCCTCACTGCCTGCCCCGGCCCGGTGACGGGCCTGACCGACCATGAATTCCATGTGGCTGTGCTGCTGCGACTGGGTGAGCCGCTGCTACCCGTCTTGGAGTCGGATGAGGCCTGCCCCTGCGGCCGCGTGGCTGCGTCCGGTACGCACAGTGTCATATGCGGCCAGCTATGGGCGACTTCAGTCCTAAAGCACGACCTCATCACCGTGGCTTGGAGGCGGGTGCTCATGCGCGCGCCGCTTGCTTCATCGCTTGAGCCGCACGTTGGCAAGCTCCCCGGAGGCATACGCGTGCTCCCCCTCCGCGGCAGCCGGCAGCCGCCACCAGCCGCGCCGCCGCCGGACTTCACACGCCCGCCGGCAGCGCCGTCTGTGAGTGCACCGGCCGCGCCGTGTCAGCGAGGCCCGCCGCCACCGCCGCCGCCACCGCCGCCACCACCGCCACCGGACCCACCAGCCGATGCTGCGCCGGTCCAACCCTCACCCCATCTCTCGCAGGCCCCCCAGGCTTCGGACGTGCCCCACACCCCTCATGGCACCCAGGCCCCGGCTCCAGCCTCCCCCACACCCACTGCCGCTACCGTCCCCCCGCCGCGCCTCACGCCCCGACGCGCGACGCGCCCCCCGCCCCTGACCAGGAGGCAGCGGCCCCTCCCGCACCCCCGCCGCCCCGATCGCAGCGGCCTCCGCAGCGCGGAGACCTTCTAGCGTTCCTCACCACGCGCATGGCGCTGCTGGACGTGAAGGTGATGCACCCGCTTGCCAAGTTGCATGTGCGCGGTGCATCACGTGAGGCTGGCGCGACCGCCGAGAAGGGCGAACGGCAAAAGCGCGACAAATATGGCGCCGTCACAGGTGCCGCCCAGTTCATCCCGCTCGTGCATGAGACGTATGGCAGGGTTGGACGGGACGCGTACCGCTTCCTCCAGACGGTCGCGGAAGTAGCCGCGGGACACGGCGCGGTGTCAAAGCGTACCTTCTTGCTCAATGCCATGCGCGACCTGTCCACAACTTTGTGCCGCGCGCTGGCGCGCCAAGCCAGCGCGGCCGCGCCCCTCCGTGCTAGACTGGTCGGACGGGCGCTGCTGCCGGGCCTTCCTGTCCCCACGGACGGACTGCCGGCGCTGACAGGCCATCGCGCAATGGCTTGCGTCGTGCCCCCCCCCCCCCCCCCCTCCACCCATCTCGCCCTGCGGCCCCCCCCCCCTTTCCACCCATTTCGCCCTGCAGCCCCCCCCCCCCCCCCGGCACTCGTCCCTCCTCCTCCCTCCCTCTTCCCTCCTCCCAGCGCACGTCCGCCGTTTCTCCTCTGCCCCCTTCCCGGACACCGCTCGTGCTGCCGGGCTACGTGGCTACGACATGGCATGTCGTCGTGCCTGGTGTGGGCCGTCAAAATCCCACTTGCTGAAAGCTCTGTGACGTCTACTTGGCAGTGCTTGATGTCAGTATGTGTGAGCTCCAGACAGATGATGATGACATTAAGATGCTCTTGAGATATTGTGGCGCTGCCCTATGCAAGATATGTTGCAAACCTGCACAAACAGTCTGTCGTGGAAATATGTCGAATACTGGCCAGGATGAGCATGTTGCTCTGAAATGCAAGGTGTTGTGTGAACTCAACCTATGTCTGGAAGGCTGAGGTAACATTGTATCCGCGTTGTTATGTCTGCTGAGCAGCTGTAACGCATAGCTTTTCCAACTTCTTGATTCAAATCCGTGTGACGACAGTGCGTGAAACCTGTGAATATATTGTATTTCCCTGTAATAGCATCCGTAGACTCACTGGTGCGCAGAGCCCATACTGACCAAGAAATAGCTGGTGCACCCTAATGATGCTGCAGTGCGGGACTTTCAACTCATCGGCCATAATGAGCAGTAGAACAATCGGCATTTCCTTGATTCACTTTGGCAGCACTTATACAGCATCTCGTTCCATGCAATTGCATACCATATGCATTAAAAAAGTGATGCATTACATAGCATGGTCACATGCATACTCTCCTTGTCACAATTACGGTACCATGCCTCAAACAACAAGAGTTGTGGCATAGAGGACAACTTCCAGTTGCCCATTTAGATTTGAAGACCCTGCTGGCTCAGCTGCGTCTTCCCTCCTCGCATATCAGCAGGTGGTCAGTGCTCGACACAGTACCCAAGGCCCTTACAGGCAGATGCACCCTGCAAGACGCTTGTTTACAGGATGTCCATGTCCAAGCATGGCAACTCATGTCAAATGATGGAATAGACACAAACTCATTGATGTTTACAGTGCATTGACCTGCTTCGAACTCCACAGAAGAGTTGTGCTTTGGAAAAGAATTTGTGCATTTATCTGCGGGAGGGAATATCACATGTCACTGGGAAGGCTCCTTATGCCCGGACGGCATGCAACGTCGCATGTCGTAGCCATGCGCAGGGGTTGGTGCTGTCACATACCTTGCTGTCTTAGGTATCTGTCCGTGACAGCGCCTGTACCTTCAGTGGAGGATGAATGCACGTGAGACTTCGGACAGTAGAGAAGAGAAGAGTGATTACACTACGATCTGTAGAGCCTATATAAGCGTTCAATCAACGTCTCATACGGATACGATCAGAATTAATGTCTGCTGGCACGCAATCTTGCATGCGTTGCTCGTGCATATGGTCAGCAATCGGTGCATGGCTGCCCCATAGCCACTCCGGATCAGCACCGTGAATCCCCGCATACATGGTCACCGTAGTCCTGTGTATGCCACCATGCATGCTCACCGTAGTCCTGTGCATGGCTGGATCACGACACTCCCCCTAGACTAAGCTTGTACTACCGCAAGCTGCAGTCTATCTCTAAATTTTGCCAGTGCTGGTCCTGCCAACACCTTTGTGAACATATCAGCTAGCATGTCTACCGTGCTAACCCAGCTGATAGTCAACTCGTCGAGTTCTACGAACTCTCGGATCCTCAGGTCCCTGACCCTGATGTGCTTGGAGCGGTCACTAGAGATGGGGTTCACTGCTAGCAAGTTGGCACTCTTGTTGTCACCCCACAGCGTTGGCTTCACAGCCGACAAAACAAGATCAGTGCACAACTGCTTTGCCCACATCACCTCATTGGCTGCTGAACTCATAGCAATGAGCTCTGCCTCAGTTGTATCACCAGCCACAATAGTCTGCCTCTTCGTACGCCAGAACACACAGTTCCCATGCATCCGGACTACTACTCCTGACACGCTCTTCAAGCAAGCACCATTGGCGAAGTCAGCATCCGTAAATGCTTCCAACACCTCACATCCCCCATTGGAGCCACTAAAGGTCAAGCCAAAGTTTATGGTCCCTCGCAGGTATCTCAGTACGTGAAGGACACCATTCCAATGACATTCAGCACTCCCAGCCATATGCCTGGCCAGGACATTAGCCGGAAACGCAATGTCTGGACGCGACACAACTGCCACATACTGGATGCTTCCCACGGCTTGCATAAACCTCTTATGCTCTGTGCCTGTAGCCTTCGCCTGGCTAGGATCTTCCCTCAGACTAAACATTTTCTGCTTTGGTACCAACGGAGTTGGCGCCCGTCTGCACTCACTCATGCCAAATCTCTCTAGCATGTCCCTGATGCTCTTTCTGTGTGTGATGGTGATAGTGCGAGCAGCTCGATCACGTATGACCTCCATGCCCAGCAAATCTCCCAGCTCCCCCAGGTCACGACCCTCAAATGCCTCAAGGATCTTTCTGATGGCATCATCCATCTGCTCTCTGTGGCCGAAAATCAGCAGATCATCGACCCACAGAAAAATAAGACAACGTCCTACTTTGCAAATGAACAGTGCAGGGTCACTGGCTGATCTCACAAAACCCATACTCAACAAGAGTTCTGCAAGCGCTTTGTGCCACTCCCTGGCAGCTTGCTTCAGACCATACAACGCCTTTTTCAGACGCCACACCATACCAGACCCATCGTCCAGTACCGGAGGTTGTGCCACATACACTTCCTCCTCCAGAACACCATTCAGGAAAGCACATTTAATGTCTATATGCCTCGTCTCTAGATCTCTACTGCACAGACTGATAACAGAGCCCTGAAGGTAGCATAACTACCCACAGGTGCCCATGTCTCAAAGAAATCTACGCCCTCCACTTGCGTAAATCCCCTGGCTACATGTCTGGCCTTGAAACGCTAGATTTCACCCTGTGCTCCTCGCTTGATCTTAAGCACCCACTTTCCTGTCACAGGCTTCACTCCTGTTAGGCACTCAACAAGCTCAAACACATCATGTTCTCTTGAGGAGGTCAGCTCATCAAGCATCGCCGTGATCCACTGCTCACGGTGAGCGCCTCGCATGGCCTGCTGCACCGTTGGATCATCTACTACGGCCTCAACCCTCTTCCTCACGGTAGCTGCACGCCTGGACTAACAAAGGCTAGCAGTAGAGCCACCGTGTGGAGTCACCTTCTGTCCTGTCGTCTTTTCTGCATCAGGAGGCACACTGTCAGCCGTCGCCAACACTCCTTCAGCCCAGTCACCGACATCACTCTCATCATCATTCATTACTGTGGAGCTCGCAGCATCACTCACATGCTCACGTGCTTCCTCCGGGGAAATGCGCTCAACAGCAGCATCACTCTCAATTGCTCCCACAGCATGGACAGCAGGTCTTAAGACTTTGCGAATCAAGTGAAAAGGCTTTGGAACCCATCAAACCCTCACCTCATGTGGCGGATCCAGACGTTCTCCGCTGCCCCTCGCGGCACTTGGTGCTGACTCTCCCCCTGAGCCATCACCGCCTGTCGCTATTCCGCTAGGCACATGCCGTAGCTCGCCTTGCCCCTGGCCCTCAGACCCAGATATATGCCTTGGCTCGTCATATCTGTCACGGTCATCACGCCCTGACACCGTGGACCCGCGGTGACTTCGGCCGCCGCCGTGACCGTCAGCTCGCACAGGTGGGGGTGGCTCACTCAGCTCCTTGCCCATCGACCGCTGGACTGGCTCCGCTGAGCGTGAGCGGGATCTAGACTCAGACTCAGAGTCATCCTCACCTCCATCACTAGATTCAGTATCACTCACTTCCTCATCAGTTGGAAGTGGATGGATATCACAGTCCCCTATGTGCAGCACAGCCCTATCCCTCGTAGGGATTGTCTTTGCAGGCCTAAACTCGTGGTGTAGAGGCCCAGACGGCTGATTTGCTGCATCATAGTCCCAGTGTGCTACTGCTGCAGCATTGTCAGCCGCTACATGATCGCAGCGCGCTGCAACCACTGCCTCACTGATCTCTGGTGTGTGCCAGCGCTCATGTCGCGCCAGCAGCTCTGCACCCAACACTCTAGGAGAAAACTCGGGCTCACCCTCAGGTAGCTCGTCTTGCGGTTTGAAACGCCTATGCAGCGTTCTTCCTGGTTCCCAGTGTTGATGGCCCAGACCCGGATGCTCCCCCTCAGCCCAATCCACATTTCTGCCCCTCTCTGGCATCATGTGTTCACGACTGGCTGGTGGACGCACTGCCCGCACACTAGTGCTCTTCACCCACTTCTTCATGTTGGGCAAGAACTCAGCTTCCGGCACTACACTGGTGTACTGATCGGGTAGGATCTCAAACTCACCCTGCTCATAGTTCTCTAGCACAACTGGGTCCGCCGTAGCCTCCCCAGCCATGTGAAATCGCTGCGCGAAATCCTTCACTAGAGCAGGTGGAGCAGCCGTGTGCCTGTACATCCGCACTGCTCCCCCATTCCCACGCTTCACGTAAACCCTGTCCATGTGAGGACCTCCACCCGGTCCCATATAGGCACCGAGGATTCCTCGTGCTCCCAGGTGCCTGAAGTGCTCCCTCCTTGGACACACATACATTGGACACCCGAAAGGCTTCACCTGTGCCACCACGAGACGGAAGTCATCTTCTTTGACCTTCCTACACCATAACAAGTATGGCAAAATCTCTCTGACATTCACATTTCTCATATGCTGTGCCACAAATGCCAATTCTCTCCTGGCAACCAGCTTCTCACTCAGCTCATTCAGGCTCAGCGCATGCGCTGCAGCCTTCCTGACTCGCAGCTGCTTAGCCCGCTGCTGCTCATTCGTGGACCATGGCTCAGAGCTGGTGGCAACAAGCCTGTCCTCCAGCTTCTGCTTCGCCTCCTTCCGCCTCACACCCTCCAGTGCTGTGCTCGGCGTCAGGTTGTGTGCATGGTTCACGCACATGTATGCCTCCGGCCACAGGAATGCAGGCACTGCTGCCTGCAGCAGACTCGCCCGCACTGACGTGTTCAGCACACCGATCTTTCGTTCTACCAACCCATTTGACTCATGTTGGGCGGTGTCAGTGAACGTGTGTACTATCCCTCGCCACTCGAGGTACTGAGCCAGCTGACTCGAGCTGAACTCACCTCCTTGGTCCGTGTGCAGCCTCCGCACCCCTACCTCCTTGTCATAGACAATCTGAGTGCGGATGCGTTCTATCAGAAGGCATATCATTTCCGCAGCACCGCTTTTCGACTTCAGCGGAATCACATGTGAGTACCTGCTGTACTCATCCACTACTACCAGGATGTAGTTCATTCCTCCTATGCCTACTGGCTTAATCTGTCCAGCCAGATCCGCATGCAGCACTTCTCCAGCATACGTGGCATTCTCTGTCTCGTATCTCCATGCTGTGCTCTGTCACCACTTCTCTGTTCCGCCACGTGGCAACCATGACACTCAAGTGCTACTCCCGTAGGTTTAGGCAACTTGAGGTCATACAGGTCTGGACTATCTGTCATCAGTTTGAGAATCCGGTTGCCAGCATGGTGAAACGAGATGTGCACCAGGAATGCTGGGTCGAGCTGGAAAGAAGATCTCTGACCAATGGGTACACCATCTACTGCAGCGACTTTCGCCTGCTCACCAACCCATTTCCTATTTCTGTGGAAAAGATTGTTAGCACTGGTCCAGTCTATCCCTGAATCTACAGGGCGCAGCTCCCATATTGGTCTGCCTGTTCCGCAATACCAGCTCAGTGTGGGGTTATCCTCACTATCAACTCCCTGCTCACAGTTGCCCACAAACGTCTGGGCTTGGTCATAGAAGCCAGGCATTTCTACTGTATTTGCCTTGCCTGTGTGCAAGTATATGCTTGACCGCTTCAGCACAGTCGTTGATAGGATGTTTATCGGGCTGGCTGGCACCCAGTAAACATGATCTAACTCAATGTCCACAGGCACCAGCTCGCCCTGTACTGTCACGTACTTCCCCACATTCGCCCTGATAGTGCCCATACCATATATCTTAAGCCTGCCCTGGTCTAAGGGCTGGCACTCTGTAATATCCGGTGGCTTGATCTCACTGAACATGCTATAATCAAAGCAAATGTTCAGATCAGACCCGCTATCCACCAGAAACGTGTATGGCATGTTGGGCGATGGCCCATCAGCACACTCAGCTCGCAGTTCCGCTAGGTCTACCACAGCCACCTGAGGGCCCCCGCGGCCTCTGCCACGGCCTCGCCCTGCAGCTGCTTGCTTCTGTAAGAACTGCTTGACCTCTGCGGAGAGCAAAGGGCAATCTTTCTGCAGATGGCCAGGCTTATCACAGTTGAAGCACTTGCGCTTATCTGCTCCCCCTGCTCCCACTGCGGCAACCTGTGGGAGTGTACCATGGCGACCACCGTGGCGTCCACCACGATACCCTCGTCCCCCAAATCTCTAATGACCTGTCGTGAAACCGGGAAGTCAGTGAGCACTCGATGATGCTCACCAACCACAGCTAGACTATATACATTCAACGTCCCGGAATCACAACTCTGATCATCAACTAGCATGGACTGGTACGTCATGCATTAGCCACTCGCACTATTCACTCAGCACTAGACTAGACAGCTTCTCTCAACACTCCCACGTAGTCTAGGGCACAACACCAAGCGTCTGGCGATGCCGTTCAAACAACAGTTGGGGCAATGGCTTTGTAAACACATCTGCTGGGTTCTCGGCCGTTGGCACCGGAACCAATCTCATCTGATGTCGCTGGACCTTCTCTCTCACATGATGATACACAATCTCTATGTGCTTCGTACGTGCAGCTGACAAAGGGTCCTCAATTAAGCACTTCGCTGCTCGATTGTCAATACCCACTGGTATACATGTAGACCCCAATCCCACTTGTGGAGCCAAATCAAAGAAGTATTGGACTTCCTTAGCAACTTCTCCCGCTGCTATATACTCTGCCTCAGATGACGAGCGGCTCAATGTTGGCTGCTTTGAGGACTTCCATGACACACTTCCTAGACCGCATTTAATCACAAAACCTGTGGTCGATTTGCGAGTCTGAACACAACCAGCCCAGTCAGAGTCACAATAAGCATGCAAGGCACATTCAGAACCACCTAAGCACAAGCTGTAGGTGACAGTGCCATGCAGATAAAGCAGAACATCTCTCAGCCGAGCGAAGTTGCTGCATGTTGGCTGAGCGGTGGACCTGGCCAGAAATGACACAGCAAAGGCAATATCTGGCCTGGTGTAGTTGGCAATGTGCAACAGTGCTCCCACAATGGACTTGTACTGTGAGACTGCTGCAACATCTGTGACATCTGACCCTGGTGGATCCTTGTAGACATTGGAGATCATGGGAATGGAAACAGGCCAGGCGTCTTTGAGCTCATGCTTATCAATCAACTTCTCAATGTGACGCTGCTGCTTCAAACAAATGGTCCTCTGGAGGCGGTTCCGTTGGATTGACATTTGGAGGAAGTACTTCGACCCTCCTAAATCCTTGCCGGGGAGTTTGGACAGAATTGCCTTCTTGACGGACTGAACGCTGGACAACTTCTTGGCTGCGATCTGAATGTCGTCAACGTAGCACAAGATGAGCATGAAGCCAAGCTGCTCTAAGAACAACATGAACAATGCGCCGTCACTCTTGTTCTGGACGAACCCGAGGAAGACAATGTGGGCTGAGAGTGTCTTATTCCAGACACGAGGAGCCTGCTTGAGCCCGTAGAGGCTCTTGTTGAGGAGACAGGCACGGCCGGTGCTGTCAGCAAAGCCAGCTGGCTGTTGCATGAAGATCTGCTCCTCAAGGTCTCCTTGGATGAACGCATTCTTAATGTCAATCGCATGACAAACAAGATCGTAGCTGGCCACGATAGAGAAGAACAGGCGCACTGTGCTTGCGCGCACCACGGGCGCAAACACTGCATTGTAATCAATCCCTTCTTTCTGGTAGAAGCCTTTGATCACAAGCCGAGCTTTGTATCGCTCGATGGAGCCATCTGCGTTGAGCTTTCGCTTGAAAACCCACTTGCATGGAATGACTCTGTAGCCTAGGGGAGCCATCATGAGCTCCCACGCATTCATGGACACCAGAGAGTTGAACTCTTCTTCAGCTGCTGTGCGCCAAAATGGCGCTTCTGGACCAGCAAGTGCTTCTTGCATTGTCATGGGCTCCGGAGGGAGCCCTACAGCTGAAAATGTACCTGTGCATTGTGCGGCAGGCCATGAAGGTACCTCTGGTACAGCTCCTGAGGTGGTTGTCTGTTGCGCGCTGGGTTGCGCCGAGGCGTGGTTGGCTGGGAGCTGGGCTGCGGCGCTGCTGGCGCGGGCGCCTGATCCGATCTAGACTCTTGAGCGCACAGTATGGCTCATGACACACCCCCTCGCTCAAGTGGCGTGACGGGGAACTGACTGATAGCAAGTCTGCGGTGAATTGCGGAGATTCGAAACCGCGACGTCCTGATCATGAGGGAACACTGCAGCTGATGCTCTAACCATCTCACCGATACCATGTCAAGAACCAGAAAAGCGCCCAACCCAAGGGGTTGTATTACTTCTGGACTGTAGGACGTTGTATATATGTGTCACTAAACTCTTGAGCGCACAGTATGGCTCATGACATGACCACCGCGATCATCCCGTGGGAATCGCGACGGGGCAGACTGGCTGCTATTCTGAGCATGCGTCAGCAGCGTAGACACTATCTGCTGCACTGGCAGTTGCTGCAGCATCGGCTGCAGCAGTGCATACTCTCTGTCTACTGCCAGTAGCCTAGAGCGGTATAGCTGATCAGGCACAGCTTCTCCAAGACCCCTCATCTGGTTTACTATACCAACTACCTCGTTGACATGTTTCTCTAGTGGCTTTCCCGCCTGTCTGGCACCACTGAGCTGCTGGTATAGCTTTTGTATTTCTACCTCGACAGAAGGCATGTACTTGGCATGCAGCAATGCCCACATCTCATGGACAAAACTGCAGTCTGACACAAAATCCCTATCCTCCTTTGGTAATGTTATAAATAGCCAATGCTTCACCGACTCATGAGCCTGGCTATTCTGTGCCACTGGATCATTTACTAGCAGGCTACTTTCCCCCACCATGTTTGCCCAACTCTCCACCTCTTTCTTGAACACTCGAAAGTGATCATATTTGTGGTTCCATACCGGGAACTTATGCTTTTCTACTAGCGACTTTCCCGGCATAGACTTAGGCATTACGAGCGATAGCGCGCTCGCAAGAGTTGCAACATCGATTGACCCGGCTGTTGCTGCCGCCTTGGATGACATCGCAGCCTGCGAAGGCTGCGGTATCGGAGGTGGTATCTGCTGCGCTGCCCAAGCTGTCTGGGCAACGTGTGGCACTTCCTGCGCTCCGTGCACCGCTGCCTGAGCACCCGCATTCCCCGTAGGATCAGCGTTGCTCGGCATGGCGGCCTGCAGAGGGTTAACACTGAGATACCGGTAGGTCCCAGCGTCTTGTCCTTCCCCGTGGGGCATGGACTGACCCTCCGCGGCCTGCTCGCGGCGCACTGTAGAGCGAGTGCGATGGTGTGGATGGTTAACTGCTCCCTCCACACCGTCAGAACCGATAGACCCTTGGCGAGATGCCATTGAATCGTTTCGGAGTGGTGGTGTCCTGCAACATGACCACCGTATGTCGCAGGAAACGCAGACCCGTAGGCCTCTTTGCGAGACCAGCACACAAGCATAATGCAGCTCCGCCGTAGCATTCTGCATTAGCTTTTCCAGTCTCTCTACGGTCGGCTATACACTAGAGCGGTGTAGCACACTCATCGAAGTGTGCAGCCGTAGCCGCAGGTTCCCCCTGGACTCTACCGCACGCTAATAAACATCTCAGGAACACCCACAATCATCATTGATACCATGTTGCAATTCAATGGACCGCGGCCTAAGGCCTGTGGGATCCTGTGCATGCCGTAGCCATGCGCAGGGGACTGGTGCTGTCACATACCTTGCTGTCTAGGTATCTGTCCCTGACAGCGCCTCTGTCTTCAGTGGAGGATGAATGCACGTGAGACTTTGACAGACGAGAAGAGTGATTACACTATGATCAGTAGAGCCTATATAAGCGTTCTCTGAACGACTCATACGAATACGCTCAGAATCATTGTCCGCTGGCACACAATCTGCATGCATTGCTCGTGCATATGGTCAGCCATCGGTGCATAGCTGCCCCATAGCGACTCCGGATCAGCACCGTGCATCCACGCATACATGGTCACCGTAGTCCTGTGTATGCCACCATGCATGGTCACCGTAGTCCTGTGCATGGCTGGATCACGACACTTCGGTCCGCTGAATTACGACATGGTATCGGTGATGATTGTGGGTATTCTAGCGATGTCTGTACGCTTGCGATAGAGTCCAGGGTCTACGGCCACGGCTGAGCGTCCCGATGAGCGATTCGCACCGCTCTAGCATTTAGCTGTAGAGTCCGTAGAGAGACTAGAGTACGCAGATGCATGACGCTACGGCTGGACTGCATTCTGTTGGTGTACTGGTCTCGCAGAAAGGCCTACGGGTCTGCGTGTCCTGAGACTTTCGATGGTCGTGTTGCAGGATGCCACCACGCCGTGAAGTTCCAACGGCATCTAGCCAAGGATCTATCGGCTCTGACGGTGAGTATGGAGAAGAAGTTCGTCCTCGCCACCACACGCGCTCCACAGCGCGCCGCGAGCAGGCCGCGGAGGATCAGTTCGTGACCTACGGAGAAGAACACTGCGTTGGGACCTACGGGTAATCCAATGCAGGTCCTCTGCAGGCCGCATTGCCGGGAAATGCTGATCCTATGGGGGAAGCGGGAGCTCAGGCCGCGGCGCAGGGAGCGCAGCGAGCACACCTCGCAGCGCCAGCTGTGTTGACAACCCAGCAGATACCGCCTCCAATACCGTAGCCTTCGCAGGCTGCGATATCATCGGCAGTAGCAGCTACGGCTGGATTTATTGATGTGAGCACGCTAGCGCAATCGCTCGCCATGCCCAGGCCAGCACCGGGAAAGTCTCTGGTAGAGAAGCACAAGTTTCCGGTGTGGAACTATAAGCATGATCACTTCCGAATGTTTAAGAAGGAGGTAGAAAGCTGGGCAAAGATTGTGGGTGAGAGTAGTCTGCTGATCAATGATCCACTTGCTCAGAGCAGCCAGGCTCATGAGCAGGTTATGCACTGGCTGTTTACTACACTGCCAAAGGAGGATAGGGATTCCGTAGCAGATTGTAGCTTCGTCCATGAGGTCTGGTCGGTGCTGCATGCCAAGTACATGCCATCAGTGGAAGTAGAGATACAGAAGCTTTATCACCAACTCAGTAGTGCCCAGCAGGCTGTCAAGCCGCTGGAGATCCATGTGAATGAGGTGGTGGGCATAGTGAACCAGATGAAGGGACTGGGTGAGACTGTGTCTGATCAGTTATACACGGCACGGTTGCTGGCAGTAGACAAGGAGTACAGCCTGTTGCAGCCCATGCTGCAGGCCATGCCAGTACAGCAGACAGTGTCTACGCTGTTGACACATGCCTAGACAAATAGCTGTCGTGATCCAGCCATGCACAGGACTACGGAGACCATGCATGGTGGCATACACAGGACTACGGAGACCATGTATGCATGGATGCACGGTGCTGATCCGGAGTGGCTATGGGACGCCATGCACCGATGGCTTACCATATGCACGAGCAATGCATGCTAGATTGCGTGCTGCAGACAATGATTCTGATCGTATCCGTATGAGACGTTTGGTTGAACGCTTATATAGGCTCTACTGATCAAAGTGTAATCACTCTACTCTGCCAAAGACTCACGTGCTATAATCCAAGACTGAGAGCGCACTGTCACAGCGGAGGCCTGTACACCAGCCAGGTATGTGACAGCGCGACCCCCTGCGCATGGCTACGCCATGCTTAGATCCCACAGTGCCTACGGGCTACGGTCTACTGAATTACAACAATAGCAAGCAGAGTTCATCGCGACTCCCACGGGACGATCGCGGTGGACAGCAGCGCCATGGGGGACGAGGGTTATCGAGGTGGACGCTGCTGTGGTCGCCAAGGTTCACCCCCACAAGTAGCAGCAGTGGGAGCAGGGGCAGCAGGGGGAGCAGAAAAGAGAAAATGCTTCAACTGTGATAAGCCTGGCCATGTGCAGAAGGATTGCCCGTTGCTCTCTGCAGAGGTCAAGCAATTCCTGCAGAAGCAAGCAGCTGCAGGGCGAGGCCGTGGCAGACGCCGCGGTGGCCCTCAGGTGGCTGTTGTTGACCTAGAAAAGCTGCGCGCTGACTGCGCTGATGGGCCATCTCCCAACATGCCGTACACGTTCCTGATTGAAAGTGGCTCAGACATCAATATATGCTTTGATTATGACATGTTCTGTGAAATCAAGCCGCCAGATGTGCCACAGTGTTAGCCCATTGACCAGGGCAGGCTGGACATGTATGGTGTGGGCACAATCAGGGCCAGTCTGGGAGAGTACATGAATAAGCAGGGCACTATCATGCCGGTAGATATAGAACTGACGAATGTCTACTGGGTGCCAGCTGAAGGAATACGTAGGATAAGCTTTAGACAACGACGATGCGCAATGCAAAATCAGTTCGACCTGCAGTGATGCGCACAGTCACAGCTTACCCAATACACACGAACACACACTCACAATACGACCCACCACACATACCTGATCGAGCTCTGTGGTATTCAGTATAGAGACACTGAAGACTCAGAGGCTCAGCGATTGCCTATATACTATCAGGAGCCTATGGCGACGAACGCGAAAAGAGTGTGGTACCCTCACGCATGCATGAGACTGTCATTCTCAACACCAGCTAGTCCCATCAACATCCTTTCCACGAGGGAGTTGAAGAAGTCTGAGATATACTTGCATACTGGCAAACATGCGAACAGGGTAGTGATGCCCGGTTTTCATGACCAGATCTATGGGTTCCATAGGAACCGTGAGCAGTGTGAGGATGAGGATGGAAAGCCCACTCTGACATGGCTCTGTGGGAAAGGCAGGCCCATATGGCCAATGCGACCGGTTGACAGGGGAGCAGCCTGGACTAGTGCGAATAACGTTTTCCATAGAAATGGGAAGTGGGTACGTGAACAGCAGCAAGTGGCTGCAGTGACCGGTGTACCACATGAACAGGGATCTTCCTTCCAGGTTGACCCATCATTCCTTGTGCATATCGCTTTTCACCATGCTGGCAATCGGGTACTCCAGTTGATGAGAGACAACCCACACCTGTATGACCTGAAGATGCGGAAACCTACGGGGGTGGCACTTCAGTGTCATGGTTGCCATGTGGCTGAGCAGAGAAGTGGCGATAGGGCACAGCACGGGGGCAAAGTGACTGAGAATGCCACCTATGCTGGAGAAGTGTTGCATGCTGACCTAGCAGGGCAGATCAAGCCAGTGGGCATCGGGGGTATGAATTACATCCTAGTTGTGGTGGATGAGTACTCTCGATATTCCCACGTGATCCCGCTGAAGTCCAAGGGTGGGGCTGCAGAGATGATATGCCTGCTAATTGAGCGAATCCGCACTCAGATCGTATATGATAAAGAGATTGGGGTGCGGAGGCTGCACACTGACCAGGGTGGTGAGTTCAGCTCTAACCAGCTGGCTCAGTACCTTGCGTGGCGTGGCATTGAGCACACATACACTGCCACGTGCCAGCATGAGTCCAATGGAATTGTGGAGAGAAAAATCGGTGTGCTGAACAGGAGTGTGAGGGCAAGCCTGTTGCAGGCGGCTGTGCCTGCATTTCTGTGGCCAGAGGCGTACATGTGTGTGAATCATGCACATAAACTGACGCCTAGCACAGCTCTAGAGGGTGTTAGGCGGAAGGAGGCCAAGCAGAGACTAGAGGAGAGGCACGTAGAGTGCAGTCATGAACCGTGGTCAACGAATGAGACCACGAGAGCTACGCAACTGAAGTCCAGGAGAGCTCAGGCTCAGAGGATGAGTCTGCAGGCTCTGGCCGATACGGGGATGGCCAAGGGCAATGGGAAGTTTGTAGCTCAGTGTGTGAAGAATGTGGACGGACAGGCAGATCACACCGTATCTGTTATGGTTCCGGAATGTGAGTGAGGACATGTTGCATCTGGTGGTGGCCCAGGTGAAGCCTTTCGGGTGTCCGATGTATGTATATGCCCGGAGAGAGGATTACAGGCACCTGGACGAGAGAGGAGTGCTCGGTTTCTATATGGGACCGGGTGCAGGTCCTCCGCTAGACCTCCCCCGCGAATTGCGGATCCATCCGGTGTTCCATGCAAGTGCGTTGAAGGCCTGCAACCACTTCGACGGCAACTACGTGCCGACGCCGCTGCCTTCGCTCATAGACGGTGAGCTCGAATTCGAGGTAGATTGCATTTCCAATACCCGCAAAGAGGGGAAGCAGCGCGAGTATCGGGTCCACTGGGCCGGCTACCACGACGCCACATGGGAAAATGTCAAGAACCTCACCAACTGTCCAGAAAAACTCCGAGAGTTTTGGGACGCCAACGGATTGCCATGTCCACATGCGATTCCCCGCTAGCCCGGTCGCTATAGGCCTCGAAGCCACATCTAAGGCTTAGGTCTACCCGGGACGGGCAGACTTTCCCCCGGGGGAGCTCTGTCACAGATATGTGTCACCAGCTAGGCACACGTCAGCAAATCTATCTGATAGATACTATTACGGTGGTGGCTGTACAGTACTGCCCGTATATGACACGCTGGGACCGTCATAGCTGACACCTAGCGTGGCTGCGGGGCACACAGTGCTGTACGTCTGTGCGAGGCGGGACGCAGACAGTGGTCATTAGCTATTAATGACCATGAGCCTTCAAGGACCGATCTTGATTACTTCTATCTTAGGAGTGATCGTGATTAATGTTATAGCTGTGGCCGACGAGGCCGCCGCCATGGACGTTGACGTCCTCGGGGAGGCGGCCATCGGCCAAAGTGGCGCGCGGGCGCTCAGCGCGGAAGCTGCCGCCGCCGCCGCCGTGGACGTGAAGGCGGCCGCCCCGGCCGGCCAGTGCACGGTGCGGTGTGAGCATCTGCCGCAGGTGGGCCCGGCGGCCACCGGTCCGCCGTAGCGCTTGCCCGAGGGTCGCCGGGGCCGCGCGGCCGCGGCTTGCGCCTGGCCGCTACCCCCCCGCTCGCAGCGCGACCCGGAACGGGGTGATCTGCTTGTGATGTTGCCCTGCGATACCATCGTGGCCGATGTGTGCGTGACCTGTCCGGTGGCCCCCTCCCGGGTCATCGCCGAGGCAAACACGCCAGGCGCTGCCGCCCAGCTGATGGACGACGGGAAGCGAGACAAGTACGGCCGCTCCGGCACGGGCGCGTGCCGCTTTGTGTCCCTTTCGCATGACACGTTTGGCTGTGTGGGCACGGGTGCGTTCGCCTTCTTGAATAAGATCGCTGACTTCGCTACGGCTTCGGGGGCCATGTCCAGGCAAGCGTTCTTGCAGGATGCCATGTGCGAACTCTCCACCACTCTGTGCCGTGGTGTGACGCGCCAGGTTCTCGCTGCGGCTCCGCTGCGCATGCGGCTGGCGGGCCGGGCGGTTTTGCCTGGTCACGCTGTCCCGTCGGACGTGCTGTAGGCGGCCAGTGGCCACTGGCCGCCTTGATGGACCGGGTGCCGCGGTTGCAGCGGCGCTGGCCAGCCCCGCGGCTTATCGTGCTGGCCCGCCCTGCCTTCCCGTGGGGTGCCGCGGGGAGAGCGATGCGGCGCCGCCAGTGCCCTTCGCGCCCCGCCCTCAGGCCGCTGCCGGGCAGCCGGAGGGGGGGGGGGCTGGTACGCCCTGCACTGTGGGGGCCGTGCCCCCAGGCTCTCACGGGCGGGGGGCCCGTGATGGAGTGCTCGAGTGGGGCCGGCTGTAGTGGGGGTGCTGCTGTTGGGGGGTCGGTGGTGGCCGGGGGTGCTGGGGTGGGCGGTAGTACGCAGTGTGGCTGCTAGTTGCCGTGTGCGGCTGTGGCGTGGGTGCTGTGGTGGTGGGGTGTGGGAGTGCGCGTGTGTGTAGGTGCTTGGGTGTGGTTGTATTGGCTGTGTCGGTTCGTTGTGGCTTTTCACACGAGACAGTTGTTGCTTGTTGTTGTTGTCTGCTTTCAGGGGTTTTGGCCGTCTACTTTCCCTGCTGTTGCCCTCGCTGCCGGGCTGTTGCGTTCATCTCCGTGTAACACTGCTTGCACGCTGGTCTGTCGCATTTACATCCTGTGCCCGAGCAAACAGCCACCATCTGACCTCTCACGGGTATGCACTGGCATTTCTGGTGATTTTCCCCACTCGCCAACTACCTGGGGCCAGGTAGTGTGCTTCCACCCGTGGGGGGTTAGGGCCCCTGTGGCTGGGGCTCCCGACTGAGCAGGTCCCGAGCCTAGCGTTGCACTGTTCCTCGATCACGAGAGCATGCCATGGCCACGCTGTCCCGTCGGACGTGCTATAGGCGGCCGCTGGCCGCCTTGCTGGACCGGGTGCCCCGGTTGCAGCGGCGCAGGCCGGCCCCGCGTCTGGTCGTGCTGGCCCGCCCTGCCTTCCCGCGAGCCGCCGTAAGGGGGGGTAATGCGGCGCCGCCAGTGCCCTTCGCGCCCCGCCCTCAGGCCCCTGCCGGGCGGCCGGAGGGGGAGGGCTGGTACGCCTTGCACTGTGGGGGGCGTGAGCCCCCGGGCTCTCATGTGCGGGGGGCCCGTGATGGAATGCTCCAGTGGGGCCGGATGGAGTGGGGGTGCTGCTGTTGGGGGGTCGGTGGTGGCTGGTTTTGCTGGGGTGGGCAGTAGTGCGGTGGTGGTGGTTGCTGTGTGCGGTTGTGGCGCGGGTGCCGTGGTGGAGGGGTGCGGGAGTGCGCATGCGTGTGGGTGCGTGGGTGTGGTTGGGTCGGCTGTGTCGGTTCGTTGTGGCTTTTCACCTGGGACAGTGATTGCTTTTTGCTGGTGTCTGCCTTGGGGGGTTTTGGCCGTCTACTTTCCTTCTGTTGCCCTCGCTGCCGGGCTATTGCGTTCATCTCCGTGTAACACAACCACACCCACGTACCCACACGCATGCGCACTCCCGCACCCCTCCACCACAGCACCCGCGCCACAACCGCACACAGCAACCACCACCACCGCACTACTGCCCACCCCAGCAAAACCAGCCACACCGCTTTGCGTGTATGTGTATGTCGGATATAGGACGGCTCCTTGCTATTCTGGCGTTGGCATGGACAAGGGCGCACGCCAAACCTCAACAATGCCTGCCCAGAATCAGCAAGCGCAGGAGAATGCCTCGCAGAGCCAGCTATCGCTGCAACGGCGTGGCTGTCGAGAATCTTCACCAGACGAGCAGCTTTGGGATGTCAACAACCTGTACAGCGTGGCCCCGAAGAAGCTGCCCTGTGCGACTACACGCGCCAATAGCCATCACAAGTGCAGGGCATGGTATCTACTAACGTTTGCAGGGCTTGTTTGCTAGCAAAGCGCATGGAATATGGCGGCAAAGGCAGCAATCTCATTCAAGAAGGCAAATGCACCTTAGCCAACACGGCTGAACGTCTCTTGCCATGAATGGTGCCTCTGTGTTCTACCACCTTGTGGAGCATACATCTGTAACGTATCTCTGTGGAGCCAACACGGCTGAACGTCTCATGGGACAGCGACACGAATCGGCATGCACCCGTGCCAGCGCGGCCGTACTTGGCGCGTTTCGCGTCATCCATGTGCTGGGCGGCAGAGCCAGGCGTGTTTACACGGATATGCACTGTGGGGGGCGTGCGCCCCCGGGCTCTCATGTGCGGGGGCCCGTGATGGAATGCTCCAGTGGGGCAGGATGGAGTGGGGGTGCTGCTGTTGGGGGGTCGGTGGTGGCTGGTTTTGCTGGGGTGGGCAGTAGTGCGGTGGTGGTTGTTGCTGTGTGCGGTTGTGGCGCGGGTGTCGTAGTGGAGGGTTGCGGGAGTGCGCATGCGTGTGGGTGCGTGGGTGTGGTTGTGTCTGCTGTGTCGGTTCGTTGTGGCTTTTTCGCCTGGGAGAGTGATTGCTTTTTGCTGGTGTCTACTTTCGGGGGTTTTTGGCCGTCTACTTTCCTTCTGTTGCCCTCGCTGCCGGGCTATTGCGTTCATCTCCGTGTAACACGGATATGCATAACCAGGCGTATGCGCAGCCGCGACGACGCGGGACGGGGCAACCGGACACATGACGCACACATCGGCCTCAAACAATCTGGTCGCAGGGCATTATCACGAGGACGTCCCCCCACGAGCAGCATCTGTGTCATTATGCATACGCCGGCAGTGCGACATCGAAGTTGATGTGAAGAGCACACGCAACGTGAGGAGTAATCGTAGTCATGAAGTACCCTTCGAAAAACTGATGCAAAAAGCCTTGAACCTGCGCTGTTTGGGCAGGCCGGGTCGACGTGAAGTGCTGCGTCCATGCGTCACGGGGGCATCAGGCGCACGCAGACGTCACAAGCAACACGTTCTCATCTTTCCCTGGTTCGGCGCTCGCGTAAATGACGTAATGAAGTGCGCAGGCTACGATCCTACCGTGCCTGATGTTGGTCAGACTAAATGCCGCTGGGCCGTAGTTTGCCACCTGATCCGCGGTATCGCTGAACGTTCAGGTACACAGCATTATGGGAACAGCGTGGCGTGCCCAAGGAACACATAGTCGTACTGAGAACCTCGATTGTGGAT
Source organism: Ulva mutabilis (assembly GCA_900538255.1). Taxonomy (NCBI): domain Eukaryota; kingdom Viridiplantae; phylum Chlorophyta; class Ulvophyceae; order Ulvales; family Ulvaceae; genus Ulva; species Ulva mutabilis. The sequence continues at coordinate 723,046 of UNSF01000019.1, forward strand.
ATCCTTATACCTAGTCATTTAGACCATTTTGTTAAACGTGTGAGCGTGTGTTTCTGGCCTCTCAAAACATCCGGTTAGGGACCACTCCCTCTCTAATGGTGGTTCATATTATTATCCACTTTGCTAGTGTCTGATTTCGCCTGTTGTCAGCAGATCTCGAACAAGATTGAAAGGGTTGTGTTGGAGACTGCACCTGCGCCAATCAATGCGGACATGATAGCTCGCGCACTCATCAGTGTTCTGGTGGGTTTGAAGGATCCACAGAGTTCTTTCATGTTCCCGCTCTCAAAACTTTTATGTGCGCTTATTTGCAACCTCCTTACATCAAGCGCAGGAATGCGGAAATTTGGATGTTTTGGCAAAATAGTGCACCTGTTCTCCCGTTATTATGCCTGCTGTCTCAGTCAGATCCCCTGATAGACCACGAAGCCAAACGGTTCCTTGACCAGCAGGTGCGAACTCCACAATCTTATTACACGACGGCTGCTCCCAGTATGTGTCCTTGTTCACCTCTGTGTGCCGTATGTTCCAGTTATGCTCACTGATGTATGTCAGCCGCCAATCAAACAAGCCTGACGAAATGCGGCATATCACATCATGTTGCGCAGGCAGCCAGAGGTTGTGATGTCCATCGAAAGGCATGGGAGTCCACTGCGTACGTCCAGCATTACCGAACGGATCCAGATGGGTACCTTCAGGCCTTGGAAGACTTTGATCATTGCAAGTGTACAGATTTTAGACATGTGTCCCTTGTTTGACGTCACTGTAATCTACTTGACTTGATGTGCTTGACTCAATAATCCAACAGAACCGGCCGGGTGTGTGCCTCGCACTTCAGGGGCATGACACGCAGCTTGCTGTCTCCCGGATCCACTGCCGAACTTTTGCTTCATTCGCCAGCATCACCTCATTGAAAACCTTTTTTAATTTCCGGTAGTCCTCAGAACCCATGGCTGCATTATTTTGCTGCACAGTATGTCTTCTGGATATGCCCCACACAGCATCAACGCAAATGTGCAGATGCACAACTTCCGTTGAAACCAGCATGAGATCCTTGTGGGCAGCTGCTTTGACCGCTGCAAAAATTCTGCACAATTGCAAGATGATGTCGACCCAATTCTGAAATCGACACAATGTGATGCGCTGAAAGGACTTACGCCAATGAGCAGATTGACTGAAGATTGGAGTTCAAAAGCACATGTACCGATTTGAAAAGAATGGAATCCAGCATATCCAGCATGAATGGAAGAATGATCTGACAATGCACTTTGGCGCATCTGGTGACCTGCACCAGTACTTATCATGTCACAATTATGGCACCTGTACCACAACATGCTAATACACAGTCAGAATTAGCAAATTTCACACCTTGTCAGAATAACATTTGTTTGTGCACAGGACCTGCTGCCCAGCAAGATGCACCTGAATCAAGCAGCACTATTTATGCCGCATGCAGGCTGATTCACAAGGATGATTAAGATGATTCTACATACTTACCCACTCAACTGCTAGGGAAATGGCTGATCGCATCAGTGCTTTGACAGGCATGATAATTTGAATCGCTTCTGCAGTTGATTCTTCCAGGCAGCTGAGACCGGCTGTTGCATGCCAAATCATACTACTATCTTGCCACACTCCCTCTGACACGAGGACATTGCATATGCTTTGCAGAATGCTAATTATGGCGTCAGGAATCCCAGTCCCCACATCGTTCCTGTAATGGTGTTGAAATTGCCTGCATGAGGATGACAGTTCAGAAACGCCGCGTGACCCTTTCTCAGGACACCCACAGCGAGTCACACACGCATCCATGCGCCCTGCAAAGATGGTCACGCACCTGCACATGTGCCACATTTCGTATGTCATGTGCTGCCATGGCGACATGGTATGCAAAATAATGTCTGCTGGGGCTACACTGGGGGCATGCACCCGGCAAGTTATGGCAGCAGCTACTCCGAAAGCAGCCACCCAGGTGCGTTTGTGGCCAAGTAAAGTCGTCAGTGCCTGCATTTTGCAATCCCCACCAGACCTGCTGCCAATCATGATGCAGACAGAGTGTTTCAAAAGGGTTGCTGCAAGGCCTGCAATCTGATCCGATCCCACAGCCGCAAGGGTGTATTGCGCAGGCACATGAGCCTCTAGCGCGCTTGTTGCAATCATGCGAGCTTGTCTCTTGAGGGCAATGATGAGATTAGCCATTCCAGCCTGCAGATGCAGTTTGAACATTGAATAAAAAGCGTCGCATTATCTCACATATCGACAGCAACGCAGTACTGTCACATGGTCCGCAGGAACAGGCAAGCGACGATGCAGCAGGCGAGCAATAAGATGAAACGACCTATCATGGACATACCACACTCGCACTTCCATGAATCGATTGGATGGCGTGCATCAAGCTGCTACAGCCAGAGGCATTCTGCATACAGACATGTCCATCAGAAAACAAGTTGTCAACGTGACCATGTAGATGTGACTGGCGATAAGTGCGACACGCGTTTGCACACCCAACGAGGCGCAGGACATATCGACAGGGGTGCATCAGCTACACCAAAGCTCAGCCCGGGAATCGAATACCATGCGAGAACTGATGCCTTCCAGCCACTGTCTCATTTCGCCCCGACATGGGATGTTCCATGGGTCCATGAGACGCTTCGAGCCACGGAAGAGAATAAACACAGTCGCACAAGCTGGAGTCTGTATCGAATTACACCAGGTCTTGACCAAAATTCATGCCGCTAGACAGTGCCCACGGTACAGCTGGTGTGCCGCGTCTTGAATAGTCGCGTCTTGAATTGTCTGGCAACAGCCCGGTCGCGAGCATAGATGTGTCGCAAGTGTGAGCATGTCAAACGAGTGACTCGAGACCAATCACATTAAAAATGCTGATCCGTGGACATGTTGCAGCGTCGTACGACAACAATGAGCGGTCACGCCTTCAAGTGTGAGCTACCAGCTACCAGCCCAACGAGGCCTCGCCAGCGCATGACTGCTGCTCTTGCGAAGTGGGTGTGCGATCGTCGGTCCATGCAGTTACACCACCTGCATTTGTCGTGTAAATCATAGCGTCCGGCGGCAACCTGTAAGGTACGACATGTGTCGCCAATATAAATATTACTGTCGTACGTACGCAAGAGACCCGCCGAGCCGTCTGTTGGCCCTGTCCTCACTCTCCTGTCTGCGCGCGCCTAGGGCGCCATGGCGCGCCACTCTTCTGTCTGCAGCTGTGCGCATGCGACCGCATAGCCACATCGCGATGCATCGTTGCAGAGCACATTTGCGCTCCCCAATCGATGTTGCGCTGCAAAAACCTGATTCCTACAATTTGCAGGTCTGTCGCACACGCATGCACGGTTGTGAAGAGTTGAAAGAGGGGTCCCGTGTGGTGCGTGTACGTCGCGAACACCTCATCAGACAGGTCCGTCCCGATCGTAACACGAGCACGTTGTGCTTTCGAACACAAAATACGACCTCAAGACAATGAATGACCAGGCGCTCTTGTTCCACAAGCGAGGCGCTAAGGGACCAGACGACCAGTTGCAGGGCTGAGGTTAGAGATCCGTCCTTCCCTCTGCCACTCGTGTTAAGCACCTTCATGCGGCGACATCAGACATTGACCAACTGCATGTGCTTGAACTCGCCGCGCGGCGTTGACCGAGTACTTCGTGCGAGGCGGGCATGACCATGAGGATCACAGCCCGTTTCAAAGACGCCCGCATTGACAATGCCTTTGCGGCCCTGACTTGCAGGAGAGCTGGGTGCTTCTACAAATTCTTTTATCGTTTTGTGTTGACTGATTCATGACGGAAACCTTTCATGTCAAAGCTGAGGTGTCTTGCTTCAAGCTGAAAGGAGAAGACTTCCACTTCATCAAGAATCTCACAGCTTCTGCCACAGTCTGTGGCGAGACTGTGGGGGTCAGCTATGTGATCCTTGGGGTCTTCGACGGGCATGGTGGGAAGCGCTGCGCAGATTATGTTGCAAAGCAGGTGCGCACGTGCAGCTGCACAAGTTGAGACTTGAGACAAGTGCCGAGCGCATTCGCACTGTTGCCGCAGACAAAGCGGTTTTGTCACCAAACACATTTCAGTGTTCAAATCGCTTCTTACTGCAGTTCCCGACTATACTTGCACAGCAAAGTGAACTCAGACTTCAGAAGGCGGTTGACTCATTTGATTATGCAGCATATGCTGCGCTATCTAAATCCGGCCATCCCTCCGTCCAGCAGGTGCTGCTACAAGATGCGCTCGTGAAATGCGCACCTGAGATGTTGGTTGCCTCATTTTTGCTAGTGGATCAGCAGTTTCTTTGCAAACATGCGGTACGCCTCGAGATGATCCCGTCCTGTCCCGCGCAATGCAATCATTGCATTTGCATATATGTACGCTTTACAAGCCTATGTTGTCACAATGCATCTGTACACAGTTTTTGTAAACATGTGTCAAGCTCATATCATATGAGTCATCTGTGTACTCAAGATGTGGAGACCTTGGCAAGCCTTTCTTCATAGACAGTTCGGGGCATCTTTCACAGTGGCTCAGGTTCCGCGTCTTTACTGCATTGACAAAGGTTGTTGCGCAGGACAGCGGCACCACGGCAACTGTGTGCCTCATCTGCGGCATGGATGTTGTAACTGCAAATGTTGGTGATTCGTTGGCGTTTCTAGACCGCGGCAATGCCGTTCACCAGCTTTCTGGGAATCACAGGATTGATGATAACGCTTTCGAGCGGAAGAGGCTCAAAGATGCTGGAGGCGAGATATCACAGTCTGAAGTGGACGGGCACGCATGCGGCCCATTGCGTATTTGGCCTGGTGGCTTGGCAATGTCGAGGTATTGACAGGAGCATGTGCACTGCGCGCCGTGATTGTTCTTGGTATATGCATCTTGGTCGCAGAGGTCTGGCTGATGCAGTCAGAACTTCAGTGTCATTTGCAGGACCATAGGAGACCGGCATGCAGGCAGCCGTGTCACTGCTGAGCCATCAGTAAGCCAAATACGTGTCGGGGCGGCTGGAGCCCGCATCACGATCGCATCAGATGGCCTCTGGGATGCATTCAATAACAATGGTAGAAGTGTCTGCCACCGAATTAGAGAATTGCAGCACACAAGAGCAGCTGCCCGGCTGAGGTCAGCTGCCAAGGAAAAACGGGAAAAGGATGACATCACAGTGATATGTTGTGACCTGTTGCCCGACGATAGTTTTCGTATCCCTCCTGCGTTGATACATCGAAAAGAGCAGGATGTGCACCAGGTCCGCTGTCCTCTGGAGAGTATTGGTATCAGACTTGCTTTTGAAGACGCACACATCACGATGTGCATATGACTGACAGCTTTGCAACAGGTCTGGCATCCCTTGCTGCATCCACACACATGGCACGGTCACTGGAGCGCCCGCATGGAGGATAGGATGCTACCGTATTCACCTTGTCTGAAGGAGGAAGAGCCTGGGCCATCAGAATGCATCACGGGTGAAAGCAGCGCTTCCTCACGAGAAGGCAGCCAGAGCTTTGATGCTCCAGCTATGCACCCTGCGTCATTGTATGAGCAGGTCAAAGCTCTGCACATCACATGTGCAGCTGATGAGGATGACCAGGACTGGGTAACTGTGCCCATGCGCCGCGCACAAGGAGCCGGTGAAGCTGCCAAGCTGTCAAGCTCCACCAACAAGCATAAGCCACCTATGAACAGCAGGAGAAAGCGCAGACCTCCAGGAAGGGGACGAGGACAGAGGGTTTCCAGGGTTCAAGAGCATGCAGTTCCACCATCTCAGCCAGACGCAGGAAAGGGTGCGACAATTCCGTCATGTACTGTGTCGCTGTGTTAAACTCCATTGAGGAGCATTCAAGCTCAGGGCACAGCTTCATGTCGATGCAGGCGGGCCAGGGAGGTCCGTGACACCCCAAGATATGTGCACAAGCGGTGCGAGAGAAGACATCAAAACAAGCAGCAGCACTACCTCAGGGCGACTGGTGAGAGACATGCCTGCTAGTTCAACTCGCGGTGGTCGTGGCAGCTGTGCACCATATTCACAGCGTGCTGACACGAGGACACGTAACCATACATCACACCCCCCACACAACAGTGTTACGGAATAGGGGTTTGTTGTGTGGCGCAGTCTGTGGCATTCTCTCGTGCAGGTTGGCTGTTTCCCATGTGCATCTCCGTGTGGGAGATCTGGATTTTATCTGTTTTGCGCAGATCTGATTTGTGCACCCACGCAGAGGCAGTGACAGGGGAACCTTGTGAATGTACATACAGGTCGCCCTGCGACAGATGTATTGCTGTGATGCTATATCCAGTATGCATTAATCATCCAGTATTTGATACATTGACACTGGCGGCATGTTTCAAGGCTTTTGACAGTGCGTTTGCGTGGTCTGAGCACGCTGACTACGGCCAGACCTCCTCTCGCCTCGACGCCCTGGCGTTGCGGGCAGGTATGGGGGTCATGTAAGTACAGGACATGTGTACATGGCCATGTTTACATGTCCTTGAGCGACTGTGGATGTGAAAGGTGGGGCATGTATGCATGATCAGAAATGGCACACACCCTACATGCACAATCAGCTGGTCAGAATATGTATTCCAGACCGTGCAAATCAAGTCAACACTGCTTACTGTCTGACCTGAGCCGTTCAGAAATGAATGACTGGTCACCAATCCGATGCCCATGCTTGATTCTGCACAAGCTGGGAAAGTGATCAAGCAGAAGACCCTAACTTTAGCCACGTTTTGATCAGTGAGTGCCACCTGCTATGGCACTGTGCTTGCAGAAAAAATGAGAGCGATATTCGCTAACAGATTTCCAGGGGCACAGGTATCAACCGATTTACCGTTAAGGGTAAGGATGAACTCGTCATTCAATCCCAGCGCAGCAGCACTGGCCTCCAAGCCATGATCAGACAGCGCCAGAGTGACATTAATGGCTTGGGTGTCGCCAGATCTAAGTGCCAGTTGCATAGGGTGGACCTTCCATCCCAATAACCGCTCTTGCACCGTCAGATTTTGGAAAGTCACTTGCACCTCGCTAGTCAAGCTTGTCGGTCTTAAATTTTGTACCTGCATTTGCAGACGCTGCTGGGATTTTGAGGTTACATGATTCTGCTCCTTACATGAACTCAGACCCAGCGTTCTTGAACTACATGGCAGGTGGCAGGTACATTGTTGGATACAAAACAGTCATGTGCGGTGTCCGATCACTTGGGACCACACCAGGAGGTCAATGGATCCTTCTTCCCCATGCTTCACTGTTGGGAATTTCATTAAAGCAGTGAACACACGACCTGGGCGGCGACCTGCTGGCGGTAGAGAAGGCGGCAAGCGAACTCCAATGCAAGAAAGGTGTGGCCCACAGATGCGCATACACCCTATAAAAACGGAGTCCTTCAACGCAACATCCTTTCCATCATCAGGACCGCAACTTGAAATGTTGATGAACTGCTCGAAGTGTGGTCCCTGGATGCAAAAACTGATTAGAAAAGTACTCACGCATCCTGCAAGGTCACCATGACAACATTTTATTATGTTTGACACGTTCACCGGTATCATGTAGACGCTTATGACATACCTGCCAGTCTGGTCGATATGAGAGCTGCACATCTGCTACATCTCTTGGCGAGGCACTGATCCAACATGGTTGCACTATAAGCGATGGACAATTTCCAGTATTGAAAAAACCTCGCGGACGAGACTCCAAACTACAAGAAGATGGGAATCCACATGGATTCTCAATCTGTATAAGTGCATGTGACCCACCAGTAATTCGGGTCATCATGTCGACAGGGACATCTTGGCTCACATTCCATGTGGGGTGCTCGGCTGCACCATGAAGCTCACAGATCAAGGACAGTGCCCCAGCCTCAATTTGAAGTAGCTCCATGTACGCTCCGCCTGTCTTGGGCGCGAACTGTATCCTCAATGGTGTGGCGGCGGCGCCCCGTGCCGTGGGACAGGCGGTTACTTGCTCAAACGGGCCAAACGGATTCAAAGGCTTGCACTTCAATTGCATCGCATTGCTGCGCATGTTCAACAATGTTAAAGTCTTCGAGCGTGATGATCCACTGGGTATGACGCCAAAGTCACAGATGAAGCGTCCGCTCTTCCAGTCCACGGAGGCGCCAGCAAGCACAAGGCCTGAAGTCACCTCACACGTGCGAACCTCTAGGCTTGTACAAGCAGCATGGACTGGGCTGCGGCCCAGCACACAGGAGTAACAGCCAATGACATGTGATATGGGGTGGCTTGGCGTCTGCGGATTGCGGACTCGCTCCTGACCAGAGAGCACGACCCATGGCTGTTGACCATCTTGCACTGTCTCCGATGTAGTCACACTCTGCTCCAAACACTGTAAAGCGCCTGCGCCCTTCGGGCTGTGGTCTACTTGCACCCTAACGCTCGAACCGCCCGCTAGGGAGCCTGACGCTGGAGTGATTCGTACGGACGAATTGCGAGCGTCGAACGCAAACTTTTGCGAAATGGTTCCAAAATTCTGCAGAAGAACACTGGCAGTGGTGGTTCCTGAGAAAGATGTGGCCTTGAGCTCCACGAAATTGTGGGAAAGAGACAATTGTGGCCGGACCACATCAGCTTGGAAGGACAGTGTCCTTGCCTGGAGGCACAACGTCTTCACCTTGACGTGAAAGTTGCACAAACCAGCAACTTGTGGAGTATAGATGACACCCAGCTGTTTACGTGTATTTGGAGGGATAACTCCTGTGCATTCCCGGATAATGACATCTCCAGGTAAGCACACAATTGCATATGATTGTTCCACCAATGTTGTGTTGGTAATCACAAACGCAGATGTTACTCGCTCATTGACGTTGCATACGCCCAGATTATGGACCTGTGGCTCAATCTGTAGATCCGGACTGCTCAGTGTGGCCTTGACCGCAATCTGTAATGGAATCGGCTGGTCTGGAACAGTGATGGAGATGGGCAATTCAATGCTGCGACGACCTGGTAGTAGATACTTGCTGCACTGCTGCAACATTGCAGCTGTGGGAGTGAAGTCAACAGACACTGAGACTTTCCCGTGCCCTTGAACTAATGCACAACCAGGATTTAAGGACATCCAGCGTGCAGTGCAAAGAGGACCACTGATAACAGCTTTCCTGGGCATTTGTGAACTGTTGTAAAGCACAAATTGCCCGCGATACTTCTTGCCAGCCATGCATGTCCTGAAATCCAGAATGTCAGCATTGGTCTTGATGGGCAGGTCCAAGGCAGTACCCTGTACATCAGTAAGTCAGGTCGGCAAGGTGCCAGGAGGACTGCAGTCTCCATCAGGCGCATACTTGCGCACATGATTGACGATGCTTGCACCTGAAGATGGATTGAAACTGTGTGGTCTTCCCTAACATCCTTCCCAAGAGCTGTACAAGTCAACTCCAGTACAACTTCCAGCTTTTTAACTTCTGATGGCTCGAACGCAGCGTGGAAGAGCACAGTCGTGTACCCAGTGCAGACTCCCTGCTGGGGTGTGATGGTGAATGGGCCGAAACAGAAGGCAGGCTTGAACTCCGGACCTGTTGCTGGTGCTCCTCTGTAGGTATACGCAGTTGTTTGCACTGGCTCCAACTCGCCTGGGATAGACTGCTGATATGCAGCTACTACATACTTCACCTGCAGAGCACAAAAGATCACAGACAATAACAGGCAAAGAGTAGATGCCACTTTTGCACAGAAACAAGCTTGAATGAGCACTTGCGAGGGTGAACTTTCTCGTTGGTGACAAGCAGAATGCGCTCGTGCCGTGGCCAGTGCAGTGTAGCGGACGGTGCAAGCAAGAAGTGCCACGCCGCAATGTGTACTTTTCAGTATCATCACATGTCATGAGAGATTGCACCTGAAGTGCTCCAGAATTTTGCAACTCAAATGTGCGCACTCGTTTGTCTCCAACCACGCACGCACCAAAATCAATAAGAGATGCCGACAAAGAAATCGCTGCTCTGCGACGCAGGCACTTCACTGGCATAGTAAGCTTGCCCAGATCTGTTGCAATTTGTACTGTTGTCGACATGTCTTCGTCCACTTGTGGTTTGAACAGCAACCGCATGTGGCACGACATGCCTGCGCTGAGGAACCCTGGCGGATCCATATTTATCTCCAGGATCCCTGCCACACTTGCCGATGTCTCCAGGACCCTGCAGGCCGACCTCTGGCTTGACCTGTTCGTCAATGTTACTTGCAGGGAATATGTCAAACCAGGTTCGAAGTCTCTGAAAATCGCCTGTGCCGGATGTACGACAAACTGTGTTGATGCCACAGGGCTAGCACTGAAATGCCCATTTGTCTGAGAAGGGTCGCTCCCGCAATTTCTAACCTGATCCTGCACCGTTCCCTGTAATGATGTTGACTGTCACAAGTGAGGCAAAGCAACCCATTGCGATATCATTTGGTCAAAGCTTCAGTTCGGGGCAGCCCGTATCATGGCAGAAGTGCCGTAATACCTTGGTGCCTAGCAGGTGCGTGTATGGCCTCTTTGCATTTGTTCCCCATGAGCCATCAAATTCATGCGCACTCAACGAGTGCTTGGACATTGCAATATCTAACAGTTGTCTGTCCGCTTCAACTTGCAAGGTCTGGGATGACTCCGGGAAGCACTTTGGTGCTCCGCACTGCGTATGGGTGATGTGCGCAGCTTGTGATGGGAATACATGCGATCTGCCCGTCGGATCCAGCATGTCCACATGATGTTTGGTGTGCTTCAGCATGTAGCTTTCCACTTTTTCTACCATGGCAAGACCACCCATCTCACGTTGAAAGGCCAGCTCACACTCCTGCAACATTCATCCAGAGACACATGCAAATCTGACACTCACGTGAGCAGTGAACAGCCAGGATTCCAGCCATGCAGAGACAAGCGTGCTTTTGTAATGGACTCTTGCCTGCATATCTGCTGAGGCTTGTAACGCTGCAGACCATGTGTGGTGTTCACATAGCAGCTGCTGGAGGACATGTGCTCGTCCAGCCTCTACTGCTTGTTTCATTCTGCGAGCGAGACGATTGTGCTGCTGTGCATTTCGCACTTGCCTTTGTGCCTCATATGGGTTCTTCCCTTTCAATAGAAGAATTCTGGCCAGTGCTGCATCAGCTTTCTTTTTGACAGAAGCTTTTGTGCTGTAACAAACCTGAGCTGTCATTCCAAAGCCAAAAGTCAATAGCGCGGTGCACCAACTGACAGCCATGATGATGCATGAAAGTGTCAAAGTAATGAGTAAAGCCGCACTGGTACAGAGATACATTATCCTTCAGGCACTTGAACAGGCTTTTGAGGGCGGCTTTCAAGCTATGGACCGCTGCCTGGTTCGTGCTGCTTTCAATTGACCAGTGCCACGCCTGTAGCGTTCCCTGGACACACTGTGCCGCATTTGATAATTTGTTCAATGCAAATTGGAAATTGCGCTGCGCATGTTTTAGCTCCTGCAAGATGCTGTCTGCATGGACTGCCAACATGCGCGCCGCGTGTTTTTCGGTCCCATTCCAAGTAGCCACCAGACCTGCTGCAATTCGCTTTTCCCTGCAAATGATTCCCGGAATGCAAGTGGAGCCACGCACATGCCTCAAAGCAACAAAGCTTGAATGTGTGTTCACGCACTTCATTGTAAATGCTCGAAGGGTCTGAATAACATGACCATTCGCGGACGATAATCCACTGTTCACAAGCTGGTTTAGAAGTGGCTGCGGCTTGCCCTCTTGCAAGTTCTCTTCAAGGTCTTTGTTCAGATTCAAAGCTATTCGCTCTATAACCGCCTCAACAACACACTCAATGCGAGGGTCATGATGGGTCACCTCAAATTCCCTGCATGTGTCATTCACTCTGTCCACGTCAATGCCACAGTGCATGTGCATGCAAGGTTATCGTTGTCGCAGCTGCAATCATTATGCGCACGTCTCAGCAGCCGGGAGTGTGTCAATCTCGTTGTGTGAACCAGCCTGGCTCAGTGACAGGCCGTTGGGGAACGTCGTTTCACACATGGCAAACGACAGATCCTGCTTGACCTGATCGCATGGTAATGTAGCAGATACAAACGCCATATCATGAAGACGTTTAGCAGCATCCATGTATGAGCCATTGTCAGGGCTGCAGTTCTGCTCAACATGTTCAGTTGTTTCGTCGTTCTGCACACAACGAACATGATTTGCAGCCGCCTCCATACCATCGCCTGTTAAGGTCAAAACAGTCCTGCACCTGGCAGAACAGCCAAAGGCTTTCCAGAAACGCCAAAGCCGCCTCCGCTTCAGATGTCGGACCGAGGTTCTTCGGAATGTCCATGCCCATGTACACAGCCATCGCATCCATAAAAGACACCTCATTCGGACGGTCGGGCTCCCCAGGCGTCAGAAATGCTTCCTCCATCACCTTATCTCTTCATCAAGCACATGAATCATGTTTGGTAAGCTCGATTCTGATATATAGATCTATTCTCCAATCATGCAGGCTCTGGTCGAGTCTGTGCAGCGCGCCCAATGGTGCAGTGATGGGCGGCAAACGAGAATGTGATGGATGGATAGACCTCCTGACCGTGTGTGCTCGTAGAATAATCGGCGAGTCGATGACCCGACTGAGACCTGACCTGTCCAAGTCGCGCGTGCTGGCACAGCTGTACGCATAGCGGCATCAAATCTGCTTCAAGGCGAACGTAGAAACCGCGGCTAAGCGCATAGTAGCGATGCATTCGCGATGCTTGACATGCAATCACAACCGACTGGCAGATTGCATCGGCCATCGAGATGCACCCCCGCGCGGGCATGTAGCCGAGGGCCCCGCTGGCCTAGAACTAGATGCATCCGCCGGGGGCACACATGCACTGCTAAGTGTGTGCTACAAGATTGGCGACACAGACACACGCATACCGCACAGTATGTGACTGTGTTCTCAACGATGACGCACGGCGCAACATTAATCTCGTAAACGACTCCTCGTGCCGGAGGCCCCAAACACTCGTGCATTGAATGCCATTGCCATCTTAGGCTCTAGCGCGACGGTGTCAAGTCGAGATTCTGAGGTGGACACATTATGTCGATGTTGTAAATCACTGCTCCAACCGTGGCCCGCGTCGGGATGCCCAGGTGTTTAAACGAGTGAATCTTTTGCGTGAGAGTGTGCTTGGCGCGGGCTGATCGGGAAGCCGGGTGGTTGCACGGGGTGCGGGGTGGGGGTGTTGTAGCTGCTTCAATCTCTCTGTCACCCACATGATGCGTCTTGTGCGTCAGACATGTTTGACATCGCTCTCATGAAGGTGACACAAACATGTAGGCGAATAGTGAATACACACAGTTCAGTGACACCCGGAACGACCCTGGCTCGCATGAGGAGGCTCAAGCAAATGGGAGTCCAAGGTAGCATGGCCATGATGTCTGCAAGCATCACCACTGGAATCATAACAGGTTCTGTTCCAGGCATCCTGGCATCGGTGTTGGAACCTGTGCCACTGTTGCTGGGTTCCGCTTCGTTGTTGTACCTGGGGGTACTATTTCACAGAAACCAGGGCCGTCTACACTGCGTGTGGGATGGCAGCATCATTCAATTTGAAGAGGGAGTGCCACCGTGCTGGGTTGACAGTTCAAGGCTACCCCAGCTACCAGGCAACGCTGTGACAGTAAGCAGCCACACGACTTATGCTTATGGGCATCAGGGGGCTCATGATAACCTCAACCATATGGAAACCGATTCTGCTTGTGTTTTGTGAAGTGAGGTTGACAAGCCAGGCTGGTCTCAAGTGATATGAATGCCCCCCCCCCCCGATTTCATGCAACCAACTTGTCGATACATGGGTGCAGGTTGAACTTGCAGATGAACACCGAGGTCATGGGGCGTTCGCAACGCAGAATATCGCAGGCGGCACATTCCTTGGCACTTATGAAGGAGAATTCCTCAATCTTGACACGTACTACGATCGATATCAAGACGGCGTGGTATCTCTCTATGGCCAGTTTACCGGTTGGGCTTCCTGTTGTCGCACATGATATACTGAATGCTGTGCTAATTGCAGTCTGATTATTGCATTGCCATTGATGATGAGTGGGTAATTGATGGCTCGACGAGGGCAGCAGATCGAGATCTCTTTAGCCCCTGTCATATCAACCATTCCAGGCAGTCGTTCAATGTGGCAAGGCGGACGATTCCATCCCGACGGCGGGTTGAGCTTTATGCAATCCGAGACATCAGGTGGGTGTACGGACTTCCCAATTTGCCTGTGTGGCCGTGACAACTGTACAGTGTGACTGGGTGCAGCGTTGGGGAGGAGCTACTGCTGAACTACGGCCGTACTTACTGGAAGACAAGGGAGCACATTGAGCGCCCGTGACAAGATGAATTCTTAGGTACTTTCTATGAGCCATGTACAGTCAATAATGCAGCACCTGGGGCGGTGTGATGAGCCATGCTTGCAACCGGATGTGCATGTTACTACCTCTACTTCGCAGCTGGAGTGGCTGTGTAACCAGTGACCATGGCAGACAAGATCGCTACCCATAAGTCTCCATGACACTGTGTTGTTGCGGAAAGGACTACGCAATTGTGCACATAGGTGGCAAGGCTGCAAGTTACCCATCACTGTGTAGTGATAATGGACAGCAATCATTAGTGCGGAGCTTGGCATACCTACTGCGCGCACGTCTGAGGGAGTTTTCCGCTCGATTTACCCCTTCGGCTCCTGGGTCCCGGTTCGCCGGAGATGTCAATGGCCTAATCGGCTACGGCAAGTAGTTCAGTTTACATTTACGTTTACACTTACTGCCCATGTGGCTACAGGGCATACTATTGCAAGTCCCGTTGCAGGCTTTTTCCAGCCACATGCGAGTTTGCATACATCTCTAAGGAAGAGCTGGTATGTCATGATCGAGCACCAGGACAGGCATGCTGCTGAGCAAGTATGGGAGAAACGTTACAGAGGCATGCTCCACAAGGTGGCAAAGCAAGTAGCCAGCTGCAGGCATGCATGGCAACTAAAGTTGAGCTTTAGCTCAAAGCTGCCATACAATGATCATGCGTACGCCTGCCATTTGATGGGAGGCGCCGGTAGTGATTGAGAGCGTAAATGCCGCCGCCAGCGCCAAGGAGCGACATTCCTGTTCCAATCAGGAATGTTCCAAACGTGAACATGTTGCCGGCTTTATCGCATCACACATGTGATTTGTATGATATGAAAGCCTTCAACGACAGTTGACGCTCGGGAGACAAAGGCCTTGCATCACTGATACTGAGTCATTCCAGAAAACACCAACTCCATATGATACACAGATGATTGATCTTGGTGACTGCAACTTGGGCTCTTGTTCCCTGTCAGTCACTTGCCTTGCTGCCGCTGCTTATAAGTCAGCTTGCTTACTCTACATGTGCACATTCACCGACCCCTTGCTCCACTTCACAAGCATGCAACCAGTACTTCTCCTTCTATTTTGTGGCGGGTGTACATCTTGTGATGAAATTTAAGTTGACCGACACCTCGACGTAGGGTAGTGGCTGAAGCGTGGAACACCACGTCTGCAGCCACACACAGTGAAACGCAACCCATGGTCTTCCAGCACCGCCTTGCAGTGCATGCCGGCTAGTCAAGCATCTCCGCCGGCCGCCTGGGGCCCAGCAGCACATACCCTGGTTGCGAGACAGAATTAGTTTGGAGTTGTGGTACATTGCCCTAATGTAGAACCCGCCGCCCTATTCCACTAAACCAATGGGCCCCTCGCAGTGGTGGTGTTCTCCATCTAAGTAAACGTCTCCACCGTGAATGGGTGGAATGTGGGCAGACATGGTCATGCAAGTTCTCTGCATGCACCGCCAGATGCCGTAACACAGCTTGCCCCGCCAACCGCTCAAATAGCTTACCTGCGGGCCATCATGCGGGTGAGGCCTGTAATCACATATGTAGCTAGCCCACAAGCACACGCTGGCAGATCCCTGCCACCTTGATGCCGATGACAGTTGTGCGGTCGAAGTAATACTTGCTGCAGGCAAAAACTTGGTCAAAACTTGGAACGTTGGAAAATGGCACATACACGTGGGGTCATCATCGTCATCACCTGCAGACAAACCAACAAAACGGGTATTATGCCCTAGTCAATTGAGCCACGTATGATCTGGCATCTGACCACCTCGCATCCCAGGCGGACCTGTGTGCGTCGGCCAATGGGAGCGACCGTTCCAGTTACACCTGCCGCTTAGCAATGCAAACATCCAAGCGGGTTTGACCTCCTGGGCACGCAGGCAACACGGTGTTGGTGCCGCTGCCGCCGACACTCCCGGTGGCCCCCACAGCGGCCGCCTCAAGCAACGCCTCCGGCCACGCTCTGTCTATCGACCCTGACAATGAGGCGCAGTGCAGCATGCAGCAGCCAACTGCAGCAGTCAAAGCCAAGCGTGATCATGAGCAAGGTGCTGATGGCGGTATGTGCAAAGAAGTATGGCAGCGCTATGGTAGAAGTCAGTGTCCAGCGCTACAGCCTGTGGCTGTCAGATTTCTGAGCATACATGCTACCTCAGCAGCAACAAAGCATAACTAAGAATTATAGGGGCGAGTTTAAGCAGCAAGCAAGCATGCTCTGGGGCTGAATCGAGCCAGGAAGATTATCACCTTCTGCTTCAACAGCCGTGCAAGGATGACTTTGACTTGCTGTTGAATGCCATCGACGAAAATAGCGATCTTTAATGCTTCAGGGATTGTGTGAGATATACGCAATCTCCTGGGGCATGTGGGTGAGTGGACCTGTCACGGTCGCTGCAGCCAAATGGGCACAACTTTGCACCAAACCGTGCCGTGTGACAAAGGAACCCTACTTTGTGCGGCATGTTCCTATACGCACAATTTCAACGCGGCTCTACCGGTGCCTCTTATGTTGCCTTTGGATGCTCACTGGAATTATATCAATTCACTTCTGGACAGACCAAATTGAAGACAATTTCAACCGCCACAGAAATGCAGTATCAGCGAAAAAGCAGTATATCCGATCGCAACAAAAAGGTTATCAGTAGAACCCCAACTGAATTTTAAATGCACTATCGTTTGCAGGATTTAGTATCATGAAGTCATATATAATTCAGTTGGGTGTTTGCGTTCCTGCCTCTCCCATTTATCCCGATGTCCCCGGATGTGCAATTATGACTCTCGCTTACTCGCGTCTGTCCTTAGCTACATGACTCCACTCCAATCGAGTTGAGAAAGGCACCAAAACAGGCAAATTTCAGGCTAGCTTGTAAAAGAGTTGCAGTTGATTCCGGACAAGCCAGCCCCCGAAAGCTGCAGCAACATGGCTGTTGTGTAATGTGTGCAATCTGTTGGACCAATTCCCATGCCTGTCATCGCATGTTTGTTTCAGGTAAAGGTCCATGTTCAAATCCTTCACACCAGCCTGTGATGATCAGGTTGTGTGGCCCCCGCGGGGCCCCGCAGACCGCATCCAGGGGCCACTGCATCTAATTAAACAACTGTTTTTGTGCATCCCTGGCGCGACAGCTCCCCAAGCTGCCAATCCACTCATTGTGGCATGCTTTGATTCTGTGCATTCAGCACCACAGCCTCTTCAACCGCGACAAGTTGCAGATTCGTGCCCTGCTCCCTCGCCGATTGCCCGTTCATGTCGCGAAAAGTGCCTGGCACGTCAGCCACAGGACAATATAAATCGCTGTATTCCAGAATTTACACTTGCACCGCCAACACCTTGAGAACAAACCTTGACGGCCTGTCGCCATTGCAATGCATTGTGGCGTGGGGATCGCCTCATGTATGACGAACATGCTTGACGCCGCGTGATCACGCGTGACGACAAGCTCAGACCGGCCCCACGTCTGGTCGTGCTGGCCCGCCCTGCCTTCCCGCGAGCCACAGTGGGGGGAGTGATGCGGCGCCGCCAGTGCCCTTCGCGCCCCGCCCTCAGGCCCCTGCCGGGCGGCCGGAGGGGGAGGGCTGGTACGCCTTGCACTGTGGGGGGCGTGAGCCCCCGGGCTCTCATGTGCGGGGGGCCCGTGATGGAATGCTCCAGTGGGGCCGGATGGAGTGAGGTGCTGCTGATGGGGGGTCGGTGGTGGCTGGTTTTGCTGGGGTGGGCAGTCGTGCGGTGGTGGTGGTTGCTGTGTGCGGTTGTGGCGCGGGTGCCGTGGTGGACGGGTGCGGGAGTGCGCATGCGTGTGGGTGCGTGGGTGTGGTTGTGTCGGCTGTGTCGGTTCGTTGTGGCTTTGTACCTGGGACAGTGATTGCTTTTTGCTGGTGTCTACTTTCGGGGGGTTTTGGCCGTCTACTTTCCTTCTGTTGCCCTCGCTGCCGGGCTATTGCGTTCATCTCCGTGTAACACAAGCTCAGACCGCAGCTGTGCGCGCATTCATGCAAAAAAAAGGTTAGACATGGATACGGATAAAAATGGTGAGATACGGATAGTTACAGAGTTGTGCTCCACAAGGTCATGCAAAGAACGACTGACGCGCGTGCTGTCATGAGGGTCCGCATGCATTAATATTGTACCGAAGGCCCTAGCTAGGCCTAGCTTCGCCGCAAGCGCGCCGCGGCTCGCGGCATGTGAGCAGATGACAGCATCAAAAAGTAGAAAGCTGCTCTAGCTCCGTTTGAGAAAACAGCTCCCCAGCCATGCCAAAACAGAGTCAAAGCTTCTGATCACATGTTGCTTGAGCAGACTCTAGACGAGGTGGACATGCTGATGAAATTGAAATTTGCGCCTGTCAATACATCGAGTAGGTTCATTGAAGCAGGCAACATGGAATCCAAAGCACAGTTCAAGCAATTGCCCGGAGGTGGCGTGCCACGGGACGACTGGAGTCACCTCACAGTAGTTCATGCGCCATTTGTACGCTCGTTAAAAGATGGGACGACTTGCTGAATATGAGATGCTGGGATAAGAGCTGCCACAGCAGTTGCGAGAGAGGGGTTCGAGTGCACAGCCATAGGAGCGGTTGACAGGATGTCCTTGTCGTGATCTAGCCATGCACAGGACTACGGTGACCATGCATGGTGTCATACACAGGACTACGGTGACCATGTATGAATGGATGCACGGTGCTGTTCCGGATGTCGTGATCCAGCCATGCACAGGACTACGGTGACCATGCATGGTGGCATACACAGGACTACGGTGACCATGTATGCGGGGAATCACGGTGCTGATCCGGAGTGGCTATGGGGCAGCCATGCACCGATGGCTGACCATATGCACGAGCAATGCATGCAAGATTGCGTGCCGCAGACATTGATTCTGATCGTATCCGTATGAGACGTTGATTGAACGCTTATATAGGCTCTACAGATCGTAGTGTAATCACTCTCTCTTCTACTGTCCTAAGACTCACGTGCATTCATCCTCCAACTGAAGGTACAGGCGCTGTCACGGACAGATACCTAAGACAGCAAGGTATGTGACAGCACCAACCCCTGCGCATGACGACATGCTCAGGATCCCACAGGCCTTAGGCCGCGGTCCACTGAATTACGTCATGGTATCGGTGATGATTGTGGGTATTCTAGTGATGTCTATGAGCATGCGATAGAGTCCAGGGGGAACCTGCGGTTACGGCTGCACACTCCGATGAGTGTGCTACACCGCTCTAGTGTATAGCCGACCGTAGAGAGACTAGAAAAGCTAATGCAGAATGCTACGGCGGAGCTGCATTATGCTTGTGTGCTGGTCTCGCAAAGAGGCCTACGGGTCTGCGTTTCCTGCGACATATGGTGGTCATGTTGCAGGACACCACCACTCCGAGACGATTCAATGGCATCTCGCCAAGGGTCTATCGGTTCTGACGGTGTGGAGGGAGCAGTTAACCTTCCGCATCATCGCACTCGCTCTACAGTGCGCCGCGAGCAGGCCGCGGAGGGTCAGTCCATGCCCCACGGGGAAGGACAAGACGCTGGGACCTACGGGTATCTCAGTGTTAACCCTCTGCAGGCCGCCATGCCGGGCAACGCTGATCCTACGGGGAATGCGGGTGCTCAGGCAGCGGTGCACGGAGCGCAGGAAGTGCCACACGTTGCCCAGACAGCATGGGCAGCGCAGCAGATACCACCTCCGATACCGCAGCCTTCGCAGGCTGCGATGTCATCCGGGGCGGCAGCAACAGCCGGGTCGATCGATGTTGCAACTCTCGCGAGCGCACTGTCGCTCGTAATGCCTAAGTCTATGCCGGGAAAGTCGCTAGTAGAAAAGCACAAGTTCCCGGTATGGAACCACAGACATGATCACTTTCGGGTGTTCAAGAAAGAGGTAGAGAGTTGGGCAAACATGGTGGGGGAAAGTAGCCTGCTAGTAAATGATCCACTGGCACAGAATAGCCAGGCTCATGAGTCAGTCAAGCACTGGCTATTCGTAACATTGCCAAAGGAGGATAGGGATTTCGTGTCAGACTGCAGTTTTGTCCATGAGATGTGGGCACTGCTGCATGCCAAGTACATGCCTTCTGTCGAAGTAGAAATACAGAAGCTATACCAGCAACTCAGTGGTGCCAGGCAGGCGGGAAAGCCACTTGAGAAACATGTCAACGAGGTAGTTGGTATAGTGAACCAGATGAGGGGTCTGGGAGAAGCTGTGCCTGATCAGCTATACCGCTCTAGGCTACTGGCAGTGGACAGAGAGTATGCACTGCTGCAGCCGATGCTGCAGCAACTGCCAGTGCAGCAGATAGTGTCCACGCTGCTGACGCATGCTCAGAATAGCAGCCAGTCTGCCCCATCGCGATTCCCACGGGATGATCGCGGTGGACAGCAGAGATTTGGGGGACGAGGGTATCGTGGTGGACGCCACGGTGGTCGCCATGGTACACCCCCAGAGGTTGCCGCAGTGGGAGCAGGGGGAGCAGATAAGCGCAAGTGCTTCAATTGTGAGAAGCCTGGCCATCTGCAAAAGGATTGCCCTTTGCTCTCCGCAGAGGTCAAGCAGTTCCTACAGAAACAGGCAGCTGCAGGGCGAGGCCGTGGCAGAGGCCGCGGGGGCCCTCAGGTGGCTGTGGTAGACCTAGCAGAACTGCGAGCTGAGTGTGCTGATGGGCCGTCGCCCAACATGCCATACACATTTCTGGTGGATAGCGGGTCTGACCTGAACATATGCTTCGACTATAGCATGTTCAGCGAGATCAAGCCTCCAGATATCACAGAGTGCCAGCCCTTAGACCAGGGCAGGCTTAAGATATATGGCATGGGCACTATCAGGGCGAATGTGGGGAAGTACGTGACAGTACAGGGCGAGCTGGTGCCTGTAGATATTGAGCTGGATCATGTTTACTGGGTGCCAGCCAGCCCGATCAATATTCTATCAACGACTGTGCTGAAGCGGTCGAACGTGTACTTGCACACAGGCAAGGCAAACACGGTAGAGATGCCGGGTTTGTATGACCAAGCACAAACATTTGTGGGCAACTGTGAGCAGGGAGTTGATAGTGATGATAACCCCACATTGAGCTGGTATTGCGGGACGGGCAGACCAATATGGGAACTGCGCCCTGTAGATTCAGGGATTGACTGGACCAGTGCCAATAACCTTTTCCACAGAAATAGGAAATGGGTTGGTGAGCAGGCGAGAGTCGCTGCGGTAGATGGTGTACCTATTGGTCAGAGATCTTCTTACCGACTTGACCCAGCATTTCTGGTGCATCTCTCGTTTCATCATGCGGGCAACCGGATTCTCAAACTGATGACTGAGAATCCAGACCTGTATGACCTCAAGTTGCCTAAACCCACGGGAGTAGCGCTTGAGTGTCATGGTTGCCACGTGGCGGAGCAGAGAAGTGGTGACAGAGCACGGCATGGGGGCAAAGTGACAGAGAATGCCTCGTATGCTGGAGAAGTATTGCATGCGGATCTGGCTGGACAGATTAAGCCAGTAGGCATAGGAGGAATGAACTACGTCCTGGTAGTAGTGGATGAGTACAGCAGGTACTCACATGTGATCCCGCTGAAGTCGAAAAGCGGTGCTGCGGAGATGATATGTCTTCTGATAGAACGCATCCGCACTCAGATTGTCTATGACAAGGAGGTAGGGGTGCGTAGGCTGCACACGGACCAAGGAGGTGAGTTCAGCTCGAGTCAGCTGGCTCAGTACCTTGAATGGCGAGGGATAGTACACACGTTCACTGACACCGCCCAACATGAGTCAAATGGGTTGGTAGAACGAAAGATCGGTGTGCTGAACACGTCAGTGCGGGCGAGTCTGCTGCAGGCAGCAGTGCCTGCATTCCTGTGGCCTGAGGCATACATGTGCGTGAACCATGCACACAACCTGACGCCGAGCACAGCACTGGAGGGTGTGAGGCGGAAGGAGGCAAAACAGAAGCTGGAGGATAGGTTTGTTGCCACCAGCTCTGAGCCATGGTCCACGAACGTGCAGCAGCGGGCTAAGCAGCTGAGAGTCAGGAAGGCTGCAGCGCATGCGCTGAGTCTGAATGAGCTGTGTGAGACGCTGGTTGCCAGGAGAGAATTGGCATTTGTGGCACAGCACATGAGAAATGTGAATGTCAGAGAGATTGTGCCATACTTGTTATGGTTTAGGAAGGTCAAAGAAGATGACTTCCGTCTCGTGGTGGCACAGGTGAAGCCTTTCGGGTGTCCAATGTATGTGTATCCAAGGAGGGAGCACTTCAGGCACCTGGAAGCGCGAGGAATCCTCGGTGCCTATATGGGACCGGGTGGAGGTCCTCACATGGACAGGGTTTACGTGAAACGTGGGAATGGGGGAGCAGTGCGGATGTACAGGCACACGGCTGCTCCACCTGCTCTAGTAAAGGATTTCGCGCAGCGATTTCACATGGCTGGGGAGGCTACGGCGGACCCAGTTGTGCTAGAGAACTATGAGCAGGGTGAATTTGAGATCCTACCGGATCAGTACACCAGTGTAGTGCCGGAAGCTGAGTTCTTGCCCAACATGAAGAAGTGGGTGAAAAGCACTAGTGTGCGGGCAGTGCGTCCAACAGCCAGTCGTGAACACATGATGCCAGAGAGGGGCAGAAATGTGGATTGGGCTGAGGGGGAGCATCCGGGTCTGGGCCATCAACACTGGGAACCAGGAAGAACGCTGCATAGGCGTTTCAAACCGACAGACGAGCTACCTGAGGGTGAGCCCGAGTTTTCTCCTAGAGTGTTGGGTGCAGAGCTGCTGGCGCGACATGAGCGCTGGCACACACCAGAGATCAGTGAGGCAGTGGTTGCAGCGCGCTGCGACCATGCAGCGGCTGACAATGCTGCAGCGGTAGCACACTGGGACTATGATGCAGCAAACCAGCCGTCTGGGCCTTTACGCCACGAGTTTAGGCCTGCAGAGACGATCCCTACGAGGGATAGGGCTGTGCTGCACATAGGGGACTGTGATATCTATCCGCTTCCAACTGATGAGGAAGTGAGTGATACTGCGTCTAGTGATGGAGGTGAGGATAACTCTGAGTCTGAGTCTAGATCCCGCTCGCGTTCAGCGGAGCCAGTCCAGCGGTCGATGGGCAAGGAGCTGAGTGAGCCACCCCCACCTGTGCGAGCTGACGGTCACGGCGGCGGCCGAAGTCACCGCGGGTCCACGGTGTCAGGGCGTGATGACCGTGACAGATATGATGAGCCGAGGCATATATCTGGGTCTGAGGGCCAGGGGCAAGGCGAGCTACGGCATGTGCCTAGCGGAATAGCGACAGGCGGTGATGGCTCAGGGGGAGAGTCAGCACCAAGTGCCGCGAGGGGCAGAGCGGAGAACGTCTGGATCCGCCACATGAGGTGAGGGTTCGATGGGTTCCAAAGCCTTTTCACTTGATTCGCAAAATCTTAAGACCTGCTGTCCATGCTGTGGGAGCAATTGTGAGTGATGCTGCTGTTGAGCGCATTTCCCCGGAGGAAGCACGTGAGCATGTGAGTGATGCTGCGAGCCCCACAGTAATGAATGATGATGTGAATGACGTCGGTGACTTGTCTGATGGAGTGTCAGCTGCAGCTGACAGTGTGCCTCCTGATGCAGAAAAGACGACGGGGCAGAAGGTGACTCCAAACGGTGGCCCTACTGCTAGCCTTAGTGAGTCCAGGCGAGCAGCTACCGTGAGGAAGAGGGTCGAGGCCGTAGTAGATGATCCAACGGTGCAGCAGGCCATGCGTGGTGCTCATCGTGAGAAGTGGATCACGGCAATGCTCGATGAGCTGACCTCCTTAAGAGAACATGATGTGTTTGAGCTGGTTGAGTGCCCAACAGGAGTGAAGCCTGTGACAGGCAAGTGGGTGCTTAAGATCAAGCGAGGAGCACAGGGTGAAATTGAGCGTTTCAAGGCCAGATACGTAGCCAGGGGATTTACGCAAGTGGAGGGCGTAGATTTCTTTGAGACATGGGCACCTGTGGGCAGTTACGCTACCTTCAGGGCTCTGTTATCAGTCTGTGCAGTAGAGGATCTAGAGACGAGGCATATAGACATTAAATGTGCTTTCCTGAATGGTGTTCTGGAGGAGGAAGTGTATGTGGCACAACCTCCGGTGCTAGACGATGGGTCTGGTATGGTGTGGCGTCTGAAAAAGGCGTTGTATGGTCTGAAGCAAGCTGCCAGGGAGTGGCACAAAGCGCTTGCAGAACTCTTGTTGAATATGGGTTTTGTGAGATCAGCCAGTGACCCTGCACTGTTCATTTGCAAAGTAGGACGTTGTCTTATTTTTCTGTGGGTCGATGATCTGCTGATCCATTTTGATTTCGGTCACAGAGAGCAGATGGATGATGCCATCAGAAAGATCCTTGAGGCATTTGAGGGTCGTGACCTGGGGGAGCTGGGATATGTGCTGGGCATGGAGGTCATACGTGATCGAACTGCTCGCACTATCACCATCACACACAGAAAGAGCATCAGGGACATGCTAGAGAGATTTGGCATGAGTGAGTGCAGACGGGCGCCAACTCCGTTGGTACCAAAGCAGAAAATGTTTAGTCTGAAGGAAGATCCTAGCCAGGCGAAGGCTACACGCACAGAGCATAAGAGGTTTATGCAAGCCGTGGGAAGCATCCAGTATGTGGCAGTTGTGTCGCGTCCAGACATTGCGTTTCCGGCTAATGTCTTGGCCAGGCATATGGCTGGGAGTGCCAAATGTCATTGGAATGGTGTCCTTCACGTACTGAGATACCTGCGAGGGACCATAAACTTTGGCTTGACCTTTAGTGGCTCCAATGGGGGATGTGAGGTGTTGGAAGCATTTACGGATGCTGACTTCGCCAATGGTGCTTGCTTGAAGAGCGTGTCAGGAGTAGTAGTCCGGATGCATGGGAACTGTATGTTCTGGCGTTCGAAGAGGCAGACTATTGTGGCTGGTGATACAACTGAGGCAGAGCTCATAGCAATGAGTTCAGCAGCCAATGAGGTGATGTGGGCTAAGCAGTTGTGCACTGATCTTGGTTTGTCGGCTGTGAAGCCAACGCTGTGGGGTGACAACAAGAGTGCCAACTTGCTAGCAGTGAACCCCATCTCTAGTGACCGCTCTAAGCACATCAGGGTTAGGGACCTGAGGGTCCGAGAGTTCGTAGAACTCGACGAATTGACTATCAGCTGGGTTAGCACGGTAGACATGCTAGCTGATATGTTCACTAAGGTGTTGCCAGGACCAGCACTAGCAAAATTTAGAGATAGACTGCAGCTTGCGGTAGTACAAGCTTAGTCTAGGGGGAGTGTCGTGATCCAGCCATGCACAGGACTACGGTGACCATGCATGGTGGCATACACAGGACTACGGTGACCATGTATGCGGGGAATCACGGTGCTGATCTGGAGTGGCTATGGGGCAGCCATGCACCGATGGCTGACCATATGCACGAGCAATGCATGCAAGATTGCGTGCCGCAGACATTGATTCTGATCGTATCCGTATAAGACGTTGATTGAACGCTTATATAGGCTCTACAGATCGTAGTGTAATCACTCTCTCTCTCTTCTACTGTCCTAAGACTCACGTGCATTCATCCTCCAACTGAAGGTACAGGCGCTGTCACGGACAGATACCTAAGACAGCAAGGTATGTGACAGCACCAACCCCTGCGCATGACGACATGCTCAGGATCCCACAGGCCTTTGGCCGCGGTCCACTGAATTACGTCAGTGACAGGCAAGTGGGTGCTTAAGATTAAGCGAGGAACACAGGGAGAGATTGAGCGATTCAAGGCTAGATATGTAGCCAGGGTGTTTACGCAAGTGTAGGGCGTAGATTTCTTCGAGACTTGGGCGCCTGTGGGGAAATATGCTACTTACTTTCAGGGCTCTGTTGTCTGTCTGTGCTGTGGAAGATCTGGAGACGAGACACATAGACATAAAATGTGCTTTCCTGAATGGTGTTCTAGAGGAGGAAGTGTATGTGGCACAACGTCCTGTACTAAATGATGGGTCTGGTATGGTGTGGCGCGCTAATGGGTCTGGTATGGATGCCGCGCACTGGCAATTTGGCACAGGTGCCGCACGATACGGCCAGGCATATGGCTGGGAGAGCGAAGTGTCATTGGGCCGCTGTCCAGCATGTACTGAGATACCTGCGAGGGACCATAGATCTTGGCTTGACTTTTAGTGGCTCCAATGGAGGAAGTGAGGTGTCGGAAGCATTTACGGATGCTGACTTTGCCAATGGTGCTTGCTTGAAGAGTGTGTCAGGAGTGATAGTCCGGATGCATGGGAACTGTGTGTTCTGGGGCAACTCATTGGGATGCCTAGGCCTCAGGCAACTCATCATCCGGCACAAAGCGCCAATGCAACTACCTGCCTGTTTCCCAGTGTGTGTGCCCCTGCGCTGGATGCTCCCCCTCAGCCCAATCCACATTTCTGGCCCTCTCTGGCATCATGGGATCACGACTGGCTGGTAGTCGCACTGCCCTATCACTAGTTGACCTCAACCATTTCTGCATGTTGGGCAAGAAACCAACATCGGGTACTACACGAGTATGCTCATTGGGCATGATCTCGAATTCTCCCAGCTCGTAGTTCTCCAACACGACCGAATCCACCGTAGCTTGCTCCGACATGTGGAAACGTTTCGCAAACTCTCTCAGCAGAGCTGGTGGAGAAGCTGTATGCCTATACATACGTACTGCTCCCCCATTCCCTCGCTTCCCATAAGCTCTGTCCATATGAGGATCAGCACCCGGTCCCATATAGAAACCGAGCACTCCTCTCTCGTCCAGGTGCCTGAAATCCTCTCTCCGGGGATACACATACATCGGACACCTGAACGGCTTCACCTGGGCCACCACCAGATGGAACGTGTCCTCACTCACATTCCTGAACCATAACAGATACGGTATGATCTGCCTGACATCCACATTCTTCACACACTGAGCGACAAATTTCCCATCGCCCCTGGCCATACCTGCATCGGCCAGAGCCTGCAGACTCATCCTCTCAGCCTGAGCTCTCCTGGACTTCAGTTGTGTAGCTCTCGTCGTCTCATTCGTTGACCACGGCTCATGACTGCAGTCTACGTGCCTCTCCTTTAGTCTCTGCTTGGCCTCCTTTCGCCTAACACCCTCTAGAGCTGTGCTAGGCTTCAGGTTATGTGCATGATTCACACACATGTACGCCTCTGGCCACAGAAATGCAGGCACTGCCGCTTGCAGCAGGCTTGCCCTCACACTCCTGTTCAGCACAACGATTTTTCTCTCCACCATTCCATTAGACTCGTGCTGGCACGTGGCAGTGTACGTGTGCTCAATGCCACGCCACGCAAGGTACTGAGCCAGCTGGTTATAGCTGAACTTACCACCCTGGTCAGTGTGCAGCCTCCGCACCCCAATCTCTCTATCATATACGATCTGAGTGCGGATTCGCTCAATTAGCAGGCATATCATCTCCGCAGCCCCACTCTTGGACTTCAGCGGGATCACATGGGAATTTCGAGAATACGCATCCACACAACCAGGATGTAATTCATACCCCCGATGCCCACTGGCTTGATCTGCCCTGCTAGGTCAGCATGCAGCACTTCTCCAGCATAGGTGGCATTCTCAGTCACTTTGCCCCCGTGCTGTGCCCTATCGCCACTTCTCTGCTCAGCCACATGGCAACCATGACACTGAAGTGCCACCCCCGTAAGTTTCAGCATCTTCAGGTCATACAGGTGTGGATTGTCCCTCATCAACTGGAGTACCCGATTGCCAGCATGGTGAAAAGTGATATGCACAAGGAATGATGGGTCAACCTGGAATGAAGATCCCTGTTCATCTGGTACACCGGTCACTGCAGCCACTTGCTGCTGTTCACGTACCCACTTCCCATTTCTATGGAACAGGTTATTCGCACTAGTCCAGGCTGCTCCCCTGTCAACCGGTCGCATTTGCCCTATGGGCCTGCCTTTCCCACAGAGCCATCTCAGAGTGGGCTTTCCATCCTCATCCTCACCCAGCTCACAGTTCCTATGGAACCCATAGACCTGGTCATGAAAACCGGGCATCACTACCCTGTTCGCATGTTTGCTAGTATGCAAGTATATCTCAGACTTCTGCAACTCCCTCGTAGAAAGGATATTGATGGGACTAGCTGGCACCCAGTAGACATTCGTCAGTTCTATATCTACCGGCATGATAGTGCCCTGCTTATTCATTTACTCTCCCAGACTGGCCCTGATTGTGCCCACACCATACATGTCCAGCCTGCCCTGGTCAATGGGCTAACACTGTGGCACATCTGGCGGCTTGATTTCACAGAACATGTCATAATCAAAGCATGTATTGATGTCTGAGCCACTGTCAATCAGGAACGCGTACGGCATGTTGGGAGATGGCCCATCAGCGCGGTCAGCGCGCAGCTTTTCTAGGTCAACAACAGCCACCTGAGGGCCACCGCGGCGTCTGCCACGGCCTCGCCCTGCAGCTGCTTGCTTCTGCAGGAGTCGCTTGACCTCTGCAAAGAGCAACGGGCAATCCTTCTGCACATGGCTAGGCTTATCACAGTTGAAGCATTTTCGCTTTTCTGCTCCCCCTGCTGCCCCTGCTCCCACTGCTGCTACTTGTGGGGGTGAAGCTTGGCGACCACAGTAGCGTCCACCTCGATAACCCTCGTCCCCCATGGCGCTGCACGACTGGCCTTTCCTGCTTGTCTAGCACCACTGAGCTGTTGGTACAGCTTCTGTATCTCTACCTCAACTGAAGGCATGTACTTGGCATGCAGCAGTGACCATAGCTCATGGACAAAGCTACAGTCGGACACAAAATCCCTATCCTCCTTTGGTAATGTTATGAATAGCCAATGCTTTACCGACTCATGAGCCTGGCTCTTCTGTGCCAGTGGATTATTCACCAGCAAGCTACTCTCTCTCACCATGTTTGCCCAACTCTCTACCTCTTTCTTGAACACCCGAAAGTGATCATATTTTTGGTTCCATACCAGGAGCTTATGCTTCTCAACTAGAGACTTTCCCGGCACAGACTTAGGCATTACGAGCGATAGCGCGCTCGCGAGAGTTGCAACATCGATCGACCCGGCTGTTGCTGCCGCTCCGGATGACATCGCAGCCTGCGAAGGCTGCGGTATCGGAGGTGGTATCTGCTGCGCTGCCCATGCTGTCTGGGCAACGTGTGGCACTTCCTGCGCTCCGTGCACCGCTGCCTGAGCACCCGCATTCCCAGTAGGATCAGCGTTGCTCGGCATGGCGGCCTGCAGAGGGTTAAAACTGAGATACCCGTAGGTCCCAGCGTCTTGTCCTTCCCCGTGGGGCATGAACTGACCCTTCGCGGCCTGCTCGCGACGCACTGTGGAGCGAGTGCGATGGTGCGGAGGGTTAACTGCTCCCTCCACACCTTCAGATCCGATAGATCCTTGGCGAGATGCCATTGAATCGTCTCGGAATTGTGGTGTCCTGCAACATGACCACCGTATGCCGCAGGAAACGCAGATTCGTAGGCCTCTTTGCGAGACCAGCACATAAGCATAATGCAGCTCCGCCGTAGCATTCTGCATTAGCTTTATCTAATCTCTCTACGGTCGGCTACACACTAGAGCGATGTGACACGCTCATCGAAACGCGCATCCGTAACCGCAGGTTCCCCCTGGACTCTATCGCAAACTAATAGACATCACAAGAACACCCACAATCATCACCGATACCATGTTGTAATTCAGTGGACCGCGGCCTAGGGCCTGTGGGATCCTGTGCATGCCGTAGTCATGCGCAGGGGTTGGTGCTGTCACATACCTTGCTGTATGGTGGTATCTGTCCGTGACAGCGCCTGTGCCTTCAGTTGGAGGTGAATACACGTGAGACTTGACAGAAAGAGAAGAGTGATTACACTACGATCGACAGAGCCTATATAAGCGTTCTCTAAACGACTCCCCCCCCCCTTACGGATACGATCAGAATCATTGTCTGCTGGCATGCAATCTGCATGCATTGCTCGTGCATATGGTCAGCCATTGGTGCATGGCTGCCCCATAGCCACTCCGGATCAGCACCGTGCATCCACGCATACATGGTCACCGTAGTCCTGTGTATGCCACCATGCATGGTCACCGTAGTCCTGTGCATGGCTGGATCACGACACAACAGTCCTGTGTGAGGGCGCATTGTGTGTTCATCATCACAAGCCTGCTAGTTCGGGCTGGCTACAACAGTTGTAGCCGGCCTGAAATAGCAAACTTGTGATGCTGAACACACAATGCGCCCTCACTTAGGACATCTTGTCAACCGCTCCTATGGCTCTGCACCCGAACCCCTCTCTGGCAACTGCTGTGGCAGCTCTTGTCCCAGCATCTCATATTCAGTAAGTCGTCCCATCTTTTAACGAGCGTACAAATGGCGCATCACTTGAACTCCTGTGATGTGACTCCAGTCGTCCCGCGGCACGCCACCTCCGGGCAATCGCGTGAACTGTGCTTTGGTGTCCTTGTTGCCTGCTTCAATGAACCTACTTGATGTATTGACAGGCGCAATTCCCAATTTTATCAGCATGTCCACCTCGTCTAGAATCTGTTCAAGCAACATGTGATCAGAGGCTTTGACTCTGTACTGGCATGGCTGGGGAGCTGTTTTCTCACACGGAGCTAGAGCAGCTTTCTACTTTTTGATGCTGTCAGCTGCTCACATGCCGCGAGCCGCGGCGCGCTTGCGGCGAAGCTAGGCCTAGCTAGGGCCTTCGCGGTGCAATATTAATGCATGCGGACCCTCATGACAGCACGCGCGTCAGTCGTTCTTTGCATGACCTTGTGGAGCACAATTCTGTAACTATCCGTATCTCACCATTTTTATCCGTATCCATGTCTCCCCTTTTTTTGCATGAATGCGCGCACAGCTGCGGTCTGAGCTTGTCGTCACGCGTGATCACGCGGCGTCGGGCATGCCCGTCATGAATGACGCGATCCCCACGCCACAATGCATTGCAATGGCGAAGGTTTGTTCTCAAGGTGTTGGCGGTGCAAGTTTAAATTCTGGAATACGGAGATTAAGAGTGTCCCGTTGCTGACGTGCCAGGCACTTTTCGCGACATGAACGGGCGATCGGCGAGGGAGCAGGGCACGAATCTGCAACTTGTCGCGGTTGAAGAGGCTGCGGTGCTGAATGCACAGAATCAAAGCATGCCACAATGAGTGGATTGGCAGGTCCGGGAGCTGTCGCGCCAGGGATGCACAAACACAGTTGTTTGATTAGATGCCGTGGCCCCTGGATGCGGTCTGCGGGGCCCCGCGGGGGCCACACAACCTGATCATCATAGGCTGGTGTGAACGATTTGAAAATTGACCTTCACCTGAAACAAACATGCGATGACAGGCATGGGAATTTGTCCAACAGATTTGCACACAGTACACAACAGCCATGTTGCTGCAGCTTTCGGGGGCTGGCTTGTCCGGAACCGACTGCAACTCTTACAAGCTAGCCAGAAATCTGCCTGTTGTTGGTGCCTTTCTAAACTCGATTGGAGTAGAGTCATGTAGCTAAGGACAGACGCGAGTAAGCGAGAGTCATAATTGTACATCCGGGGATATCGGGATAAATGGAAGAGGCAGAAACGCACACACCCAACTGAAGTATATATGACTTCATGATACTAAATCCTGCAAACTATAGTACATTCAAAATTCAGTTGGGGTTCTACTGGTAACTTTTTTGTTGCGATCGGATATATTGCTTTTTCGCTGATACTGCATTTCTGTGGCGGTTGAAATTGTCTTCAATTTGGTCTGTCCAGAAGTGAATTGATAACTCCAGTGAGCATCCAATGGAAACATAAGAGGTACCGGTAGAGCCGTGTTCAAATTGTGCGTATAGGAACGTGCCGCACAAATTAGGGTTCCTTTGTCACACGGCACGGTTTGGTGCAAAGTTGTGCCCATTTGGCTGCAGCGACCGTGACAGGTCCACTCACCCACATGCCCCAGGAGATTGCGCATATCTCACACGATCCCTGAAGCATTGAAGATCGTCATTCCCCTCGATGGCATTCAACAGCAAGTCAAAGCCATCCTTGCTTGCCTTTCGTGCATGGCTGTTGAAGCAGAAGGTGATAATCTTCCTGGCTCGATTCAGCCCCATAGCATGCTTGCTTGCTGCTTCAACTCGCCCCTATAATGCCCAGTTATGCTTTGTTGCTGCTGAGGTAGCATGTACGCTCAGAAATCTGACAGAACACACACCTGTCGCAATTCCGCCACGCATATCATCGAGACAACCACCTGTCTAATACATGTTATTGTACTACGGAAATTGTGCGGCAGTAGTGGGCTGTGATCGTGGCCAACACCACCAAATGTGACCTCCAGCAATGCAGTGCCATCTACACACCGATCTCCGTGACCAATTGCGCGTGGCAAACACGGCGAAGTCTGACACGATCAATAACAGTATACTCATTTATATTAGATTATATTAGATTCTACTAATTTACTCAATTTCGGCGTCTGTGGGCCGCTGCTTGCGACGTAGCGGCCGACAGGTGCCCGCAACGATGCCCAGTACATTGCCCGGATATGCGCCACACTTTCAGCAAGCAAGGAGCTGCGAGCGGTTCATTCATGTTCAATGTAGATTAAGCTGCGACGTGAGCAGGTGAAGAGCGGCATTGGCGCTCGCATAAAGCAAGCAGGCAGGTGCAACAGCGCACCAGCGCGGATCACCGCAACCCCCCGGAACAAAGACAACATGCTTGGCAATCTAAGTATTTGTTTCATTATTAGTCGGGGGTCATGTGCGGGCGGTGTTACAGGACCGTTGCAAAATAGGATGTACAAGTTATCGGGGGGGGGGGGGGGGGGTTGAATCGTAGTACTGAGTGCCGCTTTGCGGGCATGCAGCTGTCGTAAGATGGCACGTGTTGAGCAGTTTGTAAGGCAAACTATGCTTTTTGCTAGGTAAACACAGCATCTGCAGCCCACGCACAGCCTCTACTTTCCTTGATGCTGTACCGAGAGCTCATCGCGCAATGACCGACGCCAAAGGTGGACTCATTGGGCTCATCGCAGATGAGGTCTGTCCATGAATTTGTCATTGAACGTGTTCGCGCTACTTCCTTACATTATTCGCGTCGCTTGCAGGATACAGTTACGGGATTCCTCCTGGCAGGTGTTGGCAACGTCGACATAAGGAAAAAATGCAATTATCTGATCGTAGATTCAAGTCCGTGTTCCCTTCATGATTTGAAGTTGATATCTTGTGGGCAACTGTTCTCAGCCTTAGCGTGCGTCTTCGGGGGTCGTCGCACCGTGGCCTGCAAATGTCGGATTTGCTGCAGAAACAACGACAAAGCAGATCGAGTCTACGTTCAAGGATTTCACTTTGAGAGATGATATGGGGATTATACTGATCAGCCAATACGTACGCCCAGCCAGCTATGTCAAGAGCCACTGATACCAACTGGAAATTGCCGGAGATCTGCAACTGTTTTGCCTTGTTTTCAGGTCGCTAATATGATTCGTCCTGCGGTGTCGGCATTCGCTAAACCTGCACCAGCGATCTTAGAGATTCCCTCCAAGGATTGCCCATATGATCCAACCCAGGATTCCATCTTGTCACGAGTCCAGTTCATGTTTGGAGCAGGGTGATTGACAGCGTGTCAATGGGGGTCCTATGCTCTTTTCTGCCTCGATAGTGGATCCTGAGAAAGTACATTCAACCGCAATCCCATTCGTGGTGCAGTTCAATTAAAAGTCCAAACAGGGGTGACAGCAGAGATTCGCTTGGAGGGGTTTGTTCGTTCATGTAAAGTTTTGGCATGTTCTCTTGCCGGCCTTGGCCTCGGCCTTTTCATGACATGCAACAACAAGGCAGCTTGTAAATGTGCCACATGATGTCTCGAAAACGGATCACTGCAGAGATCTGCTGGTGTTCTTCAACAGTCAAGACATGCATGTGGCATGGCAGACCACCCAGTACGATTACATTGAAGAAGCAGTATGACTGTGATATCATTTGATGCGACAGTGAAAACCGCCAGCTTTGCAAACTTTGCGCACCCACTTCTCCACTGCGTATCCACTCTTCTCCTGAATCTTTAGGTACAGCACCCGCAATTGCGATGCTGAGAACATTGGGACATTGAAGGTGATGGAAACAGGTGGCCTGCAGTTGCTGGAGGTCATATGATGACATTGGTGCACGCGGTACGCAAACAGAAGCATTCTCACCTGTTCCACGTTTTCTTTTCCCGCGTGGTTGACACCAAGACAACATCTGCACTGAGAGTATGTTGTTTTTGGCCACTGAACTTGCTGATATTCCATCGGATGACCCCGAGGGAACCATCATATTTCGCGTCTCCTTTGGATTTTTTAATATTGACTTTTGCAGTCTGTGGTGGGACAGGGATATTTATTTGCACTGAGTTCGCTGACAAACTTCGCTCGAACAGAGACTTGATCACGACATCGACCTGGAAACAAGTCAGAATGATATTGTGCTGGCCTGTCTGCTTCACCCAGCACAGTGGCAAATTTTCTGTTCTGAAGGTCAGCATTCAAGTGCAGGACAGGTTCTGCATGGCAACTCATGCATCATGGTCATGTACTGGGATGTCAGCACACCTGATGATTGGGATCCTGGATGCAGAATCTCAAGCAGGCATGTGTGACAACTTGTGGCCACTGGCAAGCGCATACACTGTGTGCACGAGGACATTGTGGCCACTGGCAAGCTCATACATTGTGTGCATAAGGAAATCAGTAGAACATACTGAGCAGCGTGTTCTTCCACTTTCAACAATGTTTGGTATCACCTTGAAGGGCACTGACACCTGATCAGAAATACGGTACCGCATGATTTCAAACTCAGACTTGTTTCCGTTGTCAGGAGGAACAAAGCTGATTGATTTCCTTGACTCCCAGTCACTTTGTCTCACAATGGTGCTGAAAGTACAATCTTCACCGGCCATGTTGAAGCCGAGGCAGCATTCTGGCATGCCCGAAAGGAAGGCCTTCATGAGTACACGTCCCTCCACATCTGCTCTGAGCACACTGCCTGAACCATGCAAAGTGGAATGTGTCATCATTCGGTAATGCCGATTTTCACTTGCACGTTATGGGAGCAATTGATCCTGGTTACATGGGGCAGGCAGATTGCTGGAACATGGAATCAAGTGGAAATTGCTGAAGCATCCGGACGCAGAAAACATTACCATCTTTTGACATCAAGACATTGATGGTCTCCACAATGTCCAAATAAACTTCATTCTTTTTGTAGACAGTCGTGGGATTCCGATGGGCAACAGCGCCAGTGACTTGCAAGGTAACATTTCCACCAGGATCATGTTTGTCTACAGAAAACCACCATCAGCATGCTAGAAACAGGCCAGGACTATACAATGCAGGAAAGGGGCACAAATTCGTACCAGTCTGATACTCTCCCTTCTGGAAAATATATGCTTTGAGAGTGAACGGATCAGTGATTTGTGGAATGCCATAATCGCACACCTCATCTAACAACTCATATATGAGCACAAAATTTTCTCGGATGTGTTTTTCTTTCACTTTGTGAAAGTAATGTGAAAAAAGTTGTACAAGCTGCAAAGTGCAAGCAGTCAGAGCTCGGCTTCGTTAACAGCATGCAAGAGTTGCGGGTGTTGCATACATGCGACAACACGCATGGGAGAAGTACCAGATCCAGCCACTTCAGCGCCATGACGACATTGGCATTATTCTTTACGACTGCTACCAGAAATACATCTTGGCACGCTATGTGCGCAAGAGTCAATGAACCGCTCTGACAAACTGGAGCTGATTGTGATGCCTGGTAGTGCAGAACGCGCGTTCGAAAGATGTCACTGACGACTCTGAGACTGCATAGCCAGTTGAAACTATGTCTATGACTTTCCTTCTGTCTGTGTGTGCAGCCTGACATGTGCAACACTTGCACACACCAGATTATATCTGTGCCGTTCCGAAGAATTTTTATTTCAATGCCAGGACAACTCTATGCATGTGAAAGTTTTGCACCTGAGGTTGTCTCTGTACACGCGGTAGATGATGGGATCCCCCTTGGCATTGTAGATGAAAAATCCTTCTACGCACGCCATACCTGTTACTGTGAAGACCGGAAATGAAGCTTGACCGATCACACTTGTAATCTTTCCATGCAAGGTCCTGTCCGTCGACCTCCGTCGGCTTGTCTCTGTCGATGTTCCAGCGGGCACATGACAGCGATCCTCAAGCGCTGTTAGGATCGGTCCGGTGTGTTCTGACTTTGCCCCAACCCGGTGAAATCAAGCATCCCATATCAACGAACCGCCTTAGTGAACGTTCATTAATATGTAACCTGTCGAGACCGTTCAAACACTACACAAATCTTCAACCGTCACGCTCTCCGACCGGTGTTGCAACTTGGCGTGTTTCCTACCTGCGCTCACGCCGCAGTGGTACCTGCATGCTGGCCTCGCTATGTCGACTCACCTGAATCCAGGTGTGGAACCAGAGGCTCCTCGGGGGAAACCGCTACACCGCAACGCCCCGCAGCCGCGCTGTTCGGGACTAACCTTCTAGAATGTTCTGCACGTGCGCGTGGCAGCTCGGGGCTCCCGGCTGTGCATGCTCTCGTGATCGAGGAGCAGCGCAACGCTAGGCTCGGGACCTGCTCAGTCGGGAGCCCCAGCTACAGGGGCCCTAACCCCCCACGGGTGGAAGCACACTACCTGGCGCAGTTAGTTGGCGGGTGGGTAAAATCACCGAAAATGCCAGTGCATACCCGTGAGAGGTCAGATGGTAGCCATCTGCTCGAGTGCAGGATGTAAATGCGACAGACCAGCGTGCAGGCAGTGTGTGTTACACAGTACAAGATCTAGGACTCAGCAGCGCCGAGGCAACAGACCAGGCAACAAGCAAACAGACAGACCGGCCACCGTAAGCACCAAGGCCACTCTCCGCACGAGCAAATGCCAGAACAAACTAGCGCCGGCTCGAAAGCAGACACACACCACGCAGTACCACGCAGCCCACGCGCACACCAAACACAGTCAGCACTCGCCGGGCCCACCAGTGGGCGCCGACTCGACACTAGCAGTCTGCACGGGCGCGCCGGCGCGCGCTACGGCCATCTCCGAGGCCGCGAGGCACCGGTCCCAGGGGCCGCAGCCACAGCCAGTCCGGCAGCACGAGCGGTGTCCGGGAAGGGGGGCAGCGGAGAAACGGCGGAGGTGCGCTGGGAGGAGGGAAGAGGGAGGGAGAAGGAGGGACGGGTGCGGGGGGGGGGCCTGCAGGGCGAAATGGGTGGAGGGGGGGAGGGGGGGGGGGGCGCAGGGCGAGATGGGCGGAGGTGGAGAGCGGGGGCGGGGGGGGGGGGCACGACGCAAGCCTATGCGCGATGGCCTGTCAGCGCCGGCAGGGCGTCTGTGGGGACAGGAAGGCCCGGCAGCAGCGCCCGCCCGACCAGTCTAGCACGGAGGGGCGCGGCCGCGCGGGCTTGGCGCGCCAGCGCGCGGCACAATGTTGTGGACAGGTCGCGCATGGCATTGAGCAGGAAAGCACGCTTAGACACCGCGCCGTGCCCCGCGGCTACCTCCGCGACCGTCTGGAGGAAGCGGTACGCGTCCCGTCCAACCCTGCCATACGTCTCATGCACGAGCGGGATGAACTGGGCGGCACCTGTGACGGCGCCATATTTGTCGCGCTTTTGCCGTTTGCCCTTCTCAGTGGCCGCGCCAGCCTCACGTGACGCACCGCTAAATGCGACCTGGCAAGCGGGTGCATCACCTTCACATCCAGCAGCGCCATGCGCGTGGTGAGGAATGCCAGGAGGTCGCCGCGCTGCGGAGGCCGCTGCAATCGAGGCGGCGGGGGTGCGGGAGGGGGCGCTGCCGCCCGGTCAGGGGCGGGGGGCGCGTCGCGTGTCGGGGTTTGGGCCGCCGCGGGGGGGGCGGTGGCGGCAGTGGGGGTGGGGGAGGCCGGAGCCGGGGCTTGGGTGCCATGAGGGGTGTGGGGCACGTCCGAAGCCTGGGGGGCTTCACAGGCAATGTGTGTACTAGCTGTGCACGCAGGTCAGATCGAGTGCATGCATGTGTGTGTGGAATGGCATGTTCGTGACCTCAGGAAACCCATGCATTACATGCTGTCATACGATCCATGTCTTCGAGAGATGGACTCGCACTCGGCAGGAGAATCATCTCGCTTGTTCGATTACATAAATGTACGCATGAAGGCGCGTGGCAGTCAAGGTCGGGACAGCCGGCCAGACCTCCCGCGGCCGCACGCACGGCCGTTACGCATGAGCATAGGTATACCAGAACCCGGGTACCCGGCCATGCGCGGTCACTGCAGTGCACTGCCGCTGCGAGTGGCTGGGGGTTGGCTTTCTCCCTGTGAATTCTCGAGCATTGCGGCGCTAAGCGCACAGGCCCCACGGTGCACCAGGCAGTGTGGTAGGTGGCAGGGTCGACTGTAGCCTTATGAGGCCTCAGGAATGTTTGCGTGCACATGCACCTCGAATGCCGCCGGCAGGTAGGCTGCTCACAGCCTGCAACGGGCTGCAGCGCACTGTTGTGCATGCAGTAGCGATACCAGCCATATCGACAGGTGGAAATTTCAAAAACAGCAGAGCCAGAAACAACCGTGGCCAACAGAACGGACTGCAGGCACGTGAACATAATCATTCGTTTCGCTGCCTATGCTCCATCTTCCTTCCATACTCCGTTACAACCGACAGCCTCCGTGATTATCTCAAACAGCCTCCGCAGGCAACCCCTGCTGGCACATGCACCTGCCCTTCTCACCGCCCCAGCTGTGCAACAGTGATATTCATGCTGGCGCAACAGCTTGGGACCGACGCTAGCTGCACGGCGCCGTGCACTTGGCCAAGCCTTAAT
Source organism: Ulva mutabilis (assembly GCA_900538255.1). Taxonomy (NCBI): domain Eukaryota; kingdom Viridiplantae; phylum Chlorophyta; class Ulvophyceae; order Ulvales; family Ulvaceae; genus Ulva; species Ulva mutabilis. Next base: position 762,231 of record UNSF01000019.1, read on the forward strand.
GCTGTCACCGCAGGCGCCTTCAGTCGCCGCCTCCGTGAACGCGGAGGCACCCCCCCCACCGCCGCGTCTCGCATCCCGCTGGCCCCGGGACTGTGCTTGCCCGCCGTGTGGCGATGCGAAATTCACCAAATCTCGGCCAGCTGCTGTGTACCCCATCTGGATGCTGCGCTTCGCCCACCCCCAGCGGCTGCGTATGGGACTGATCCTTGCCCCATTAAGCGTCTGCTGTGTGATGATCAAATCTATGATACGCACGCAGATATTGGGAGTGACAATCACATGCATCACATATCGCAGCACATCAACTACATGCTTCTGTTCTTCCTTGCACCTGCTCAGACATGGGCTTACAGCACTGATGGCGTGCGCGTGCGCCACTCTTTGCCACCACCGCCAACACTGCCGCATGTGATGTTGCCTAGAGGGCATTCCCGCCCATGGCAACTTACGAAGGTGCCGCAACTGCATGCACGATCACTGTCCTGCGGGGACCCTCAGCCGCCCTCGCCGACTGCCCTGACTTGGGAATTTTGCACTCTGTGCACTCATCTAGTTGCCACATCCGTGGTTGGCACGGCTGTCTGGGTTTCCAGCCTCTGCTCGCTGCTGCCACGGCTGTTCAGGCCTTGTAGCTTCATGTACCTTCGTGTGAGGTCCGGCATGCTTGTGTGGTCTGGTAATTCAGTGGGTGGTGTGCCGGGTGCCGTGTCTCTTGCTGGTATGCAGGGCGCTGCCCTCGATACTGGGGTTGTGCGGGGTAATTCTGCCGTATGGACACTTGCCTGTGCATGTTCGCAGGGGCGCCGTGGCTGATGCCTGTTGAGGTCTGGCAATATCCCTTTTCCATATTTCCTCCCGTTATCATTCACCACAGAAGAAGGGAAAATGCAAGCGACGACAAGTCATCTAAAAGCAGCTGCGCAAATTATCCGACAAAGACCTTTCTTATTCTGGTACGGCTTGGCTGCTCAGTGACCGTTCCGGTCGCCGAAGCCGCGCCTGACGCGCTCCATACCCGTGCTATCTTTAAGTTTGGTCTAACAGGCAGATCCGGGAATTGTTTGCGGGAGGAGAACCACATTCAGCAGCTACACGACAAAGCTGAACTTCACAGCTACAGGACACAGCTGAACTTCACAGCCGCATGACGCAGCTGAATAACGCTTTGTAAATTCCAATAGAGCCACAAGCCTTCTGTTTTTGGTTCTGGACACAGCTTGCGCACAGTCAACCGACTGCAGCGTCGCGAACTCCCCATGGCCACGCGTGCATGCCAAGGCTGCAGAGTTGAGGATTCATGCCTGGCACCGCCTCAAACCACGGAAATACATGCTTGGATAGTCTTGTACAGGGGATTTCGAGTAGCAGCTGTTTGCCATCGGGTAGGCAATGGGGTTGCTGCTGGTAAAACACCTTGCAATCACGGTGCCCAATGGACTATGCATTCTGCTAATTCCGAACCCTCGCCCGTTTTTGGTGAAGCAAATTTGCCGAATATCCCAATCTCGCAGACCTCCTTGTTGCTCGCTGGGGTCTACTAACGTCGTGGGCTCTACGGGGCCCGCGGGGGACAAGAGCATTACGCCCGCATTACAACACATGACCGACGGGGTCCAACATACGTTTGTGCGTTCAGCGATGTTCAGCACCTGCACCGCTCAACGGCCACTTGCCACAGCCAACGGCATACTAGCTCCATATCTGGCATGCAACAACTGCTCTAACACCGATCTGCAATGCACTGCTGCCCTGGCGTGCTCACTAATATGCTGATCTGTTGTTTCAGCTCAGTCAGCACATGGCGTTGCACTGCAATATGTATGGGCTTACCAAGTCCTTCGGCAGTAGCTCTTGCAAGCGGCTCTCTGGGCACTAGCCATGCCGCCTCCGGCCTCCGCGCGAGCTACAGCCATCGCGCGTTGGCTCCGACTGCTCGCCCTCCCCCCTCCCCCAGGAGGGGGGGACCTCGCCTACGGCCGGCCGTGAGCTTCGCCGTCGCCCCCGGGCCGTTCGCCGCTCCGTTGCTGCGGCCATTGCCGCTCGATCCTCGTCCCCGGGCCGGGGGGCGGATTCGGAGGGGCATGATTTATCCCACCGTGAGATGCCGCCACTCCAAGACACGCCCGCATGGCGCGCGGTCGCGCGTGAGCCCGTTTCACATTGAACACGCGCACAAAAATGCGCGTAGCTAGCGTAGCTAGCATAGCTACGAGCGAGCTACGAAGTTAGCAGGCCACCAGGCGCGGCGCTTGAGCTTCGCGGTGTGGCAGCTGCAGTTCGCTCAGGCCACCAGCCTGACTACGCCGGATCCGGCAGCTGCTGCAACCTTATGTACCGACTGACCATTCACAACAGGCTGCATGTGTGTCAAGTCCGTGCAAACGTGTCAGGATTAAACATGCCTGCCGCCATGCACTACATGGGGCCAATGCAGCCGTGTTGGCGGAGGGAGATACTGGCATACGCATACACCACTCCGACGCTCCAAATGACTATTTGGACACTGGTGGCATCACCAAACGTAGGCAACGGTACGGGACCACAATTTCGAGCACACCATGTGCCGCACTGCCTGCTGATCACAATAATCGATTCGCTGCCCTCTCTGAGGATACGGGTGCAACGGCTGCTGCGTCACAACCACACGCCGATATCGCGCCGCCGGGTACACAGCAGGCGTCGGCGACAGCCGTGCCTGACCCGCACATGCGCGACCCCCGCCCCCCCCCCCCCCCGCACCCGTCCCTCCTCCTCCCTCTCTCTTCCCTCCTCCCAGCGCACCTCCGCCGTTTCTCCTCTGCCCCCACTTCCCGGACACCGCTCGTGCTACCGTGCTGGCTGTGGCTGCAGCCCCTGGGACCGGTGCCTCGCGGCCTCGGGGATGGCCGTAGCGCGCGCCGGCGCACCCGTGCAGACTGCCAGTGTCGATCCGGCGCCCGCCGGCGGGCCCGGCGCATGCTGACTGTGGTGTGCGCGTGGTACTGCGTGGTGCTTGTGTGTGTGTGTGTGTGTGTGTGTGTGTGTGTGTGTGTGTGTGTGTGTGTGTGTGTGTGTGTGTGTGTGTGTGTGTGTGTGTGTGTGTGTGTGTGTGTGTGTGTGTGTGTGTGTGTGTGTGTGTGTGTGTGTGTGTGTGTGTGTGTGTGTGTGTGTGTGTGTGTGTGTGTGTGTGTGTGTGTGTGTGTGTGTGTGTGTTTTTGGTTTCATGCCGGCGCTAGTTCGTTCTGGCATTTGCTCGTGCGGAGAGTGGCCTTGGTGCTTGAGATGGTCTGTCTGTCTCTTTGCATGTTGACTGGTATGTTGCCTCGGCGCTGCTGGGTCCTAGATCTATCGCTTTGTAACACCCTCGAATCAGATGGTACTCTTCTGTATTTACCACGGTAATTGATAACTGTGGCTGGAATGACATAACGGGGTACCAACCTCGGCCAAACGGAACATATGCTTGTACGAGCTTTCATTTTGCGACGTCCGGAACCGCTGCAACTGAATCATAGCGGATTATAACGCGAGTCCACGTCGTGTGTAGTTCAGACTGGACCCACAGTCTTGAGATCTGCCGACTCTGCAACCCCCATCCATCGCCCAGGCTGGCATGATCCGCATCCGAGTTCATCCATTCCACTGCAGTTTGGCGTGACATACCCCTCAAATGCAAGCACGTCAGCTCCAGATGTTAACCGGATAGCCAGATGGACGCTGAGCGCAACCTGCCCGACGTGCATGGATCCCCACAAACGTCCGAATTGTTGGCGGCCATCCCAACAAAGCTTGAGTTTCCGTTGCATGGGCGTCACACGGCACGACTGCGGGTGCAGGTGCGTATGTCTCTTGCTGCGAACTGTTCCGTAGCCTCTTGGCGCGTGACCCACCGCAAGCAACTGTGCAGAATATCGGGCGCCAGAGTTGCAGCATGCATGCCCGGCCCCCACGATCAAGATGCATCTCGCTTGGGGGTTGCAAACAAGCTGTTCGGCTTGCTCCAGGCATGCATGTGCACATTGACGTTTCGTACGATGCAGCGTTGAATCCAGCTTGTCATCTGGACGCGGAGATCATGCTCAAGCATGAGGGCGGCTGCATCAGGATCCCAATCACAGTGTCGCATTTATGTGCAAGGTTTGAGCTGCATGGTGAGCTGAACTATGGGATGGTGTGCGCTGGGACTGATGTGGTGAAACAGTTGTCACTGATCAATAGTGGAGGTTCTGGTGGATCATGGGCCTTGCGAACCGAGAGCGACTTTAAGATGGAGGTTCGGCCATCAGAAGGTTCGTTGGAAGCTGGCGGCTCCATCAAAGTGAACGTGATCATTCCGCATATCGATCCGGGCGACTGGCTGGGCCACTTGCACCTGCAATCAGGAGCAGCTGAAGAACCAGTCCATCAGCACACTGTCACTGTCCAGGCTGTGAAAGCAGCTGTTGAACTTCAGGGAGCGCTGGGACAGCCATTGAATGAGGTGAGGCGCTTCTTTGTTGGCTGCGTGTGCCATCATGCGCATGCATGCCATTTCTAGTGCAGTAATTACATGACCATGGGCTGTCCATGTAATGCAGTGCAATTTTTTATGCAGATTGACTTTGGTACCAGCCTGCTCAATGATACTTACAAGAAAACAATGCTGATCACCAATGAGTCGCCTGTGGCTGTCAAGTTTGCCATACATGTGGTCGGGGCAGGGTCAACGTCTGGTCAGGCCAGCAGCAATTGTGAGAACCAAGAGATTCATGACAGAATTTCCGGATTCCTTGATGCTGCACGTGCAAGGGCACATGCGCGAGGGAGATCTGATGTACCCTTCCAGGTACTGCCATGTCATGGCGAAGTTGCGCCATTCCAGAAGGCATCGCTTACAGTGACATATGCTCCAACGTTTCAGCAACGTCAGAACGGATTTTCAGCGCGCACTGCACCAGAATGTGCCATCCACTCCTTTGTTGGAAAGGTCGAGCTGCGAGGCAACAGCAGTCGTGTTTGCCAAGTACTGCTAAAAGGCCGATGCGAGTTCAATGTTGCATCAGTGCTTCCAACGCAGTTGCACTTTTTTGAAGGCACATCACACACAGCATCTTTCTGTGTACACAACAAAGCAAAAGATGCGAGCATCCGTTACGATATAAGGAACATTCCAACATTTTTCAGGATTGCCACGTATCAGGTGCAGGGCACAGTTCAACCACAGTGCATAGCTACAGTGACTGTCAAGTATCAGCCCAAAGCCCTCGGACAGCACTCTGGAGACTTGATTTTAGCAGTTCTTGCCAAGAATGGGAAAATCGCTGAACGACATGTTATTTCGTTGATAGGGTTGAGCGGTGGTGTTGTTGCTGGAAGATTAGATCAGAATGCAGTGAGGGGTAAAGTTGTGCCAAATGGTCAGCCTACACAGATGGCAATGCTGAAGTTGAAAACGCAGGGAACGGATGACTCATTGTCACTGGGTATGGATACTTGGGCCGACCTTGGTACTGGTGATCCTGGCCTACCCAATACCACCAAGGATGTCTTGTGGACAGTTGACCGAAGCGTGCCACCAAAATTCTCACCAATTCCTGGCAGTTTCAAAACAAAGGCTGCTTTGCAACCCTTCAAGGTATTTGTGCTGGCAGTATGCGGTTTGTATTACTTCAATGCATGGTAGAGTATGTGTCATGACATGCAGGATTGGCCTGAGACTCAAGAGGAAGAGCAGATAGTGAGCGCGTCACTCACCACCAAACAGATTCAGAGCATACTGGCAGGGCCTTCAGTGCTAAATTTTGGAACTTGTTCATCCGGGGTGGCAACCACAAAGCAATTCTTTGTTGTCAATACACTTGCACAAGCTGTGCATGTGGTTTTGGATGCCCAATCCCATGACCACCTTGCTAGCTCTGAGAACTGCAGTCAGGTATGACTTGTTATGCCTATGTGCCTGCATGCTGCCAATTGACTGTTGTTGTCAACACTGAGGTCTACTCGCAGCTCAAGTTGTGCAGATAGTGTCACAACCGGTGTAGGTCATTCCAGCCAAACTGAAACCTTCTGAGGTGGGTCCCGACAAATGTGCAGGTCATTCCAGCTGGACGGACTGCTGTGTACCCGATAACATTGATTTGTGCATCATCTCGCTCAGTGTATCATGATGTAGATGTGGTCTTGAATGGTTTCCACTTTCTTCCTTTCACCGTACAAGCTGACATACTCGACCCAACAGTCAAGCTGAGTCACACAGACATGGACTTTACATTATTGCCACAAAATTGGCTAAACTATTGTGACAAGAAGGTGCTCATGGAGAACAGTCAGGCAGTGCCCTTTTCGTACGAGTGGTCCAACCCCATGCCAGGAGTTTTCAATGTGGCACCGATGTCAGGAGATATCCCGCCACATTCGTCTTCAGAAACCTTGATCCGCTGGATACCACCGGCAGAGTCTAACCCAGGTCTAACTTTGATTCATGCCAATTGTAGTCGCACGATGCAATACCTGTTCAGTGCCGTTGGATTGAGAGGTGTCTGGACCTACAGGCCTCAAGCAGGATTGTCGCCTTGTACTGAAAGTGAATGGATCGTTTATCAGTGTTGTGCACCTGAGAGGACATTCTCCCGAAGCAAAGTTGCAGTGCAAACCAAATGCTTTTGATCTAGGCATGATTTGTTTAGGCTTGCCTGTCAAGATCAGTACAGACCTAATTAATGAGGGCCAGCTATGCACGGCCTTCCGTTGCGTTGATCTGAATCCCAATACCGTCTGCCACCCTATCAGCAGCGTATTGGAAGCAGGAGAATCGGTTACTGCTGAGATTGGCTTCACTCCTGACCAAGTCGGTGCAACGACGACATTGATACAATTGGAACAACGGGGTGGACCTGCCGTGCCCATTTCGATCACCGCAGATGTTCGAATACCAACGGATGTACACTTCTCGGCTGACGAATTGTCATTTGGCACATTGTATCAGGGTGCGATGAAGAAACTTCCCATATCCTTGAAAAATTGTGAATCCATGCCATGTGAGGTCGACATCGACTTGACTCAGGAGCATCTATTCAAGCTGTCGCTTGGCATTGACCAGTGGGACGCAACTTCTAACACCGACTGTCCGCTACAACAATGGCCCGCCTGTGATCCAGCATGCAGTGATCAGAAGCCCAGCCAGGGGCACAGATACCGGGTCAAACTTGACAGTCATACAAGTCTTCAGCTGATGGTGCAATTTCATGCATTGGAGATTAGGGATGTGTCCATGATACTTCCAGCCACAGTGTACTGTGGCATCGCATGCCCGCCACAGCAGCTGCGCCAAACCTTGCTGCTGTCCGCGGAATGCCTTGAGTCACGACTGAGTGCGTCAGCATTGGAGCTCGACTTTGGAGCATGCGTTGTGCTGCCCTGCAAAAGCACTCCTCCTCCGCCGGTGGAACAAAGCTTGATGATCACCAATCAACAGAAAAGGCCAATGCTTTGGTGCTTTGGCGAGCTATGTTGCCATAACATGGGTCAGTGTAACAACGTGTTCATGGTAGCGCAGCAAGAGGGTGTACTCAAGCCACATGCTTGCTGCAACGTGGTGGTGTGTGTCGCTTACGACAATCTCAGCATGAAGAGGCCAGGCATCATCATCATCTATGTGATGATGCAGGTGTCATTCCAGCCGGACCAATGCATACCGTACACTGCGTCGATGGAGCTCCGTGCGCGCCTCGCTGATGAAACTGCCTTCCTTCCAATACTAACTCTGGAATTCAAGGGTACCGGCAGAAGCCCGGCAATCCTTTTCAACACCCCATATCTCGTATTGCCTGCTGTACCTTTGGGCGTGGTCAGCTCTGCTGAGTTTACAGTCATCAATGATGGATATGACAATGTCGATTTCAGCTACAGACTTCCGGCTGATGAGCAGCACATACCCGTGCAAGTCGCTTTTCCGCAGGGAACAGTCATTGGCATGGCAAAGTCATCAGTTCCTGCAGTGGTGTCATTCCGTGCAGATCGCCCGACTAGCTTCAGCTGCAGCATCGAAATTGTGGATGAAAATGGTAACACTTACAACCACTATGCAATGCCTATTTCAAATGATTCTGTTTTCCAATGCGTACCGCTTCCTAACAGATTCTCTTTGAATACGCATCTTTCGCATGCAGGCACAAGATATGTGCTCTCAGTTTCAGGGTGCACCGATTGTTTCAGTGGATCTCTGCAACCATTCATTTCTTGCAACAGCTTGAAGTCGCAGGAAATCAAAGGCCTCTACGCAGACCCAGCAAACCATTGGACTCTTCCAGATGTAGATACGGTGCTGAAAATCTCTGTTCCCCAGCTGTCAAGCCTGGCCTGCAAGTATATCCAATGCAAGAGTGGTAAAACCACGGATGGTGACATCTTGTTTGATATTGTTTCGTCAAAGGGCAAAGCGCTTGTTGATATCATGGAAGCTCTTTCCGGCAATTTGGTCGCCGGAAAGGTCAATTCGTTCAGTGCTGATCATGTTCAAGCGGCAACACAGGTGCACGCTCAATGCACCGCGATACTTGCCCATCTCCAGCGGTATGGCGGTCTTGTGAACATTGTGAGACCTGAAACCCTGATGGACAAGGAGACTGTGCTACAGTACATACGGAAAAAGCTGCCGAGCACAAGAGACTGTCAACTATGGTGCGTGGCTGAGCTTGACTGGCACATACAATATCATGCTAGGCAGCTCCAGTATTTTTCACGCTGCTATGCACAAAGCGCCAGAATGAATGTTTGAGGATACAGGGAGGAATTGCTTGAAAAACAAGACTGGCGTTCTGTCAATGTGCACGCATGGATTTACTGTCTCTACCAGAGTATTAGAGTCTTTACCCTACGAGCAATCAACATGGACTCATTCACTAGCCGTGCAAGGGCATATGTCGAAGCAGCAAAGGTCTCGGCGCTAGTGCCGTCCTCAAACATACTCTCGCAGCCAGAGTGTATCTTGATTGCGTGGCTACAGCTGCATTTAGAGCGGGTGTTACCCCACTCAAAGAAACGGCTATTCGATCTGGATCAAGATCTAGCTGATGGTCTTGGTTTGTGCTCTGTGCTGTTGGCACACTGGCCCGCTCTTACGGCTCTGCAGTCGCAGATCATCGTTGAGCCCGCACAGCAAGTAGATGCGGAAAACAACATTGCAATTTTTGTGTCAATGCTATCTTTACTTCAGTGCCCCTTAGTGGTTGGCATGGATGACATTCTGCCGCCTCGGCCATGCAGCCTTGCATTCTTGGTTGCATACTTGTATGAATGGCTGCCACAGCTGATCCCTCATGAGCAACTCCAATTTGATGGCAGACTCCAGACTGAAGAAGTTCAGTATCTAGAGCTCAGCAACCCAGCATCGAAGCCCCTAGCATACTCGCTCCGCATCGAAGGCCATCATGACTTTTCAGTTGCTGCATCACACTTGCATATCGAACCGCGAAGCAAGGCTGTGTTGGCGATCAAGTGTACTCCGAGTTGTGGATCGAACCGATCAGCACAGCTCATCATGATTTCTCACAAAGATGGTGCTGGAAATTCTAAGACCTTGGTGTTTCGGCTTGACAGCAAGGTATGCACAATGCGCCAGACATGCTACTCTTGCATGGCATGTTCGCACTCATCTGGGCAATCAATTTAGGTGCAAACGGACATTCCGCTCAAGGTCATCAAGACGGAGAAGCCGCAATATGAGCTGAAGCAGTTTCAAATTTCGGTCTCAAACCCATTTCCGGCTGATTGCGAATTCGCAATATCGCTTGAATCCAAAGTGGTGGTAAATCAAGACAGCAGTGCTCGCAACAAGTCTGTCGTAGGCATTTGTGGAAGTCCCATTGGTGCAGGGACCAAGGCCAGAATTTTCCCGCCTGCTTTTGGTATCACAAAGCAGATGATGCGGATGGCTAAGGGTGCAGAGGAGAAAGTTCAAGCAGTATTCTTACCATTCACTCCCGGGCTTCATACCTGTTTTGTATGGTTTGTGGATCTGGAGCAAGGCTGCTTCTGTTATGAGCTGATTGGGCGAGCACTGAGCCCAGCCGTATACTCAGAGCATGAATTCACCGTGGACATCAAGGCTACCTCGATCATGGTTCCCATACCTGCTGCCAATCAACAAATTGACAATGCGAAGAGGCTTTGGCTTCAGCATCATCCTTCATCCAAGAACAAGGAACTGGTGTCGCTGGTAAAAGCAAGGCAACACAGTAAGGAGCACCACGTAACCGGACATTTACTTCTAAGGATGTCAGCATCAATTAGGCGCTGTGCCATGTGCAGGGGAAGTAATAGGCTTTGAGATCGAGCATGTCAGCAGCATTTTGCAGTGTCCAAAGCACATCACAGTGTCAGACAGAGCAGGTGGTTCAGACACACTGAATGAATTAAATGGCTTGCAGCTTGAGCTGAGGCCAGTAGGACTAGGGCTATATCCGGACAGGATCATGTTAACCAATGAGTGTGAGAGCCGTGTCATCGATGTCGTGGTCAATGTTAAGGAGCTTGAGCACACATACACCCTTGGATTCTGCAGCCAAGCGCGCAAGGGGGTGATACAACACATTCCATTGTTCAATAGTTCTGACAAGCCAGCCTCCATCTGTGCCAATGTGAGCACTTACCTGATTGGAGTGCCACAGTCTACTCTACTCTTGTGTTAAGAGTCCTGACAAAAGGACTAGGTGTTCTCACAAATTTGTGTTTCAGTGGAGATGTGCAGCTGCAACAGAAAGTAACAGCAAAAGGTTGCCACTCAGGGGTGGCGCTGGCGATGTCCCTGCAGTCTTGGTAAGAGTGTGGTTCAGTGCAGATACTGCTGGACGGGTCAATTCCATCAGATGTGTTCACCGGGCCATCAGAAGTGACTGTTCCTGCTGGAACGGCAGGAGCTTATCCTCTGTCATTTCTTGCACCAACATGCGGAGTTTTCAAGGCTCGCCTATTACTGGCTGCTTTGGCGACAAAAGAGAAATGGGTATACTTTCTTGAGGGTGAAGCACTTGATCCGCCAGCAGTGGGTCACATCTCTTCCGCATGTCAATCAGGCGTGAGGAGTACGGTGAATGTCTCAGTCCCCAACCACAGCAAGGAAGACATCATCTATTCAGTGTTCACTGATTTACCAGTCGTACAGGGTGATTCAATACTCACTGTGTCAGCAGGTGGAACGAGTTCTTACACCATGAGTGTCTTGGCGCCCATTTCCGGAACGTACACGGGGACATTGACGTTCACCAACTCTAATGGCAACTATGAGTGGTTTACAATGGTCCTAGAAGCCCTAGAGCCCCCAAAGCTTGCCTGCATAAATGTGGAAGCAGTAGTTGGTGCAGCTAAGGAGATCAAGGTTCACGCAAGCAATCCAAGTACAGAAAGTGTTCAGCTGACAGCGTGTTACGATAAAACTTCTGGCTTGTGTGGACCAAACTTATATCACCTGGCACCATTGGAAAGTCGAATCATCAAGTTCTACTTTTGCCCTACCACACCTGGGAGCAGCACTGCACGTATACAACTGATCTGTCCTGTGGTCGGTGAGTTTTGGTACGTTCAAACGTTTCACTAGACATGCTGCGGGAGAACAGTATATTACAAATGGACCAACATCGTTTCAGGTACGAATTAGCCTTGAAAGGTACCGCAGAGTTGTGTGTTGGGCGGCCACCCGATCGCAGGCACGGAACATTGGAGTGCACATCTGGGGCGGGGGAGCATGGCGCCACTGTCTTGCCGCTTGTCAAATGTGCGCTTGGTCAGAAGACATCACTGGCCGTACCATTACCTGCCTGGATCGATCCACTCACAGACTGCAACTTTCAGTGTCACCCTGACACATGCTTTCATGTGGAGTCGAAGGAGCGCCAAGGCACATGCTCACATATACTGGAATTAGAGATCACATACAGACCCCAAGCGCTGAAAGCGATTGACTTTGCAGAGGTCTGGGTAGAGCATGGGGTATGATCCGATGTGTTTGTACATGTGCGTTTTCGAATGATCTACACATGACTGGGTTTCTGTGCAGGCTTCCAAGTGCCTGATTTATTGTTTACAAGGAGCATGCTTGCCACCCACCATCAGCCAAAGTCAAATATCAGCTGCGATTGGCGGTTCGAGCATTTGCCAATTGCAGTTCCAAAATCCCTTTCCATACCAAGCGTATGTAAATGTCACATCTCGGGCGAACTCTCAGTGGGTGATGGATCTCGGCAATATCACAGATAACATGTTGCTCAGCAAATTTGAGCTGCTGGATCTGAGCGTGGTATACAAGCCAACAGCAAATGGTCCTATACATAGCGAAGCTGAAGTGTCAATTTTTTGCCATTGCCCTGAAACACAAGAGGAAGCTGAATTCCTTTACAAAATATCAGGAGCAGTAGATGGAAAACAGACATGCACCGTAGGCCAAACCAATGGTTTCTTGACACCGCCAGGACTCAAGTCAGACAGGGTGTTTTCACTAATGTTCCCACCTGGCGCAACCCCACATGGCCCTTGCACAGGTTGCATGAAGGATCCCTATCCTACTGTTGATGCAGCAGCAGCATTGGCAGCGCACCATTCCAAGGTGCGCTGAAAGCACTAGACATACTCATTGTTTGACATGATACATTGTAGCCTGGTCAACGATTAGATGTTGCACATGCTGGCAACCTGGACCATTGGGGAAGGCTACCACTCCACATCACGTGGGCGCCACGACAAGTCGTACAAGATGATGTGCATATGCAAATACAGGACAAGCGTGGCAAAAGCTTCCCATTCAGGATGCAAATGATTGCGAAGTCACCTACACCGGAACGGCTAATTGTGTGCCGTGCCCCACCCGGAAGCAGTACGCTGGTGCCGTTGCATTTGTCCGCATCAGGTGTGCTGCAACATGATGATCGACCTAATCGTGTGCTTAGCGCCAAAGCAGTGGATGGCACAGAATACACGGCTGGCAAGTGCGCATCAAGACATAAAATGGCGTTTGCAGAAGCCGAGAACACCGAATTCGTCAGTTACTTTACTCCTGAATCGTCACCTTGCTTTGATGTGAAGCCACGCAAAGGGAAGTTGCAATCGCTGCGCCGTGACGTTCCGACTTTGGAAATAGAGTTTAAAAATACAGGAAAGCCAGGGCAAACTGCAATGCTTATTGTGCAAACAAATGATTGCACAAGAGCTCTCGCCGTCCATGGCAAGTCGTAGCTTGGCATGCCACGAAATACCTCCGCTGTGAATGAGTGGACACCAGAATCAAGACTGGCGTCAGTCTTCTCAAATTAGCTCCACTGTATGGGGACAGTTGTATCAGCTTGATTCCCAGCTATTTCGTCTTCTGTATGTCGCAGAGTGGTCGGTGCAGGTCGGGTTTTGTTATCGCTGAGTTAGTGCCGAAACTATACATACGTCTAAGAGACACAGATGTAATGCAGCGCAGGCCGGCCCCGCGTCTGGTCGTGCTGGCCCGCCTTGCCTTCCCGCGAGCCACCGTGGGGGGGGTGATGAGGCGCCGCCAGTGCCCTTCGCGCCCCGCCCTGAGGCCCCTGCCGGGCGGCCGGAGGTGGAGGGCTGGTACGCCTTGCACTGTGGGGGGCGTGCGCCCCCGGGCTCTCATGTGCGGGGGCCCGTGATGGAATGCTCCAGTGGGGCAGGATGGAGTGGGGGTGCTGCTGTTGGGGGGTCGGTGGTGGCTGGTTATGCTGGGGTGGGCAGTAGTGCTGTGGTGGTTGTTGCTGTGTGCGGTTGTGGCGCGGGTGCCGTAGTGGTGGGGTGCGGGAGTGCGCATGCGTGTGGGTGCGTGGGTGTGGTTGTGTCGGCTGTGTCGGTTCGTTGTGGCTTTTTCGCCTGGGAGAGTGATTGCTTTTTGCTGCTGTCTACTTTCGGGGGTTTTGGCCGTCTACTTTCCTTCTGTTGCCCTCGCTGCCGGGCTATTGCGTTCATCTCCGTGTAACACAGATGTAATCTTGTGGGGCACTGTTGGCGAACAAAGAGCCTCGTGCTGCGTACCACGCGGTCCGGGGGCATCACAGCTGCACGGGAGCTGCGCGCGCACACGTACAGGCCATGCATGACAGTACACCTGATGCAACTGGCATTCAGCCCAACCTAAACAACAGCTGATGCAGAGCGGAAAGTAGGTAACCCATATGTATGAGAGCCTTACTCACGCGAGGTTGATGCCGTGTACGCTAACCAAGCGGGTCTGTAAACTGTGCGAGCTCCTGCAGCGGTTTTGGGTTCGGCGAGTCCTCAAAAAAGACCCGCAATGGACTAACAGACAGCACAACAATACCTATAACACTTCAAGATTTTCTGTGAACACAGTGTCCGCTCGACCCTGACTGGACAAGCGTAGGACACTGCTGGACCGAGTCTGCACATGTGAAGATGACATCGCACCAGAAATGGTCCGTCGATGCAGTCGGAGCTGGGTCATCTCATTCCGTAGCAATCATCAGGCGAGGAGGTGTGGTGCTGTGCTGTACCTTGACCGCGTGAACAGATTGGCTGACCTTGCCTGGACGCTTTGGTTGCTTGTAGCACGGCACGGAAGGGCAATCTCAACTCGCCACGAAACGTTCTTCACTGCACTCGTAGACGTGACTGCATTCGTTTTTTCCCATTGACGGTTGGCTCATGTGGTTGGTTCAGCAACGCGTTGCTGATCACTCTGCATGCTTCTCTGGCTCCAACACGAGCATCTCGCAAACTTTCAGCTGGCAGATCTGACCACATGTGTCCCAGGCAAGTATACTCTACAGAAGCTTTACAACTTATACGTCAGCAGCTGCTCCCACTGGGCAATTGCGTCAGCTCCCACCTGTTGATAGCAGTGCCAGGGGCCAACTGAATCAGACCAGCAGAGTCGCAGCCAACCGTGTAGCGAATGCTGCTACCTTGATGCCAATGTAGAATGTCATGACTGTTGTACTGCTCCTCATTCCCTCATTTGCAGTCACTGCATGATCGGAAGCCGGGCACCTGCAGATATTGCTTAGTGCACCCTTCACTGAAAAAAATTCTTTGACTTTCCAGAAGAATCACAGCTACTGAGCTGGGGCCGAGGAGAAGATGGACAATTAGGGCATGGCGTGTCTCTTGATCAACACACCCCATGCATTGTCGAAGCACTTGAAGGGGTCATGCTGACTCAGGTCGTATGTGGCGCTGAGTACACTGTCGCGATATGCGACGGCAGGGTTTACAGCTGGGGCTGGTGTGTCTGCTTCCACTAAAGCCTTCTTCATTGCGAAAACTTGCACAAACCTGGAATGACCGCTGTCACTGGCCCTTCGAACAACTCATGTGCGCATAGTCATGTAATTGAGCCAAATCCACAAAGTCAAAGTTGGCTACTGCAAGCAGGGGTGACTTTGGCAGACTGGGTCATACTGATGGCGCAGATGTCTTCTTACCCAGATCCATTTTGCCACTGACGCAATATTCTGTCACCTCTATATCATGTGGCGATGCTCATACATTGGCCGTGCTGAATGATGGCAAAGTGCTAGCGTTCGGGCGCAATCAGAATGGCCAGCTTGGCAACGGATCACTGAATGACAGCCTGGGTCCTCTGGCTGTTCAAGGGCTTGGGGACGAGGAGGTCATTGGATCTGCATGCGGTGCAGAACACTCGGTGCTTGTCACACGAACTGGTCGTGTTTACGCGTTTGGGTGGGGCCGGTATGGTAACCTGGGCATCGGTTCAGATGTGGACGAGTGCGTCTCGTTACGGCTGCATCTGCGTGCATTTGCCATTGCATTACTCAAGCCTCACATTGTTCAACTGGCGATTTTGACTGCAGATGCCTGCCAGTTCGCATGCGTGGGTTAGAAGACGTGCACGCCGTCCGTGTCGCTTGTGGATGGCGCCACAGCATGATCGTAGATGACAGAGGCCAGCTGTTCGCTGTTGGCTGGGGCAAATATGGCCAGCTTGGGTTAGGTGACGGGGAGACCAGATCCATTCCTGTCCCGGTTTGCATGCCTAAGAAAGAAGCGGTATGCTGAACCACTTATCTTGCATCAGTATCGTCCGCAGGCCGGCCTGATCAAGCATCCTGTTTCAGGTCCTTCTTGTGGACGGTGGGTGGAGGCACACAGTCGTAGCGACTGCCACTGCGTTGTACACATGTGGATGGAATAAATTTGGTCAGCTCGGCCTCGGCATCCGTGAAGATGCATACTCGCCTACTCGTGTAGAAAAAATCTGCGTTGAAGGGACTCACGTCACCTCAATTGCATGTGGCTGGCGCCACACGCTGGTGGTCACTGAGCAGGGCTCAGTGTATGCCTGGGGCAGAGCTACAAATGGACAGCTGGGTTTCCCCTCAGACAGAGATGTGTACGCGTCTACTGTACACCTGAACAATCTTTTGTGGCTGTTCCTGGCACCATTTGGTATCGCAGCTGTCTCAACCACTGCAGCATGCATGGTCTCTTGGTTTGAATGTGGGATCATGTTGTGCAGGAGTGTTCCCACTCTCATACATTCACTATGCGCAGATCGCATTGATCTTGAAAGTCTTCGCCATGGGACCATGGGCAACAAAGCAATGTTTGTGCCAGAGGCTGACAGATATGCCATTGTCCCAACCGATGCAGATGATGTTGGTGGCTCACCCAAGCGTGCTCGCATCCTCTAGATCTCAGTCACTGCAGACCCAGATGCGGTAGATTGCGATGTCCGACGAATTGTATGGAAGCTCGGGAGCCACACAGTGTTGGTGTCACACCAGTTTTGGTTGGCATTGTGGAGTTGCCAGAAACTATGCCGTCATTTAACCTGACTTGACACAGAAGTGGGATCCAAACGAGCTCAGCCTCAAGGCGATCAGCTCTGCTTGTGTCCAGTGAACGGTGTATAGTTCCCAGACGCCTGGAGCATGCTGGAGTTGGGCAGTGTGCAATGCAATGGCCTGAGCAATGCGCGTTGTGTCTTTCCTCATGCTAGATACAGCATGTGGTGTGTCACAGCCAGGGGGCAGGGTCTTCAGGGCAGATTGTGTGTTGCATTGATCATGCACACCTGCGTACATGTATCATAGACAGCTCGCAACACTGAACCTCAATTATGACTGGGGCATGTCCAGTTTGGTGCAACTGTGCCAGTGCACAGTATGGAATGAGCGTGTTGATGCGTCAATGTATTATGAACTGTTGGCAGACACTGCATGCTAATAGTCGATGAACCTACTGCTTGTTTGTGTTACACAGTGATAGATCTAGAACTCAGCAGCGCCGAGGCAACAGATCAGGCAACAAGCAAACAGACAAACCGGCCACCGCAAGCACCAAGGCCACTCTCCGCATGAGCAAATGCCAGAACGAACTAGCACCGGCTCGAAAGCAGACACTCACACACCACGTGCACACCACAGTCAGCATGCGCCGGGCCCACCGGCGGGCGCCGACTCGACACTAGCAGTCTGCACGGACGCGCCTTGCGCTACGGCCATCTCCAAGGCCGCAAGGCACCGGTCCCAGGGGCTGCAGCCACAGCCAGCCCGGCAGCACGAGCGGTGTCCGGGAAGGGGGGCAGAGGAGAAACGGCGGAGGTGCACTGGGAGAAGGGACGGGTGCGGGGGGGCAGGGCATGCGAAATGGGTGGAGGGGGGTTCAAGGGTGGGGGGGGGGGCACGACGCAAGCCTATGCGCGATGGCCTGTCAGCGCCGGCAGGCCGTCCGTGGGGGCAGGAAGGCCCTGCAGCAGCGCCCGCCCGACCAGTCTAGCGCGGAGGGGCGCGGCCGCGCGGGCTCGGCGCGCCAGCGCGCGGCACAATGTTGTGGACAGGTCGCGCATGGCATTGAGCAGGAAAGTGCTTATTTGTGCAATATTTTTAACCCAGCTGTGCCAATTTGCCAGATACTGCACCTGAGACTCCATGGACTGCCAGACTATCAAAGCCATCCGAATCAGTAAACGAGGCGAAACTTCAAGATAATGAATGCGTTTCGGCAGTGGGAGACGCATC
Organism: Ulva mutabilis; assembly: GCA_900538255.1. Lineage (NCBI taxonomy): Eukaryota > Viridiplantae > Chlorophyta > Ulvophyceae > Ulvales > Ulvaceae > Ulva > Ulva mutabilis. Next base: position 780,182 of record UNSF01000019.1, read on the forward strand.
GCGTCAAAACAGAAGGAGTAGACAGCGCAGTAGCAATATTGCTGGACGATTGTTACCGTGAATATGTGCGATAGGCGATCTGCGTGTCGCACTGGTGCGTGCCCTACCTAGCTGTGGGCAACTTAAACGGAGAACAAAGAAGAACTATTACGAGTGAACAACAGCGGCTGCAAGTCTCTCCGATTGGCATCGTTCCACGACCAGGCCTTACTTAATGCTGAACAAACCACCATTTGGTACTGTTTACGATGTCTACGCCTGCAGCCGCAAGGGACGGCAGCGATGAGTGCCCGTTCGCGCTCTCTGCATGTTGTTGACTTTGACTAGGGATCGCCAACCGGGGCTGCCGTGTGCTCGTCATCATTTTCCAGGAGACACGTAATGTACTCTAGTGGTCAGGGTGTTAATAAAAGCGCTAAAGAAGTATTGCGATGCGTATCTCGCGCCTACCCACCACGACGGACGTAATACTCGATGGGACGATCGCTACACGCACGGGCAAATCACCTTGCGTACGCAATGATACAACATATTCATGAGTCGTGTGATTCCTATTGGCCTCTACTGGTGCGCTAGCAACGTGCACTGTGCTGCAGCTGTGGCTTCCAAGCGGCCCAACATGCCGCATGCCCCTAACAGTGGGATTGCGCCACAATCGGGGTTGCGGAGTGGTGCGCGCCAGCGTCGGCATGCATCACGCCACGCGTTGCAACTGCGCACGGCAGCACAGAGCCGTACATTGAACTCGTTTATGGTGATCACTCGCTCAAATTTGAACACAAACGTTTGCATGATATTGCTGAAGTTGAAACAACAAGCCTGTGACTTGGCCGAACACAAACGCTTCAGCAACCGCGAAGCAGTTTGGCTGAATTTGGAGGAATGGGGCATTGAAGCTGCAACCGGGCTGGATGCATTACGAAAAAGCTAACTAAGCATTATGGAGGGCGGCCACAGGCAGGGCAGAGGAACTGGCCACCTCCAAAAATGACAGCCTGGGGAGGTGTGTGTTACACAGTGATAGATCTAGGACTCAGCAGCGCCGAGGCAACAGACCAGGCAACAAGCAAACAGACAGACCGGCCACCACAAGCACCAAGGTCACGCGCCGCACGAGCAAATGCCAGAACGAACTATCGCCAGCGCGAACGCAGACACGCACACACCACGCAGTACCACGCAGGCCACGCGCACACCAAACACACAGCCAGCACTCGCCGGGCCCACAAGCGGTCGTCGGCGCGACACACGCAGTCTGCACGGGCGCGACAGCGCGCGCTACGGCGATGTCCGAGGCCGCGAGGCACCGGTCCCAGGAGCCATAGCCTCAGCCAGCCCGGCAGCCCGAGCGGTGTCCGGGGAGGGGCGCAGAGGAGAAACGGCGGACGTGTGCTGGGAGGAGGGAAGAGGGAGGGAGGGAAGAGGGAGGGATCGGGTGCGGGGGGGGGGGGGGGGTGGGGGGGCTGCAGGGTGAAATGGGTGGAGGGGGGGGGCTCTCGGGGCGAGATGGGCGGAGGGGGGGGGGGGGGGCGACGCAAGCCTATGCGCGATGGCCTGTCAGCGCCGGCAGGCCGTCTGTGGGGACAGGAAGGCCCGGCAGCAGCGCCCGTCCGACCAGTCTAGCACGGAGGGGCGCGGCCGCGCGGGCTTGGCGCGCCAGCGCGCGGCACAATGTTGTGGACAGGTCGCGCATGGCATTGAGAAGGAAAGTACGCTTTGACACCGCCCCGTGTCCCGCGGCAACCTCCGCGACCGTCTGGAGGAAGCGGTAAGCGTCCCGTCCAACCCTGCCGTACGTCTCATGTACGAGCGGGATGAACTGGGCGGCACCTGTGATGGCGCCATATTTGTCGCGCTTTTGCCGTGCGCCCTTCTCGGCGGTCGCGCCAGCCTCACGTGACGCACCGCGCACGTGGGGAGGTGTGCAGGTGATAGTTTGACAGGTTGCGGGTGGTTTGCGTGCGTTTCCGTGGCACCAGCAGTTCACTTGGTGTCAAGTGTTACACGGAGATGAACGCAATAGCCCGGCAGCGAGGGCAACACTTGGTGGCAAGTGTGAGAAATCAGGTGTTTTCAGGCGTCCGTTTGAGCAGCAGCCAACACCAACCACAGTGGAACCAGTAACAAGGACTTTCACAACAGCAAGGCATCCGTTTTTGCTGCCGGTTGTGGCTGGCAGGTGGGCGACATGGCAGCCATCTCCTGGAATGTTTCTCTGCTTTTGGCACGCTCTCTAACCCCGAATGTGGCAGAAAGCTACAGCTAACCGGCGCGCACGTCCTTCCCTCCGATGCCAAGCCGGTACTCATAGCTGCATTATTGTGGCAGAAACTCGCACAGCTCAACAAATTCACGGTATGTAGTCCGGCAGCGCAATGAAAACGTGGCATATATGTTTGTAGTAAGTTTTATAGCAGAAGAGGCGGTCACGTGCGTTTCAGCGTGGCCTGCGCGCCGCGGCGCGCCGCGCAGTTGGGGCCGTGGCCGTCAGGGCGTGACAGCCACAACTCGCTCTGCTACTGCACATGGTGGTCTCACCGACAGCTTAATTGGAGCTCCAATCGGACGAACACGGGATCTTTCTGGTGAGCGGTGATTGCGATTACCTTGTCAGTTGCAACAACGTTGGTACTATCTAAACGTCTCATCAACATCCACTGTTGACACATTTTGTGTGTCCCTGACATGTCTAGCCGCACTGCTGTTCTTTCCATGGGCACTCATTCTGCATTCAGGCAGCGGCCATGCGCGTCTCGTGCCATATTGGTGCGTGTTGCTAGGCCTGTCCGCGAGTCTGCAAAAGAGCCGACTGGAATCTACGGCGCCGCTGCGATGCTCAGCTTGCTCTGTGCGGACCCCGCCGGTGCAGTCGGTGGTCAGTTTGGTATACTAGAAGGTCGATCGATTGCGCTCATTCATCCTGTCGTGATGGCGGGGCTGTTTGGGTCAACGTTGTACACAGGCTGGCTGGGCTGGCAGGTGCGTACAGACGTCCTCGCGGTTTTATGCACCCGACATATACTGCAGGGTGTGTCAAGACTGCATGCGGGATTTGTCTGTAGTGGCGTGAGACGCGCACGATTGGTGCTCAAATCAAGGATCTGAAGGCCCGCTTACCTGCCGCGGATGCGGACGGCAACCTTCCACTCTCCCCGATTGCCACAGAAGTTGAAGAACTGGAACAGGTTTGGCGAGTTGTGCTGATATGACTTTTTGGTGCAGTACAGCCATCCGACTTCACTTTGCGTAGCAATGCCCAACATGCCGCATGCCGACTGCGTAGCAATGACTGGATCATATGTATTCTGTGCGCCTGTGGACCTCAGGACATCCTGCTTGTGGCACCCCCATACTATCACTTCCACTAGCATCAGCAACTCCTTTGTCAGCCTGTAGAGGGGAGTTGTGTTTGTAGAAGAGGAAGATGTTGGTGAACGGAAAGTTCAAAGATCGCCATTTCAACATGGGCTCCATTCTGCTTGCTGGAGGAGTAGTCATTGCAATCGAGGGCTGCCTGAACACGTGGTCTCGCACAGGGAAACTTTTTCCTGGACCTCACCTGTTTGCGGGAGCTAGCATTGTGGCCCTATGGGCGCTTGCAGCGAGTCTTGTGCCCGCCATGCAAAAAGGGAATGACAGTGCTAGGAATGCACACATTGCATTGAATGCTGCCAATGTTGCACTGTTTGTGTGGCAGATTCCTACGGGGTGCGCTTTGTCCATTCTGTGCATCAGGAAACACGGTTCTATGGACATATGTATACATGGCTTGCTATCTTTGCCACATGTGGCCACAGGTGCCGGGCTGTTGTGAGTACACAATGCAATGCACTTGTATTGTGCACGTCTGTTCTGAGGCTGGTGGCTGTGTTGGTCTGTGCGTGAATATGAGAGAATTTCAATCAAGATGATACGACTACGTATAGTAGCATAATGTTGCCTTTACTCCCCCTAGAGTTGGTCTTGGCTCTGATGACTTCAAATGGCACAGACGCTGATGGGTCTCAAGCAAGTGTGTGACTGTTGTTGAGTTTGGTCCCCATGCCCAACAACACTTTTTTGCCTTCAACGCGGCAGCATGCAAATATACGTCCACTTTGATGCACTTTGATGTCTTATGATAAGTGGTGGTTGATTTTGCATCACCATTGTGCAATCATTGACACCAGGACTGTACATGCATGACTGCATCTGGCAGATGCGAATTTCAAGGTAGGAGTACTCACCAGATATGGTTGCAATATATCCACTACAGAACTTGGAGTTTGGTGTGGTTAGTGATCAGCTTGGTGTTACTGAATTCAACATGCAGATGGGATATTGTCCTCAAGGTTTTCAAGTTCACGTCCTGGCCTTGAAGCGGACTAGCTGTCAAGCCGGTTGTGGTTGGAAGGTCCACCTCTCCAGACAGGAGGTGTTGCCATTTGTGGCTTCTTGCATAGGTTGATTTTGTATGCCAGATGATTCAGCAGGGGTGCAACATGGCCTTGTAAGCATGGTGTGCCATCAACAATGGTGTCTGGCACACCCTGGGACCAGTACTGTCACATACACAAGCCGTACCAACTGCTCTTTCAGCTCAGCCAGGCAGTCCTGCAACATTTATGCTGTCTTGCATGTTCCGAATTGGTCTTCATGTGATCATCCAGGTCATTTTCAGAGACTCTGATCGCGGTGCTTCGGATCACTGCGGCATTCCCGCTGAGCGCTGCTCAGGCGAACTTCTTTGTGGTGTACACGTCCTGAAGCGTTTGTGCCCAGGTGTCCTGCCACATACGTTCTTGTCTGACCATTGAGTCGACACTTGACATAGCAGATGCACAACAACTTCCGACTTCTTCCATGAGCTTTTTGGTTCCATGAACATATGCCCGCATCAGCAACCAAGTGATTGGCAGGTTTAGAGCAGTTATTTCGAGTGATGATTTCGTCCCAAATCCATGAAACCCAACGCTGTCTGCCAAAGCCATGGGCGCTTGTGTCCCATCCAGAGTATCAGCAGTAATGGCCGGGATGGATACATGCCATTTGAGTATGCCCATATTGCGTTCTGGCTGGACGCCAGCCGGATGCACAATAGAGTGATCCACAGCAGACTCGAGCAGTGCAAGATTCCGAAATAGCATAGCCTACAACAACGGGACTTGGTGTGCTTGTCTGGCAAGCATTTATACCAACCTGTTGGTTGGCATTGTGGGAGTGCGAGGCAGGATGTAATGCCATACCTCTGCAGAGACATCCGGCAAGGTACCAGCATGAGCATGCAGGTCTGTTGGAGTGACCCAGCACGAGATCAAGTCCGCCACATATGAACACATCTGAAGCATGTGCTGAAACAATCCATCTGTGCAAGCCTGAATGGAACAGTGTAAAGCACTTTTGGTATCATCACAGAGCTTGGAAGATTGCGCTTGCCTTAACGTTTCTCTCTGTACTCAGCAACTCATGTGATCTGACAGAACACTGACAGCTCCGACTACCTGACAAGATCGAAGTTGGAATTTCTCCAATGCAAGGCAGCAAAACAGCACCTGTACAAGGTCTTCAAGCTGAGCAGAGCAATCGATTGTTAGTAAGCTAGGGAGCTGCTGCTGATGCATTTGTCGTCTACGCCGCAGAGGCATCATTTGATCTTGTTGGACCCGCTGAGTTTCATTGATTTGCTCACGCACTCTGTGAACACCGCAAAAAACATGTGCATTGCAGATGGCTTCAGGCAATCCATGAAGGGCCTTAAAGCCTGTAAGCACCTGAAGCAAGGTTGAATTATGAGTTATGACGGCACTGTTGAAATTGGGATCTGTACAGTTACGACCGCAGATCACATTCCGGAACTGCACTTGCCTGCGTCCGGAAGACCTGCTGCTCATGCGCAATGTACTGTGTACACTTTGCTGACAAAGCTTGTAGCATCAGATTCTGCTCTGATATAAAAAGTTGATGATTGGCTGGAATGTCAGATCTATCACTGCCAGCTGATTCGGCAGGGGTGCCAAAGTAGGTACACGCTGCTGCTTCCAGCGACGCGAGTGCGTCTTCCAAAAGCTTGTGTACTCGACCGCGAAGTGGCTGCTCTTGATTGGCCTCAATTTCATGGTGGTCTTCCTGTCCAGGGGGTGATGATGTGTGGTTGCAATACACATTGGACACCTGATAGACTGAGGAGAGAAAGACACCAGCACTGGTCAGCTGCAACGCCTGCAGCAAGGCAAAGTTGCAGGTACAGACCAGCACAATTCCGTGTGCGGCCAAATCAGCAGTGAGTGGCGCACAGTACTTTGGGTCTTGAGAAGCTCTAATGCTTGGCTGCGCAGTAAGAAGCGCCTCCGAAGGCACTCGGCGACAGTGAGAAGCCTATCATGCACGTATGCTACTTCTACAGCAGACCGGTCGGATTTATTGAGGCAACCTATCAGGGTTTGTAGCTCACAAATGCAGTTCTGGGTCTGTGTGCTGACCACAGCACTGGAATCAAGCATGTTCTGGAAGTCCCTGCAGAGTAGGCTGGATTAAGCTCCACACTAAACGACTCATGCAAAACACGTTCAGAGACTGCTTGTGATGCAGAATCTACCTTTTTGTTTCATCAGTGATCTTTCTGGTAATTTCCACAAATGCAGCATCACGTTTGAACATTGCAAGCCTTGACTGCAAATCGTCACGTGCATTGCGGATAGCAGAGATGGCTCTTGATGTTTCATTCTGCACAGCTGACTGCTGTTTGCATCTCACATCCGCTACTGAGGAGCACAGCGCCGCAAGCTTCCCAGTTGCAACGCCAGCCGTGTGTGGTGCCATGGAGACATCTGTGGACAGCACTGCTGTGGTCCCTAAAAACCTACGCGTCAAAGCTGCTCAAAGAGTGAAGCACCTGATTGCACAGAGCCTGAAAGCGGCTGCAATCTTGGACTGCCTGCCTGTGACCACGCCAAGCACAAGATGGCCTGAGCAGCGCACCTGCCGCATTGAGCAACCACTGAATCGAGGTCTTGATCCGCATCTGCTTTGAGCCTACTGTATACATCATAAGTGGCTTTGGTGGCTGTTGCAAATGTGGCTTGAAGCTTCCGTGCACATATTTCCACAGCTGCAGCAGAGCAACACTCCAGAAAGGCGCAAGAGATGCCTTCCACTTGCGCAACGTTTTGTTCTGCAGCTGCTTTCGCCAGGTCAAGTTGATTGTCAAAGTTGTGGACCTGCAACCTTTGCTAGCCGCTTCAGTAACAACCAATGCACAAGACCTTCTAATCCACGCATTGTAATGCCGGTTGTGTTTTAGGGTAGAAAGACTGTTTCAGTGCATGCCTGAGAAGCAATAGCACGCGATTGCTTGAGCAAGAACTGAGCTAACATATTGTCTAATCCTCTCAACCTTGATATCCGTCTGCCACACCAGTCCTCCTCCAGTAGTCCAATGCGAGGCCGGTGCTGCTGAAGCAGCGCATCTAAGCGAGCATTTAATGATGTTGTAGCCTGTGTCTTCCACAGCTCAATTGATGCCAGAACTTGGTGTTGGTGTTGGGTGACATGTTCCACGACATGCTGTGTCAGAGAGTCCACATGTGTTCGCAAAGCTGCTTCAGGCAAATTAACTTGGACTTCTTGCAGCATGGCCTGTGAAAGTCAGTGATAAATGCCAATTTTGCCAAAAAGCAAAACCTGTAGTTGGCTGCTTCGTACATGTCTATGCAGTTCATCCCAAATGCTGAAATCGTATCTCACCTGTTCCTTGTCATCGAGCAGCCCCAGGAACGTTTCACCAGCACTTGTGCCGCTGTTGAAAATTATGGCGGCCTCATCACCTGCTCCTCCTTTGAGAGCATCAATTGTGTCACTTTGATAACCTGCTTTAGGAGTGGACAGGATTATTGCCACCAGATCACGCTTGCTTCTGTATCGAGCCCCGCTTATAGAGTGGATAGTGTCCTCCTTCTGACATTCAAGCGCTTCCGAAAGTGAGATATGGGAGGCTGCAGAGGCCATGCCTACGGGAGACGACAGCTGCTTTCGCACAGGAAAGCCTCCATCATCTGCCAAACCGCCTATGACAAGTTTTGAGTCGCAGTCCCTCAGGGCTGACTCTTGTACAACGCCCAGCACTTCATAGATGATTTGTGTGTGCTCCTCATGCAATTTGATTAGCCTAGACTGCTGCTGTGACAGGCTTTGCAGCAGCAAATGATGACGTAAAAGATAAAGCTCCTTCATCACGTTGAGTCGGTGCGACGCTTGACACTGGAGAGTATGCATCTGATGCCCTCTCTCAGCACATGAGATCTGATCCAACAGTGCTTGGTACTGAACTTCTTGGTTTTCGACATGTTCCTGATGTTGTGCATTGACATTTGACAGTGATTTGAGAGCTACAGCAAACTCTGTCTCGCAGTCACGTTTGTGGTCTTGCAATGCCTTAGCACATTTGCTCGTCAAGATGTGCCAGCAGGATACGACGATGTCATTCCACTTACGCTGTTCTGACTCAAGTTTTCCACACACATGCTGTAGCAGGCGATGCTCTTTTGCTTGAACGATATCCAGATGCGGATAACAAATTGATTCAAACCGACGAGCTAAAGCATTTGGATTGTAGCCACCATACTCTGTGCATCGAGCCAGCACTGAGTCACAGCGCGAACGACAGTTATGTACCTGGGACTCATGCTGTGCCCGCAACTTGCTCACACCGCAATGCATCTTCTGCTGCCACGCACTACACATCTCTTGTGTGCAGGAGAAAGTACTGCATGCAACCACAGATATGACATCACGCAAGGCGAAGGCCCTCAGTGGCCTCTAGGCACAAGCCGAGATCATATATAGATATTCACGAAGGAGCAAACCGTTGTGCAGTCTCCCATTCTTGAACACTGGAGGGCTCAAGCATGCACATCGTGATTGATTCCAGAACACGCTCTGAGAATGACTGCTGTGCCCGCACCAAGCCGGTGACGGTTGGTACAAAGTCACTGTGTCGCATGAAACCAGGTTGCAGTATTGCATGTACAAGGCTTTCCATCTCGAGGTCTGTTGCTATCCGACTCCAACTTTGCCTGGCATTTTCTGTCGTTTCTACAATCTTTTGCTCAACTTTGATATTCATGGTGGTCAGGCATATCACAACGGCATCTGCAACTCTCTTGTTAGCAAGCATTATAAGGTTGTGCTGAAGCGCATGTGAGGAAAGAGCGGCTTGCATTGAATCAATTCCACTGAATGCTTGGTCATGCAACTGGACCGCAACTTCTGTGAGAATTGCCGAAGACAAAGCGCGAAGCTTTTGCCACGACGCTTGCAAATGGCGTGACATGCGCTGGACGACATGGGCACGTAGTCGTATCTCCTCATGCAGTAGCTCGCAGACCTAGATCTCAAGAAGTGCACAGGTTAGGCATGCACATACTGATCTTACTCAGCCACAGCTACCTATCACTTACTGCATGGTTTGATTGCAGTGGGAAGCCTCATTTCACACCTGTTCTAATTCACTCGCACGCAGGAGACGGAGTGCATGTCTGTCAAAACGTTTCAGGCCTGCCTCTACTCTGGTCAAAGATTGGTGAAGAGCATGATGGGTGCACTGAGATATGTCTTGACAAGAACCGACGAAAGTTTTGACGACATTCTTCGTCTCTGCTGCCAGCCACTGCAAAGCCTTCTCCACAGTGGGCCAGTTCGGGGCTAAACTAGCTTTCCCATGTCTTTGTGTGTTTGAAAGAAACTCTGGTACACAGGAAACTATAGCCGTGGCAGACGCTGGAACAGAATTAGTGGAATGTGGGTTGTTCGAATTGCTCACCAGGCACATGTTGAGTGATTTGATGTGTGCATCCTGCAGGTCCCAGCTGTCTGACGTGAAGCAGTAGCAAGAGCCGACGACAGCGACGACTATGTTGACAGCACTATGATGAGTTGTCTAGATTGCTGCGCATAAGCCCGCTGATGTAGCTGATGGGCCTTGCACGAAACAGCGCACAGTCCAAACAGGGCATCAGAAATGGTTTGCCTGGGTGGGCTGTATTGTGCCGACGGGAAGAGGCATTTTGAATATTGTGATTGTGTTGTGCTTCCGCTGCCCAGGGACATACCTTCATATGGTTGAACACAGGCTCACAAACAGATTCATGCGCCCTGTCTTGCACCGCAGCGATCAGTTGTTGGGCTGGTAGCCGCATCCGCATGTTAAAAGCTGTACTTCACAGTCGTGTGACAGCCGACATTCGGACGGGGAGTCCTACACGAGTATCTCAATGACGTAGGGAAAGTTAGGCGACCCATTCTTTCCTCTCACCGACAGATGCACCCTGAAACCCACGAATGTAGGACGCCATTGCAGTTTTACCAACGCGGGCGGAAGCCTCGGCCTCATTGTGTGTCAGAGGTCCCGTCCAGCTGCACACATACCGGTACAAACACAGACACAGACACACAAAAAGGCTTGCAGATCATGACTGGTGTGTCTGGAAATTTAGCCGTGGCGGGCAGAGTCCGCTCGGTTGCTGAGTTGTGAGGTAGTACGTCGGATGTGCTACTGGCGTGACTAGCGCATAACGACACTCTGTAAACAAACAAAGCAGCATCCTGAAACGTTTCTCACACCCTGTAACACACATTGCGCTGTTCCTGCACAACGCGACGCGACGCGACGGCGTATATTCCGCCGGGTATTGCGCGGCCGACACGCAGTCCAGTACACGCATGCTCGTACGCGTATACGTATCTCACGAGATATCACGAGATGCGCAGGAGCCGCGAGCCATGCACGGCCACGCGCGCCATGACAATTACGGAAATTAAAATAAAATAAAAATCGGGCATCACGCCAGACCCATTGGGGCATCGGCCACAGCACCCCTACGAATAGGGGCGGACAGGAAGGAGAACTCAGTTTCAGAGAGCTCAAATGAGTCGATAAGAAACGGTGGGTAGGCCGTAATAGGGTCACACATCAACCAAGCCCGCACACGTGGCCACGGGATGACCACGGGGGCGCTCGCATGCTACGCGTGTCAGGGGAGCCGTCGTGCCAGCCACCCACAAGCCGCGAGACACGGTTAGCCACGCCGAGCACATACATATATGTATAGCAGTCAATGCAGTGCACGAGTGTTGTGTTCGTCGGAGACGGGCACGTACAAGCGCTGAGAAGGGGTCAAGGAGGATGGCACTGCCGTCACCGCTGTGTTACACAGCGATAGATCTAGGACTCAGCAGCGCCGAGGCAACAGACCAGGCAACAAGCAAACAGACAGACAGGCCACCGCAAGCACCAAGGCCACGCGCCGCACGAGCAAATGCCAGAACGAACTAACGCCAGCGCGAAAGCAGACACGCACACACCACGCAGTACCACGCAGGCCACGCGCACACCAAACACACAGTCAGCACTCGCCGGGCCCACAAGCGGTCGTCGACTCGACACTAGCAGTCTGCACGGGCGCGCCAGCGCGCGCTACGGCCATGTCTGAGGCCGCGAGGCACCAGTCCTAGGAGCCGTAGCCACAGCCAGCCCGGCAACACGAGCGGTGTCCGGGGAGGGGGGCAGAGGAGAAACGGCGCACGTGCGCTGGGAGGAGGGAAGAGGGAGGGAGGAGGAGGGATGGGTGCGGGGGGGGGGGGACTGCAGGGCGAAATGGGTGGAGGGCGGGGCCCGCGGGGCGAGATGGGCGGAGGGGGGGGGGGGGCGCGACGCAAGCCTATGCGCGATGGCCTGTCAGCGCCGGCAGGCCGTCTGTGGGGACAGGAAGGCCCGGCAGCACCGCCCGTCCGACCAGTCTAGCACGGAGGGGCGCGGCCGCGCGGGCTTGGCGCGCCAGCGCGCGGCACAATGTTGTGGACAGGCCGCGCATGGCATTGAGCAGGTAAGTACGCTTTGACACCGCGCCGTGCCCCGCGGCTACCTCCACGACCGTCTGGAGGAAGCGGTACGCGTCCCGTCCAACCCTGCCGTACGTCTCATGTACGAGCGGGATGAACTGGGCGGCACCTGTGACGGCGCGATATTTGTCGCGCTTTTGCCGTTCGCCCTTCTCGGCGGTCGCGCCAGCCTCACGTGACGCACTGCGCACATGCGACCTGGCAAGCGGGTGCATCACCTTCACGTCCAGCAGCGCCATGCGCGTGGTGAGGAATGCCAAGAGGTCGCCGCGCTGCGGAGGCCGCTGCGATCGGGGCAGCGGGGGTGCGGGAGGGGGCGCTGCCTCTCGGTCAGGGGCGGGGAGCGCGTCGCGTGTCGGGGCGTGGGCCGCGGCGGGGGGGGCGGTAGCGGCAGTAAGGGTAAGGGAGGCCAGAGCCGGGGCTTGGGTGCCATGAGGGGGCACGTCACCGCTGTGACATGCTCTGGTAGGAGGCCCTCCGGCAATGCGGCGAAAACAATGTCGCGCATAGCAGGGTCACCAGACACTGCGTACAGCAATTCATCACGAAGGTACTGAAGGCCATGTACGCCCACACAAGATAGTACCACACCGCAGGAGAACAGCAAATGCTCCATGTGGCGCCACCAGTGTTCAACCGGATCATCCACATCAAACAATACAGGCATATCATAAACCACGGCTCAGCACAGCTCAGACACTGCGCCATCGCTGCGTGTGCCATAGGAGTGGGAGTAATCCAACGGCAGGTGTGACGAGCATAGCGCCATGAGTACCCATGTCACTGATGAGAGAGCGTACACATTCGGCCCATACATGCAGCTAGGGCGCCGCAAGTACAGGCCAACGGCCACCAGGTTACGGCTCTGGGAGGGCTCACGCGGCCGCTTGCGCAGACGGCGACGTGGGCCGGCTGCGGGCAGGGGGGAGCCTCCCACCCCGCGGCTCCGCACAGTGTGCGCCCAAATGCCCAGCCGCACAGTGGCATTACGGACTACTGGAGCAGCACCAGAAGGGAGATTGCCACTCCCCCCTGGCGCCTGCTGCAGCTCAGCGCACACCACATCCAGCGCCATCTGTGCGCAGGACAGCCACCCATCCCTAGGGTGCGCCTGCGGCCGGATTGCGGCACCCATATAGTCCGGAGACCGGCTCGCCGGCAATGGTGCCACAAAGCAATCGGACAGGGGATCATGTTTTCCGCAGGAGCGCCGCACAAGCATCTGCTTGTGCCACTGAGCAGCAGTCCCGCGACAGCATCACACCAAGGTCTGTGAGCATGACCGACGACGATACGCAGCGCAATTTGCACCATGCAGCTGAGCCAGGACCGGAGTATAACCCCGCCGCTAGCCGCGCGGCACAGTGGAAAACGTCATTCATGGGGGCGCGCGTGGCACATACAGGCCACATCTCCATGCCATGGAGCATACACGGCGCAATGCGGGTGCGGATGACTGCACTTTTGGTCACGGCTGACAGCTGTGCGCTGCACAGCACGGGCAGCCATTTCCCCAGTGCTGACCACCCTTTGCGGGTGGCGGTGGCTTGATGCAAGTCTCAAGTGTGCTGCGCTTGGAGCTGCAAGCACAGATAGGGCGCAGCGTTGGCCCGCTGCAGTTGGCACGTGTCCCAGTAGAAAGCAACTTCAGTATAACGATCACACACAGCAAGGGGGCCAAACACCATCACCACCGTCTTGGGAACACTAGGGTCCCACTCCCACCGGTCACTGTGCATATGTACCACGTCAATCACCTGTTGCAGTCCGGTTGGCGTGCCAGAGGCCCCTGCAAGGTCGTCCGCATATGCTTGCCCAGCATGCGGACGGCGCCAGCTCGCGTCACCCACCGTAAGCGCCCCCGGCCAAGGCGCAGCATGCATGTCGTCCAGCACAGAGTCAACAAATATTGCGTACAGCAGTGGCAATAACGGGCAACCTTGTGCCACACCTCGCTTAACCTGGAAATGCGTTGATAGGCAGCCATGTACCCGCACACGGCTGGATGCAGCCGAGTACATGCTGTCAATCAATCACTGCGAACGATTTGCCCGTCACTCTCTTCTGGCAAAGGCGGTATAACAGCAGGTCATGGGGAATAGAGTCATACGCTTTGGCTGCGTCAAAGAAGCAGACGAACGTAGGGTCACCCGCAGCCGTCCGGCGCCGCACCAGCGAGAGCAAGTTGTCCAGCGCGTTCAGGGTGCCCCTACCGGGGCGAAAGGCGTATTCTTGATCATGCAACGAGACAGAGTTCATGATGCGGTGTGCAAGCAGTGGAGTCTAGCACCGCATTGAACAGCCTTGTGATAAGCTGGTGGTAGAGTAATTCAGCAGCTCGGCAGGCATTCTGTCCCCACCGGGGGCTTTGTGGTTTTTAGCCTGGACAAACCAACCTGGACCTCAGCAGTAGTAAACGGCGCGTTCATGCCACTCGCATCTTGTGCTGGGGCAGCACGTACCGCCGCGACCTGCTGCACGGCATGCTCGCGCATGGTACGTGCAGTCTCGGTCCGCGGAGTGCGCGGGGCCGCAAGAGTAGCGGCATAGTCACGCAGCGACTCAGCTTTCGACGCCGGCTCCGTGCATAGGTCATCCGTGACAGGGAGGTGAAGCATAGGGAGCTGGGATTGCGCTTTGGCATGTGCCAGGGCTTCCAACGAGCGGTGCATGCTGTACGATCCAGGGGCCCGGCTGCACAGGTCAGCGCACACCCGCTCTTTATGGTGGCGATGTCTCCTCCGCGCGGCACGGACAGTAGTGCGGAACACCAAGTTTGCCTGGACAAGCCGCGCCCGCGCATGCAAACTGCCACCAGGACGCCCGCGGAGTGCCTGCAGTTCTTGTCGGCGCTGTGTACACGCTGCGCGCACCTCGTGGGTGATCCATGGCTTAATAATGCCATCAACCACCGTGCGGCAGCCAATCGAGGTCATTGCTGCAGCCACGAGCACACGTCCCACCTCCAGCGCCAATGCATCCATGGCGGCTTGGTTGTAGGTCTGTGTAGGCGCGGGCATTTGTGCAAGCACCGTGGACTGGCTAGTGAGCTACAACACTGCCTGGTGGTATGCGGCATGGGCGTCCACATCGTGGAGCAGCTGTAACCGAAGTCGACGCGTAGTGTCCGCTATGCACAGTGTTTGGCACACCTCAGCGCACTGTGCAGCACCACTGGGCAGTGGTCAGAGGCAATGGGGTTCAACATAGCCCGGTGGCGGACATGATCTATGACAAAGCACTCGGGGGGAGTACAACGAGCAACTGTGTCGCGTGTCCCTATGATGTGATCAACGATAGAAGTGCCGACGTCGCCCGTGGCTGCACGCCCATGGCCCGCGCATGTGGGTGCACTCGTGGTGCCCGAAAGAAAGTCTAAGTCATTGGCAGCACAGAAGCGGAGAAAGTCTCTGCCATGTTGGCCTAGCATTGACTCTCCACGCATTGGTGCCCACGGGCCAAGCTCGGGCGGCATACATGATGCTGCGCGGTGTGCCACACGGGCGTTGACGTATGGCAGGGTTGGACGGGACGCATACCGCTTCCTCCAGACGGTCGCGGAGGTAGCCGCGGGACACAGCGCGGTGTCTAAGCGTACTTTCCTGCTCAATGCCACGCGCGACCTGTCCAAAACATTGTGCTGCGCGCTGGCGCGCCAAGCCCGCGCGGCCGCGCCCCTCCGCGCTAGACTGGTCGGGCGGGCGCTGCTGCCGGGCCTTCGTGTCCCCACGGACGGCCTGCCGGCGCTGACGGGCCATCGCGCATAGGCTTGCGTCGTGCCCCCCCGCCCCTCCCGCACCCGTCCCTCCACCTCCCTCCCTCTTCCCTCCTCCCAGCGCACCTCCCAGCGCTCCTCCGCCGTTTCTCCTCTGCCCCTTCCCGGACACCGCTCATGCTGCCGGGCTGGCTGTGGCTGCAGCCCCTGGGACCGGTGCCTTGCGGCCTCGGAGATGGCCGTAGAGCGCGCCGGCGCGCCCGTGCAGACTGCTAGTGTCGAGTCGGCGCCCGCCGGTGGGCCCGGCGCATGCTGACTGTGTGTGGTGTGCGCGTGGGCTGCGTGGTACTGCGTGGTGTGTGAGTGTCTGCTTTCGAGCCGGCGCTAGTTCGTTCTGGCATTTGCTCGTGCGGAGAGTGGCCTTGGTGCTTTCGGTGGCCGGTCTGTCTGTTTGCTTGTTGCCTGGTCTGTTGCCTCGGCGCTGCTGAGTCCTAGTTCTATCACTCTGTAACATATGCGCGACCATCACATCTCGAGATCTAGGATGTGCGCGATGCGCGCGCGGGATGTGCCACGCAACTATGTGGGTACTCTCAATGTGCATGACATTGGGTCACAAAACAACTCAGCAGTTTTTACACACACACACACACACACACACACACACACACACACACACACACACACACACACACACACACACACACACACACACACACACACACACACACACACACACACACACACAAACAATGCAGGAACCGAGCGCAGCACCACGCAGGAAGGCAAGAGGCGTTGCTGTATGTGCATTGGTGCGTGTGGATGTATACGGACTGTCTGCAAGCCAGGGTCCTGCAAGTAGTGCAGATAAGTTCTGTGACTTTGAGTATACTCATGGTGCGACTGTGTGACTAGCCTCCCCATCAGGGTCTGCGCCCGCTAAGCCCCTCAATTTCCCCGCACTGTTACGCAGTTTTCCCAGTTTTTGTTGCGTGTTGCCGTGACCTGCGAACGCTGACCACGATCATGTCAGCACGGCTGTTCCGCTCAACACGGATTGACCGACCCACCAGCGCACAGTAGCGCGGCTCCAGCACTGACTACAGCGAGGCGAACGAACAGACCTGGCACCAAGCAATATCCCAGGTATCATGGCGCATCTGGGTTTGATTCGATACCTACCTGCAGACCATTGTGTGGTCTGGCGACTATTGCGACTACTGCGTGGTCTAGCGAGCTGGCGACAACCCTGGAACACACCTGACCATTGTGGCAGCCTGATACTTTTCACAAAGTATAAGTTTTCAAAGTACGTGAGCACACAGAAAGACCTGTAATTGTTACTTGCAATGGGCATGTTGACGCATATCGCCATCCAGCCGGAACTTGGATCGTATTGTAGCATGTATACACAGAGTCTGACTATACATAGTCGGACTTTCACCGACATCGTGCTGTCAGGCCGTTCAAAGATCCACTGCATCTGTCTATAGGTAGTGCCCCTGCCGAGAAAATAGAGAGCCAAAACTAACAGATTCCTATGGGTGTATGTCGATTGGCCTCTAACCACAGCACGAACGTTAGCCACAGGATGCATATCCTCCAGAGCTGGCTTGATACAGGCTAATAGCTTGTCAAACGGCGCCTTTGTCATGCGGAAATTCTGGTGATACATAGCGTCCTCCAAGGTGGAGTCGAGCCACTGCCTGTTCACTGCCTCGAGCAGATTCCCAGTGTACTCATGCCTCACAGACGGCGGCACAGGCAACTCCGCGATCAAATACATTTCCACACGAGCCCGCAGAAGAGCTGCAAGGTGACTGATATTCTGGGCACGGGCTTGGTCTTGCATGTGAGTCAAGTGACTGACTGCCAAAACACAAGCTGCCACCTCCTCATCGGAGTCGCTATCAATGGGGACATCACAGCTACTATCATCAGACTCCACCATATAGTCATCTACCATGGTTGAATGCGTTTACTGACGAAGCTGTGGCCGACGCAATCGTCACGAGACTAGGAACAGGCGCTACACACGCGGCAATCCTCCGAACACACAGCTCATCCACAACGTACAAAGTAGATATCCAACAAGACCGTACACATGCGGAATCGGCGCGTTCTGCGCGCTCGCGCTTGGCGGCCTTCAAAACAGTGCGTTGAAACCGCGACAGACCCCATGGGGCCCCATTTCATCTGTCGCATGCCGCGCCGCGACAGAATGGCTGCGGTCTGTCGTCCCGTTGGTACAGGCCTAACGCTGCACTCTCTTGATCATTCGTTGAGTGATAAGGCCCATGCCAGAAATTTAAGTAAAGTAAGCGCAAATCATGCAAGTACATCGGAGCAATGTACCAGATGCGAAAGAAATAAAATCTCCATCTTATGGCATTGTGTGATCATGTGTTTTACACTGTGATAGAGCAAGGCCCCAGCAGCGTCGAGGGGAGAAAGCGGAGAACAAAACAAACTACGACAAGCAGCACGGGCACCCAACACATCAGCAGGAACCGCACGCACAAGGAACACGACCGGCCGCTCGAACACACAGCATGGGGGCGGGGGTTACTGCGTTGCGCGCCAGGGGTTGAGGGGGATAGACCATGGGTGGCGGCATGTCAGCTCTGGCAGACCACCCGGGAATACCAGGCCCGCCAGAAGCGCGCTCACGGGCAGCCTAACGCGGACGGCAGAGATACGTTACAGAGGTATGCTCCACAAGGTGGTAGAACACACAGGTACAGCGCTCCCGCGCTCCCGGGCAGCCTGGCGCGGAGGGGAGTCGACGTGCGTGCCTGTCGCGCCAGCATGCGGCACAGCGTCGTGGACAGATCGCGCATGGCATTATCCATGAGCGTTCGCTTAAGCAATTGGAGACCGCGCTATGCCCCGCTGGCACTTCTGCAATCGTGTGGAGGAACCGATATGCCTCCGGCCCGATACTGCCTTATGTCTTGTGCGTGAGGGGAATGAACATGGCGGCGCCATTGATCGCGCTGTATTTGATGCCCTTCTCCTCTTCTCCCTTCACTGCAGTCGCGCCTGCTGTCTCCGACGCCTTGCGGACATGGGAGCGGGCAAGCGGCTGCATCACCTTCAAGTCCAGCAAAGCCATGTGTTGTTTGTTGTCTCCGGCGTGCAGCCGGAGGGCGGCACAGGCCCGCCCCCGGGTAGATCTGCCGCGTCAGGGGGAGGGGCGTGGCTGTCGCCGGGCGATGGCGGGGACGCGCAGCCAGGTGGCACTGGAGTATTCCTCACATGCGGAGGCAGACCGCGCATGGAAAATCCATTCAACGTCACAAGTGAAGCTGTTTCACCTCCAACAGTAGCAAGCCACTGCAGCAGGCAATGTCTTTTGCGCATGAGCCATCAGGAGTTTTGCAGGCGTGTACAGACACGGTCTCCCACACATGTGTGCACCAGACGTGACCTATTAAAACGGAGTGACACGCAATGCACCCACCTACTTGAATGAAAGACTTTGTAGTTTATTTACATAACACGTTCGGTCCAACATCGCTCCCCTTGCTCACGATACCCTGAGCTTGAGAGTTGTGCTGAGGATGCTTCTCATCACCGTCACTGCTGCTGCCACTGATCCAACCGTGCTGGGCGCGGTGTATCCAGGTCGCCCAAGAAGCGATACGTAAGACGTGTATCTATCCTGGCGCATTGGTCATGCGATTTGCTGCGCAGCTGCGCTCGGACATCATGGAAGCGCGGTAAGACATGCATGCATGCGATTTGGAGCCTGTCTATAGGTGGAATCCATTGTTTGGTGCCAAACAGCTGTGTCATTCAGCCCGTACTCGAGATCAAGACCATGTATGGAGTCATTCGGTCATTGTGAAACGCTGTAATGCTTGAGGCGTTCAGCGTGTGCGGTGAATTCTGTGGCCCTGTATGGCTGTTTCTACTGGATATTCTCATTCGGCATATAAGAAAAAGGATGATCAACACGGTGCAGCCTAATGCATCGGAACGCATCAGATCAGTGCCGCCATGTCTTACACATGCATATGCCCTAGTCGGTCCTGCATACACTCTGGTCTGCAAAAAACAAGCATGCATGCCGGTCTGCAGCATTTCCTACCTGCTCTCGACCAGATGGGCACCATCTGACCTCTCATGGATACGGCACTGGCATTCCCAGTTGCTTTCTTCGCTTGGCAATAACCTGGGGTCAGGTATTGTGCATCCATCCGCAGGGAGGTTAGGCCCCTGTAGCCTGTGACTCCGGACTGAACAGGCACAATAAGGTCTAGGATGTCATGCCAGCTCCTCAAAAGATTTCTGCTGGCAGAGACTCTGGATTGCAGTATACACGTATAGCTTTAATCTCTTTGCTTCTCTTCTGAGCTGCGAAAATTTTCGAATTTAGGCGGTGGCTTTGAAAAAACCTGCACAGGCCTGGTCAGCAGAACGTCTACAGCATACTGGGCATTTCTATCAAGTGTTTGGCACGGCGCTGTGACAAAGCCACTCGGCTCAGTTTGATTGCTTTTATGCCACTGTAAGAGGAGCATACCACATGGTGACATACGGCGATGTGCGACCTCGTTTATTGAAGCGCTTATTGCCGCGGTTGACACCCTTAGGGGTATAGAATACATATCTCTTCTTTGGGACAACGTAAAGTGGCTTGAACTCACACCGACTGACCATATGCAGGAAATAATCTTTCCGTGCCACGTATGTCGGCATAAGCAGCGCCCAAGGCAGCCCAGACTTCTCAACAAAATGGATCAGCTTGATCACATGGTCTCCGCTGAAGGGAGGGTTTGTAACCAGGATGTCAAAGTCCGGCAGTGAGCCGGCAAGGGTCTTCTCATAAAAGTCTTCGTTCCTGCATCCAGATGGACATGAAGATGCACGTCCTTACATGCAGATATCTAATATGGGAGTTTCAGCTGACATACTCATTGTACACGTGTTCATAACCCATCGAGCTCAAGATTCCTTTGGTGGTACCTGCACAGAAGAAAGTGCAGTGTGAAAACTTGCAAAACCACAACCAAACCAAGTTTTCATGACGACCTTGACCCAGTCAACCACGTCTGCGAACCTAGATTGGAATGCAGACCTGTGCAAAAGTATGGATCGTAGATTTTCAGAGTTGCGGGGGTTTTTCCAAGCTCCTGCACTTTGAGAGAAGGTTGGTTCGCGGCAAGCCTGTTGTCTCGTGATGTGGCTGCTCCTGCTCACCATTCAAGCAGTACTCAGACTCGTCAGAGGCAACAGGGCACACCTTGCACAATTGCATAAGAAAATTATGAATATCTGCATCAGGGGTAAACTATAGTAAGAGATGCTGGATGTGGCTAACATGACAAGCAGTGACTTGAAGCTGGATGGCATCCATTCTGTGCATACTTGTGGTTTACAGTGCATGTCTGCTTGTAACACTCACACAGCCAAGCTTCACACCCAGCGCACGATACAGTAACATTTTACCAAATTGAAAACCGCAAGAATGCTGCCGGCCGCGTACGCAGGATAGGCACATAACGAATGCAGCCCGTGACATGGTTGCAGCAAGGGTACATGCTGGTGACTCGCCCTGGTAAGACTCCACACACGTTTCACAGTGGTCTGCCGGATCTGTGACTGCAAAGTTCAGATGTTGTAAAGTTCCACGCCGTGGGGTGGTGCCACTGCCTTGCCTTGCTGCAGGCCCTTCGCCATCACAGCTGTGCACGTCCTGCAAGCCATACGTGATGACTGCTCGTACACAAAGTATACAGTGCGATTTGACATCACAGGTTCTGGGTCCACATGGAGTGTTATGTCGAGCGTGCCTTAACAACGTGCTCCACATGCCGTTCAATGCTGGCCCCATTCCAGTACCCCACGACGGCCAGATCGCCGGAAGGAGCTCGTTCTGTTGAATACACTATCATAGTGTCTGGATCTTTCAGGTACATTGTTTCAGAAACCATCAGCGCTTCAACGGTGCGAGGTTGCCTAGCTCGGATGCTTTTGGTGGATGCATCACTTTCCTTTCTTGATGCTGCATGGCACACACAATTCTGTACACCATGATAACAAGTGTTTACCACACACTCTACAGAGGATCACGGCCGCGAATGTCCAACAAATTGGGTAGATCGTCACAGCACATGGAGCCGGTTAGACACTGAAGCACCTCGCCAGGGCAGCTCGCCAGTGCACGCACTACCGCATGTAACACCACTTAGATGTACGACATACCATCACGGGAGTGATGACCCCTATGGACCAGCGCGCGCAGCGCATCTGCAACAGCGCGGTCGTGTTTGCGTTTCGTGCCTTTCCCGTCGGGTGCAACTGGCAGGGCAGGGGCCGCTCTGTCTTTTCCCATCCGTCTGTTACGCGCAACGAGCTTCCGAAGCTGTGCATAAGTCGCATAAATTCAAGAGTCTGAGGCTCGTTGATGTAGAGCAGTGCCCTGCTTGCTTCCCGAAACCAGGTGCAAACCAACAGCTGGTTCACTGGTGTGTCGGTGTCCGGGTTGAAGGATGCAAACAGACAATGGCATCTGCACAAAAAATTGCCAGAAGTTGTCCGAATGCATGTGGACATATGTGCAGCCGTCCCGCGGGATCCCGCAGGGCCCGGCCTGGCCGAGCCCGGATTTCTCACAGTAAGGCATTACCCACCTGCACTCAAACCGTCATGACGCGTCAGTGCACTGCAGTGGTTGCTTCATGCTGACCTCGCTATGTCGCGACACGTAGAGTATTACGGGTATATTTTGCGTTGCCTGTAACTTCCAAGAAGAATTCCACGAAGAAAGCGTGCAAATGTGGATACGGGGGGAAACCTGAAGCGGGATGCAGCATGCGGAGGGGCTTTTCTTGACACATGATGCTCGCAAAGCTCTGCAAACATTCACTTCCACACGCAAGCAGTTCCCGTGGTGGAGTGCTCGAGCGGGGCCGGCTGGGGTGGGGTGCTGCTGTTGGCGGATTGGTGGTGGCCGGGTTTGCTGGGGTGGGCGGTAGTACGCGGTATGGCTGGTAGTTGCTGTGTGCGGGTGCGGCGTGGGTGCCGGCATGGTTGTAATTCAGCGGACCGCAGCCTAAGGCCTGTGGGATCCTGTGCATGCCGTAGCCATGCGCAGGGGTGCTGTCACATACCTGACCGGTCTACAGGTATCTGCCCATGACTGCACCCGACGTCTTCAGTGGAGGTTGATAGACGTGAGACTTGACAGAAGAAAAGAGTGATTACACTATGATCAGTAGAGCCTACATGTTGAGAATGACAGTCTCATGCATGCGTGAGGGTACCAAACTCTTTTCGCGTTCGTCGCCCTAGGCCCCTGATAGTATATAGGCAATCGCTGCGCCTCTGAGTCTTCAGTGCCTCTGTAATGAATACTGCAGAGCTCGCTCAGGTCGAACTGATTTTGCATTGCGCATCGTCATTGTCTAAAGCTTATCCTACGTATTCCTTCATGTTATGGGCTCAGGCTCGCTACAGCCCTGCGGAATTAAACATTGAACGGAATCGTTAGGATTGATAAGACGTCGTAATGTCAGATCACGGCACGCCCCAAGGAGGTACCACGCCCGCAGCCGCGCTATGTGGCACCGTCGCAGGTAGCGATACTCCAACCGCTACACCGGCCGTCCCGCTGTGTCGTGATCCAGCCATGCACAAGACTACGGAGTGCTGTAATTCAGTGGATCGAAGCCCTTGGGCACTTTGGGATCTGAGCATGTCGTAGCCATGCGCAGGGGGTCGCGCTGTCACATACCTGGCTGAGGCTATGGCTCCTGGGACCGGTGCCTCGCGGCCTCGGACATCGCCGTAGCGCGCGCTGTCGCGCCCGTGCAGACTGCTAGTGTCGCGCCGACGACCGCGTGTGGGCCCGGCGAGTGCTGGCTGTGTGTTTTGTGTGCGCGTGGCCTGCGTGGTACTGCGTGGTGTGTGCTTGTCTGCTTTCGCGCTGGCGATAGTTCGTTCTGGCATTTGCTCGTGCGGCGCGTGACCGGTTGGTGCTTGCGGTGGCCGGTTTGTCTGTTTGCTTGTTGCCCGGTCTGTTGCCTCGGCGCTGCTGAGTCCTAGATCTATCACTGTGTAACACATACCTGGCTGGTGTATAGGTTCCGCCGTGACAGTGCGCTCTCAGTGTTGGATTAAAGCACGTGTGACTTTAGCAGAAGAAGAGTGATTACACTTTGATCAGTAGAGCCTATATAAGCGTTCAATCGACGTTTCATACGGATACGATCAGAATCATTGTCTGCTGCACGCAATCTGCATGCATTGCTCGTGCATATGGTAAGCCATCGGTGCATGGCGTCCCATAGCCACTCCGGAACAGCACCGTGCCTCCACTCCATGCATGGTCTCCGTAGTCCTGTGCATGGCTGGATCACGACACTCCCCCTAGACTAGGCTTGTACTACCGCAAGCTGTAGTCTATCTCTAAAATTTGCCAGTGCTGGTCCTGCCAACACCTTTGTAAACATATCAGCTAGCATGTCCACCGTACTAACCCAGCTGATAGTCAATTCTTCGAGTTCTACGAACTCACGGACTCTCAGGTCCCTTACCTTGATCTGCTTGGAGCGGTCACTAGAGATGGGGTTCACTGCTAGCAAGTTGGCACTCGTTTTGTCACCCCACAGAGTTGGCTTCACAGCCGACAACCCAAGCTCAGTGCACAACTGCTTTGCCCACATCACCTCATTGGCTGCTGAGCTCATCGCAATAAGCTCTGCTTCAGTCGTGTCACCAGCCACAACAGTCTGTCTCTTCAAACGCCAGAACACACAGTTCCCATGCATCCGGACTACCACTCCTGACACACTCTTCAAGCAAGCACCATTGGCGACGTCAGCATCCGTAAATGCTTCCAACACCTCACTTTCCCCATTGGAGCCACTAAAAGTCAAGCCAAGATCTATGGTCCCTCGCAGGTATCTCAGTACATGCTGGACAGCAGCCCAATGACACTTCGCACTCCTAGCCATATGCCTGGCCAAGACATTAGCCGGAAAGGAAATATCAGGACGCGACACAGCAGCCACATACTGGATGCTTCCTACGGCTTGCATAAACCTCTTATGCTCTGTGCCAGTAGCCTTTGTTAGGATTCCATGCATTGGTGTGACTGCCATGCAGAACTCAGTGCTAGCTCGGGCATGCCTGAGTGCCCGGGACTACATATTCAGCACGTCACAGTGTTGTAACGCTCACTTCGACACCGTGTTCACGTGAATCCTGTTCCCGCCGAATAGCCTTTGCCTGGCTAGGATCCTCCTTTAGACTAAACACTTTGTGCTTTGGTACCAACGGCGTTGGTGCCTTTCTGCACTCACTCATACTGAACCTCTCCAGCATGTCCCTGATGTTCTTTCTGTGCGTAATGGTGATAGTGCGAGCAGGCCGATCACGCATGACCTCCATACCCAGCACATATCCCAGCTCCCCCAGGTCACGACCCTCAAATGCCTCAAGGATCTTGCTGATGGCATCATCCATCTGCGCCTTACGGCCAAAGATCAACAGATCATCAACCCATAGGAAAATAAGACATCGTCCTGTCTCGCAAATGAACAGTGCGGGGTCACTGGCTGATCTCACCAAGCCCATTCTCAGCAAGAGCTCTGCAAGCGCTTTATGCCACTCCCTGGCAGCTTGCTTCAGACCATACAACTGTCGTGATCCAGCCATGCACAGGACTACGGTGACCATGCATGGTGGCATACACAGGACTACGGTGACCATGTATGCATGGATACACGGTGCTGATCCGGAGTGGCTATGGGGCAGCCATGCACCGATGGCTGACCATACGCACGAGCAATGCATGCAGATTGCATGTCAGCAGACAAAGATTCTGATTGTATCCGTATGAGTCGTTTAGAGAACGCTTATATAGGGTTTGTCGATCGTAGTGTAATCACACTTCTCTTTCTGTCAAGTCTCACGTGTATTCACCTCCAACTGAAGACACAGGCACTGTCACGGGCAGATACCTAGACAGCAAGGTATGTGACAGCACCAACCCCTACGCATGGCTACGGCATGCACAGGATCCCACAGGCCCTAGGCCGCGGTCCAATAAATTACAACATGGTATCGGTGATAATTGTGGGTGTTCTTGTGATGTCTATTAGTTTGCGATAGAGTCCAGGGGGAACCTGCGGTTACGGCTGCGCGTTTCGATGAGCGTGTCACACCGCTCTAGTGTGTAGCCGACCGTAGAGAGATTAGATACAGGTAATGCAGAATGCTACGGCGGAGCTGCATTATGCTTATGTGCTGGTCTCGCAAAGAGGCCTACGGGTCTGCGTTTCCTGCGACATACGGTGGTCATGTTGCAGGACACCACCATTCCGAGACAATTCAATGGCATCTCGCCAAGGATCTATCGGATCTGACGGTGTGGCGGGAGCAGTCAACCCTCCGCACCATCGCACTCACTCCACAGTGCGCCGCGAGGAGGCCGCGGAGGATCAGTTCATGCCCCACGGGGAAGGACAAGACGCTGGGACCTACAGGTATCTCAGTGTTAATGCTCTGCAGGCCGCCATGCCGGGCAACGCTGATCCTACGGGGAATACGGGTGCTCAAGCAGCGGTGCATGGAGCGCAGGACATGCCACACGCTGCCCAGACAGCATGGGCAGCGCAGCAGATACCACCTCCGATACCGCAGCCTTCGCAGGCTGCGATGTCATCCGGAGCGGCAGCAACAGCCGGGTCGATCGTTGTTGCAACTCTCGCGAGCGCGCTATCGCTCGTAATGCCTAAGTCTGTGCCGGGCAAGTCTCTAGTTGAGAAGCATAAGTTCCCGGTATGGAACCATAAGTATGATCACTTTCGGGTGTTCAAGAAAGAGGTAGAGAGTTGGGCAAACATGGTGGGAGAGAGTAGCTTGCTGGTGAATGATCCACTGGCACAGAATAGCCAGGCTCATGAGGCGGTAAAGCATGGGCTATTCATCACGTTACCAAAGGAGGATAGGGATTTTGTGTCTGACTGTAGCTTTGTCCATGAGCTATGGTCACTGCTGCATGCCAAGTACATGCCTTCAGTTGAGGTAGAGATACAGAAGCTGTACCAACAGCTCAGTGATGCTAAACAAGCGGGAAAGCCACTAGAGAAACATGTCAACAAGGTAGTTGGTATAGTGAACCAGATGAGGGGTCTGGGAGAGTCTGTGCCTGACCAGCTGTACCGCTCTAGGCTGCTGGCAGTAGACAGAGAATATGCACTGCTGCAGCCGATGCTGCAGCAACTGCCAGTGCAGCAGATAGTGTCCACGCTGCTAACACATGCTCAGACTAACAGCCAACCTGCCCCATCGCGATTCCCACGGGATGATCGCGGTGGTCAGCAGCGTTTTGGGGGACGAGGGTATCGTGGTGGACGCCACGGTGGTCGCCATGGTACACCCCCACGAGCAGGGGGAGCAGACAAACACAAGTGCTTCAACTGTGATAAGCCTGGCCATCTGCAGAAAGATTGCCCCTTGCTCTCCGCAGAGGTCAAGCAGTTCCTGCAGGAGCAAGCAGCTGCAGGGCAAGGCCGTGGCAGAGGCCGTGGGGGCCCTCAGGTGGCTGTGGTTGACCTAGAGGAACTGCGAGCTGACTGTGCTGATGGGCCATCGCCCAACATGCCATACACGTTTCTGGTGGATAGCGGGTCTGATCTGAACATTTGCTTTGATTATAGCATGTTCAGTGAGATCAAGCCACCGGATATCACAGAGTGCCAGCCTTTAGACCAGGGCAGGCTCAAGATATATGGCATGGGCACTATCAGGGCGAATGTGGGGAAGTACGTAACAGTACAGGGCGAGCTGGTGCCTGTGGACATTGAGCTAGATCATGTTTACTGGGTGCCAGCCAGCCCGATAAACATCCTATCAACGACTGTCCTGAAGCGGTCGAACATATACTTGCACACAGGCAAGGCAAATACAGTAGAAATGCCTGGCTTCTATGATCAAGCCCAGACATTTGTGGGCAACTGTGAGCAGGGTGTGGATAGTTAGGACAACCCCACGCTGAGCTGGTATTGCGGGACAGGCAGACCAATGTGGGAGCTGCGCCCTGTAGATTCAGGGACAGACTGGACCAGTGCTAACAATCTTTTCCACAGAAATAGGAAATGGGTTGGTGAGCAGGCGAAAGTCGCTGCAGTAGATGGTGTACCCATTGGTCAGAGATCTTCTTTCCAGGTTGATCCATCCTTTCTGGTGCATATCTCGTTTCACCATGCTGGCAACCGGATTCTCAAAGAGACAATCCAGACCTGTACGACCTCAAGCTGCCTGAACCTACGGGAGTAGCACTTGAGTGTCATGGTTGCCATGTGGCGGAACAGAGAAGCGGTGACAGGGCACAGCACGAGGGCAAAGTGACAGAGAATGCCACGTATGCTGGAGAAGTGCTGCATGCGGATCTGGCGGGACAGATTAAGCCAGTAGGCACAGGAGGCATGAACCACATCCTGGTAGCAGTGGATGAGTACAGCAGGTACTCCCATGTGATCCCGCTGAAGTCAAAAAGCGGTGCTGCGGAAATGATATGCCTTCTGATAGAACGCATCCGCACTCAGACTGTCTATGACAAGGAGGTAGGGGTGCGGAGGCTGCACACGGACCAAGGAGGTGAGTTCAGCTCGAGTCAGCTGGCTCAGTACCTTGAGTGGCGAGGGATAGTGCACACGTTCACTGACACTGCCCAACGTGAGTCAAATGGGTTGGTAGAACGAAAGATCGGTGTGCTGAACACGTCTGTGCGGGCCAGTCTGCTGCAGGCGGCAGTGCCTGCATTCCTCTGGCCGGAGGCATACATGTGCGTGAACCATGCACACAACCTGACGCCGAGCACAGCACTGGAAGGTGTACGGCGGAAGGAGAGGAAGCAGAAGCTGGAGGACAGGCTTGTTGCCACCAGCTCTGAGCCATGGTCCACGAATGAGCAGCAGCGGGCTAAGCAGCTGAGAGTCCGGAAGGCTGCAGCGCATGCGATGAGCCTGAACGAGCTCTGTGAGAAACTGATTGCCAGGAGAGAAACGGCATTTGTGGCACAGCACATGAGAAATGTGAATGTCAGAGAGATTGTGCCATACTTGTTGTGGTTTAGGAAGGTCAGAGAAGATGACTTCCGTCTCGTGGTGGCATAGGTGAAGCCTTTCGGGTGTCCAATGTATGTGTATCCGCGGAGGGAGCACTTCAGGCACCTGGAAGTGCGAGGAATCCTCGGTGCCTATATGGGACCGGGTGGAGGTCCTCACATGGACAGGGTTTACGTGAAGCGTGGGAATGGGGGAGCAGTGCGGATGTACAGGCACACGGCTGCTCCACCTGCTCTAGTGAAGGATTTCGCGCAGCGATTTCAAATGGCTGGGGAGGCTACGGCGGACCCAGTTGTGCTAGAGAACTATGAGCAGGGTGAATTTGAGATTCTACCCGATCAATACACCAGTGTAGTGCCAGAGGCTGAGTTCTTGCCCAACATGAAGAAGTGGGTGAAGAGCACCAGCGTGCAGGCAGTGCGTCCACCAGCCAGTCGTGAACACATGATGCCAGAGAGGGGCAGAAATGTAAATTGGGCTGAGGGGAAGCATCCGGGTCTGGGCCATCAGCACTGGGAACCGGGCAGAACGCTGCATAGGCGTTTTAAACCACGAGACAAGCTACCTGAGGGTGAGCCTGAGTTCCAGATCTTGCAGTGTTTCAAGCTGCAAAACGATCAGAAGTCATACAGCAATGACTCCAGCCGTGGCAGAGGCCGTGGCAGAGGCCGTGGCCGTGGCCGTGGCGGCAGAGGTCGTGGCCGAGGATCCAACGCCAACCAGACCTCCAGCTCAGCTAGTGCATTCGTTTGCATTTCCACCAGCAAAGTGTCTACAGCCAGAGACAAATGGCTGTTTGACTCCGCCACCACTGACCACATGGTGAACCGGCCTGAGTATCTCCATGATGCGCAGCCGCTGAAGACCACATGCACTGTGGCAAATGAGCAGACGGAAGAAGTCACTGCCATCGGCACCGTCAAGGTCATCAACCATTATGGTGATCGTGTCACGCTCAAGAATGTATTGCTCGTTCCAAAGTTGCAGCACAATCTGATCTCCCTCAGCCGCGCTGATGATGCGGGCATGTCCTACACCGGCAGAGGAGGCAGAATCATCCTTCGTAAGAAATCCAAACAGCTGTTGATTGCCACCAATGTCAATGGCCTCTACGAAGTCGACTGTGAGCCACAGGTCTCAGATCAGATGCCCGAGACGGCACTTGCGTCACAAGTCCAAGATGCTGTGCTGTGGCACCGCCGGTATGGTCATGCCGGCTTCAGCACCCTTGCCAAGATGTCTCGAGGCGAAACCGTGCAAGGACTGCCTCCTGCGCACGAATTTGAGAAGCAGCTGAAGTCCACAGCTGTTTGCACGCCATGTGCGGAAGGGAAGATGAAGAGAGCTCCCTTTCCCAGCACGCATGAGCGAGCGACCTCCAAGTTGGAGCGCTTGCATGTCGACATGGCAGGTCCATTCGTGAGATCGCCCAGCGGGTCTCACTACTACCTGGTGATCGTTGATGATTTCAGCGGTTACAAGATTGTGCTTCCACTGACCAACAAGTCTGATGCGGCTGATGTGCTGCTGAAGGCCATTCCGCATCTTGAGAAGAAGTACAAAGCAGACGTCGGTGCTGTCCGGTATGACCGCGACACAGTTTTTCTCTCCCAGAAGGTGCAGAAATATCTTGAGGAGCGAGGAATTGATTCCCAGCCGACGTCAGGGTACAGCCCACAGGAGAATGGGCATGCTGAGCGTGCCATCGGCACATTGTCAGACCTTCGTGGCGCCCTGCTTGCTGATGCAGGGTTGAACAGAATGTATTGGGTAGAAGCTGTGAGGCATGCAGCTTACCTGTCCAACATCATGAGCAGTGACGGTAGTGCGTCCCCGTGGGAGCTCATGAAGGGCAAGAAGCCGGACATCAGCAACCTGCACGTCTGGGGTTGCACCTGCCACATGCGCATTCCAACAGAGAAGCGCAAGAAAGGCCAGCTCCCGGCCAAAGCGACAGCAGGCAAGTTTCTTGGGTACGATCAGCCCAATTTCAAAGCCTATAGAGTCCTCTTGCCCAGCGGCAAAGTTGAGATCTCCAGAGATGTCAGATTTGATGAGTCAGCAGCTCCAGCGAGTGATGCACGCCTTGAAGAGCTTTCAGATCTGATGGACCATGTCGCGCAACAGCAGCAGTCACCACAGCCTACACAGCCGACTCAGCAGCCCGTGCTGCAGCCGGCTCCACAGCAGCATGCACTGCAGCCACAGCAGATGCAGCAGCTCATGGCGAGCAATCCACTGTTCGATGTTGATGAAGCAGCGGATCAGGCGCCCGCGCCAGCAGCGCCGCAGCCCAGCTCCCAGCCAACCACGCCTCGGCGCAACCCAGCGCGCAACAGACAACCACCTCAGGAGCTGTACCAGAGGTACCTTCATGGCCTGCCGCACAATGCACAGGTACATTTTCAGCTGTAGGGCTCCCTCCGGAGCCCAAGACAATGCAAGAAGCACTTGCTGGTCCAGAAGCGCCATTTTGGCGCACAGCAGCTGAAGAAGAGTTCAACTCTCTGGTGTCCATGAATGCGTGGGAGCTCATGATGGCTCCCCTAGGCTACAAAGTCATTCCATGCAAGTGGGTTTTCAAGCGAAAGCTCAACGCAGATGGCTCCATCGAGCGATACAAAGCTCGGCTTGTGATCAAAGGCTTCTACCAGAAAGAAGGGATTGATTACAATGCAGTGTTTGCGCCCGTGGTGCGCGCAAGCACAGTGCGCCTGTTCTTCTCTATCGTGGCCAGCTACGATCTTGTTTGTCATGCAATTGACATTAAGAATGCGTTCATCCAAGGAGACCTTGAGGAGCAGATCTTCATGCAACAGCCAGCTGGCTTTGCTGACAGCACCGGCCGTGCCTGTCTCCTCAACAAGAGCCTCTACGGGCTCAAGCAGGCTCCTCGTGTCTGGAATAAGACACCCTCAGCCCACATTGTCTTCCTCGGGTTCGTCCAGAACAAGAGTGACGGCGCATTGTTCATGTTGTTCTCAGAGCAGCTTGGCTTCATGCTCATCTTGTGCTACGTTGACGACATTCAGATCGCAGCCAAGAAGTTGTCCAGCGTTCAGTCCGTCAAGAAGGCAATTCTGTCCAAATTCCCCGGCAAGGATTTAGGAGAGTCGAAGTACTTCCTCCAAATGTCAATCCAACGGAACCGCCTCCAGAGGACCATTTGTTTGAAGCAGCAGCGTCACATTGAGAAGTTGATTGATAAGCATGAGCTCAAAGACGCCTGGCCTGTTTCCATTCCCATGATCTCCAATGTCTACAAGGATCCACCAGGGTCAGATGTCACAGATGTTGCAGCAGTCTCACAGTACAAGTCCATTGTGGGAGCACTGTTGCACATTGCCAACTACACCAGGCCAGATATTGCCTTTGCTGTGTCATTTCTGGCCAGGTCCACCGCTCAGCCAACATGCAGCAACTTCGCTCGGCTGAGAGATGTTCTGCTTTATCTGCATGGCACTGTCTCCTACAGCTTGTGCTTAGGTGGTTCTGAATGTGCCTTGCATGCTTATTGTGACTCTGACTGGGCTGGTTGTGTTCAGACTCGCAAATCGACCACAGGTTTTGTGATTAAATGCGGTCTAGGAAGTGTGTCATGGAAGTCCTCAAAGCAGCCAACATTGAGCCGCTCGTCATCTGAGGCAGAGTATATAGCAGCGGGAGAAGTTGCTAAGGAAGTCCAATACTTCTTTGATTTGGCTCCACAAGTGGGATTGGGGTCTACATGTATACCAGTGGGTATTGACAATCGAGCAGCGAAGTGCTTAATTGAGGACCCTTTGTCAGCTGCACGTACGAAGCACATAGAGATTGTGTATCATCATGTGAGAGAGAAGGTCCAGCGACATCAGATGAGATTTGTTCCGGTGCCAACGGCCGAGAACCCAGCAGATGTGTTTACAAAGCCATTGCCCCAACTGTTGTTTGAACGGCATCGCCAGACGCTTGGTGTTGTGCCCTAGACTACGTGGGAGTGTTGAGAGAAGCTGTCTAGTCTAGTGCTGAGTGGATAGTGCGAGTGGCTAATGCATGACGTACCAGTCCATGCTAGTTGATGATCGGAGTTGTGATTCCGGGACGTTGAATGTATATAGTCTAGCTGTGGTTGGTGAGCATCATCGAGTGCTCACTGACTTCCCGGTTTCACGACAGGTGTGTTTGCTGGCTCACTGCATGTCAATGTCGCACCTCTGTGTAATTTTGTCGAGTGCTCACTGACTTCCCGGTTTCACGACACTTAAGGTTTTTCAAATCAAGTTGAAAGGTTTTGGAACCCATCGAACCCTCACCTCTGGTGCCGGATCCAGATGTTCTCCGCTGCCTCCTGCGGCACTTGGTGCTAACTCTCCCCCTGAGCCAGCTCCGCCTGCCTCTACTCCACTAGGCACATGCCGTAGCTCGCCTTGCCCCTGGCCCTCAGACCCAGATATATGCCTTGGCTCATCATGTCTGTTGCGGTCATCACGCCCTGACACCGTGGACCCGCGGTAACTTCGGCCGCCGCCGTGACCGTCAGCTCGCACAGGTGGGGGTGGCTCACTCAGCTCCTTGCCCATCGACCGTTGGACTCGCTGCGGTGAACGCGAGCGCGATCTAGACTGAGATTCTCTGGGATCAGACTCCTCTGGAGATGACTCAGCCGAGTCACTGGCAACCTCTGGCTGTTCCTCCCCCTCAGACACATCATTCTCACTACCCTGTGGCTCAATGCGGCATCCGCTCATGTCCAGCACTGCTCTATCCCTGGTAGGGATCACATCTCTCGGTCTTGTCTCAGCATTGTGCGGACCAGACGGCTGCTGAGCCGCATCATACTCACAGTGTGGTACCCTGTTCATACAATCCTCGGCTGTGTAAGCGCATCGCGCCGTCACCACTGCCTCACCGATCTCAGGCGTGTGCCGCCGCTCATGCCTGGCTATCAACTCAGAGCCTGACACGCGGTGAAAACGGCGGCTCACCCTCAGGCAACTCATCATCTGGCACATAACGCCGATGCAACTGCCTGCCTGGTTCCCAGTGTGTGTGTGTCCCAGCGCTGGATGCTCCCCCTCGGCCCAATCTACATTTCTGCCCCTCTCTGGCATCATGTGATCACGACTGGCTGGTGGTCGCACTGCCCTAACACTAGTTAATCTCAACCATTTCTTCATGTTGGGCAAGAAACCAACGTCAGGTACTACACGAGTATGCTCATCGGGCATGATCTCGAACTCTCTCAACTCATAGTTCTCCAACACGACCGGATCCACCGTAGCTTGCTCCGACATGTGGAAACGTTTTGCAAACTCTCTCAGCAGAGCTGGTGGAGAAGCTGTATGCCTATACATACGTCCTGCTCCCCCATTCCCTCGATTCACGTAAGCTCTGTCCATGTGAGGACCTGCACCCGGTCCCATATAGAAACCGAGCACTCCTCTCTCGTCCAGGTGCCTGAAATCCTCTCTTTGGGCATACACATACATCGGACACCGGAAAGGCTTCACCTGGGCCACCACCAGATGGAACGCGCCCTCACTCACATTCCTGAACCATAACAGATACGGTATGATCTACCTGACATCCACATTCTTCACACACTGAGCGACAAACTTCCCATCGCCCCTGGCCATACCCGCATCAGCCAGAGCCTGCAGACTCATCCTCTGAGCCTGATCCCTCCTGGTCTGCAATTGCGTGGCTCTCACAGCCTCATTCGTTGACCACGGTTCATGACTGGACTGCGCATGTCTCTCCTCCAGTTTCTGCTTGGCCTCCTTCCGCCTAACACCCTCTAGAGCTGTGCTAGGCGTCAGGTTATGCGCATGGTTCACACAGATATACGCCTCTGGCCACAGAAATGCAGGCACAGCCGCTTGCAGCAGGCTTGCTCTCACACTCCTGTTTAGCACACCGATCTTTCTCTCCACCATTCCATTGGACTCATGCTGGCACGTGGCAGTGTACGTGTGCTCAATGTCACGCCACGTGAGGTACTGAGCCAGCTGGTTAGAGCTGAATCAACACCCTGGTCAGTGTGCAGCCTCCGCACCCCAATCTCTCTATCATATACGATCTGAGTGCGGATTCGCTCAATCAGCAGGCATATCATTTCCGCAGCCCCACTCTTGGACTTCAGCGGAATCACATGGGAATACCGGGAATACCCATCCACCACTACCAGGAAGTAGTTCATGCCCCAGATTCCTACTGGCTTGATTTGCCCTGCTAGGTCAGCATGCAACACTTCTCCAGCATAGGTGGCATTCTCAGTCACCTTGCCCCCGTGTTGTGCCCTATCGCCACTTCTCTGTTCAGCCACGTGGCAACCATGACACTGAAGTATGCAATGTGTCATGACACTGAAGTATGCATTGCTCGTGCACCATGCCAGCAACTCGCCACATCCACCTCACAGCATCCACACCCAACACCAGATGACCAGATGACCCGACCAACACCAGCCACTGGACTACGATGTCCGCATCCAACCTGCAAATGTGCTCGCCAGGACTCCAATTCGCTCCGCCAGCATATCAACCAAGATCACCCGACAGCCCAATGGCAGCCCGACCAACTAGCAGCAATCGACTCTGTACAATGCCCGCAGTGCCAGAAAGTCCTCAGCTACCCCATCCCCTCACACAAAATAGCAGGCGCAGGCAGCGCAGCGTGCACCCACAAGACCTCCACCGAAGAATCAAGCAGACACTGGCAGGCAGTGAATGCAAGAGCCAAGCCCATCCAAACACCACCCCACCAGCGAGCCCAACAGCCCCACGCAAGCACATCCCATGCGCCTCCACCGCAGCAACCCCCACCCCCCCCAGCAGACCAGTGACCCCACCCACCAAACACCCCCAACATTGCCAACGATGACCGACCCAGACCAAGACAGACCATCCCAAAAGGCTCCGCACACGCCTTCGGGGACGGCCTGGCCAAGCTCGTCACACCCATGACCGATGCCCCAGACCACGCCGCAGCCACAGCTGCAACCACAGCCATGTTGTGGTACCCAGCCCAGATCCTGACCGACAACAGCCACAACGGACTCGAACGCCGCATAGCAGCACGTATCCTCGCCCACAGCGAAGGCAGGGATCCCATCCAATACGAAGAACGCCGCAAGAAACCCCGCACCAACCCAGCCAAGCAGACATCCGACCAGCGCACAGCAGCCCGCATACACACAAAGCTGACCATGCACAGCCTCTCCCGAGCAGCCGGATGCCTCGCCCCCGGCTCCATCGTCCAGCAGCCCACACCAGAAGACCTCGCCAATCTCCAAGACCTCCACCCCCCAGGAGAACCAACCCAGCCACCTCCCATCGACACAGCCGCACCACACATCACTGTGGACGACCTAGAACGTGTCCTCGGCAACCTTCCCAACTCCTCTGCACCCGGCCTGAGCGGCTGGACGTACGAACACGTCAGATCCGCCGCATCCGCCAGCACCGAGGCCAGAGACGCCATCCTCCACCTCATCAACCAGGTCATCAGCGGCCAGTTCCCGCAGGTGACAGCCCTCCTCAGCACCACACTCGTCCCCATCCGCAAGCCAGACGGCGGCATCCGCCCCATCGCCGTCCAAGAAGTCTGGGTCCGCATCGCCAGCCTCTGTGCACTCAGAGCATGCAGCGAAGTGGGCCCCAGCCTTGCCCCGCTGCAGGTTGGTGTCGGTATCTCCGGCGGCGCTCAGACCATGGGCCATGCGCTCTCGTCTGCCGCCGTTGGGAATCTCGACACCGTCATCCTGTCGGTGGACTTCAAGAACGCATACAACTCCATCCACACCCAGTCCATGCTCGATGCAGTCCACCAGCGCGCCCCACAGCTCCTCCCATACGCCATATGGGCCAACACAGCACCAACCCAGCACCTCGTCATAGGCGCCCCACCAGGCACAGCCCCGATCACATCGACCAGAGGTGTGAAACAGGGCGACCCCCTTGCCAGCCTCCTCTTCTCACTGACTCTGCAGCCGGCTCTCGAAGCCGCCCAAGCCACCGCAGATCCCGCCGACGCAGCGCTCCTTGCCTATGCCGATGACTGCAGCATCCGCGGCACCGGCGCACCCATCATCAAGGCCTTCACCATCCTGGAGGAACACGCCCACCCGATCGGCCTCCGCATCGGCCGCGCGAAGAGTGCAGCCACATCCATCATTGATCGCGACGCGGCCCAGGCCGTGGCCGACGCCACAGGCGTGCCGCTGCGCCCACACGGCGTCACCTGCGCAGGCACGCCCATCGGCCACACCCCCTACGTCAAGGACTACTGCAACCGCCGCGCGACAACCGCATGTGCGAAGATTGATCGCCTCCTCTCTCCCCCCCTGCCTGCCCAGGACAAGTTCCTGCTGCTCCGCGGCTCTGTGCAGCTTGCCCTCACCCACCTAGTCCGTGTCGTTGCATGGGACTCAGTCAAAGACGCGGTGCAGCGGCTGCAAGACAGGGTAATGGCGGCGGCGCGGGAGATCATGAACCACCCGCAGATGCCCACCGTCGCCGAGGAGCAACTCCGCCTACCGCTACGCCACGGCGGATTCGGCCTCATGGACGTCACGGAGCACGAGGCAGATGCAGCCTATCTGTCCAGCGCCGCGCCGGCGCATGACGCCATGCGCGATGGCCCCCCCGACTTCCGCCCATTCGCCGAAGGCGACGTTGCCACAGGCCTACAAGAAAAATGGACAGCGCTGCGTGCAGCAATGCCGCCGGAGGCAGACTGGGGCCCAGAGGAGCTCGACAACGTCTTCATCGCCACTGGCCTTCCCGGTATGAGCAGAAAAGTGACCAGGGCAGTAGCGCAGACACGGCACGACGCGCTGCTGCAACAGCTGGGCAGCACCCCTGGTGGTGCAAAGGACCTTGCACGCATGCGCAGCTGCGCCTGTCGTGTTGCCTCACTGTTCCTGGATTCCCTCCCAACCAACCGCATGCTGACTCTGCATGATGGGGATTTTGTGCATGGGATGCGGTTCAGGGGCGGACTTTCCCCCCTGCCGCCATTAGATGGGGAAGTGATATGTGATTGCAATGCTCGGGTGAAGCCCGGCGACGTAGATCATGCCATGACATGTCGACACAATGCCGACTGCTGGACGCTGCGCCACAACATTGCCGTTACGGCTTGGCACCGTCGAGTAAGAGCGGCAGGGGTGTCCACATCAATTGAGCCTGTGATGCGCAGCCTGGACAGACGCTACAGGGACGACAGTAGGGGGGACATCCTAGCAAATGGTCCGGACGTGGACGTGTATGTACTAGATGTCAGCTTCATCCACCCATCTGGGGTGGCTGTGGTGGGGAAAGCATCGGGGGCACAGGGGCACGCGGCCGCCGTACGCGAACAGTTCAAACTCAACAAGTACAAAGAGAGTGTGCAGGGATCGTACAAGGTGGTGCCGGTTGTGCACGAGACATATGGCAGACTAGGGTCGCATGCCATGCAGTACCTCAACACGCTGGCAGTGTCGTTGGTTGGGCCGTTCAACAAGAGAGCAAAGGCTCGCTGGATTGAGAACTCCTTGCGGGAGTTCAGTGCGGCGACAGTGAAAGGAAACGGGTTTGTGATCAGAAAGACCATGTCCAGGGTAGCACGGCTCACGGGTGCGCAGTTTGTGCCAGGTGATCGCCTGGCCGGCTCGCGTCTGCTGGGTAGCGTGTGAGTCTAGACTCTAGTTGTACGTTCGCTTGGTGCACTGGATCGGAGCCCCTCGATGTAACAATGCATTGCTCGTGCATATAGTCAGCCATCGGTGCCCGGCTCCCATAGCTACTCCGGAACAGCACCGTGCATCCACTCCATGCATGGTCTCCGTAGTCCTGTGCATGGCTGGATCACGACGTGAAACAGAGAAACACCGGCAACGACAGAAACGTAGCGAAAGCAATTATCGTATAGCTGCAAACGAGGCTGCTAACCGCCGCAAGTACAAGCAGAGGGATGCCGACGCGCCGCTGGCCGAGCGCCACCGCGAGGCCAACCGCATCCGCCAGGCCGCGCTCCGGGAGGCCGACGCGCCACAGGCCGTGCGCCACCCCGAGGCCAACCGCGTGCACCAACGTAATACACGGCGCAAAAGATACGCAGATGATCAGCAACGGTACAGTGTGCCGATTGGTGCATCGTGTGAGGTTTGTGGAGCCATGCTATTTCAGCACGAGCGAGTATCTATAAGCGGTGCACGTTTACGTACGCCACATGCTGCAACAACGGCGAGGCCAACCGTGTGCCCCACCTATTTACCGACATACTATTGGACACAGGCATACTGAGCCAAACATAATTGGCTACAGGCTTACTGAACCAACGTTAATTCGTGCGGGGGCTTGCACAAATGTTAAATTCACACGCGGGCACGCGCGGTGTCTATGCAATGCTGCGTTGCGGCAAGGGCCAACACATGCTATACTTAGCCACAGCCACACTGCGCCAAATATACTTGGCTACAGGCGGCTCACTCGGTTTTTCCGACTGCTTGCCACTGCGTTTCGGTGCCATAACTCTATCCACCTCGTCACCTGCTGCCCCCCCTAGCAGCTATGGGACCTCAGTGCCGCTCAGGGCCAACGGTCCACAAAAGATCAGGAATGACACGAAATACAATAAATATGTATCGTATGTATCGTGCTCCGCAGCCACAGCTGCTGCAGCCGGCTGCATCAGCCACTTGCTGCAACCAGCTGAAGCAACCACTTGCTGCAGCCAGCTGCATCAGCCAATTGCTTCAGCCGGCTGAAGCAACCACATGCTGCAGCCAGCTGAAGCAGGCACCATCAATCACACCATCAATATGACACCAGATCCACAACGATCCACAAAGGCTGCTGCACAGCCACAGCTGCTGCAGCCGGCTGCATCAGCCACTTGCTTCAGCCGGCTGAAGCAACCACTTGGTGCATCAATTACATACCACCATCAATTACACCATCAATATGACACGAGATCCACAATTGCTGCACGGCCACTGTTGCTGCACAGCCACTGTTGCACATCCAAATTTGCTGCAACAGCTGAAGCACCATCAACAACACCAGCTACACGAAGAAGAGATCCACATGGCAGACCGTGCTAGTCTCGATGCAACACCGATATGCGTCCATGCACCAGTTCGCTGCCTTCGTTTACAGACGCCACTGCAAGAGGAACTGGTGTCATCATGTGAATTAGAACCCCATGGCCACCCACCGCATCAAAACGAGTTTCTGGTTGCCCGTACGCACCTATTCCGACGGCCTTCGCATTCAGAGCATACACCATAGCGCATGTGCGGACATTTGAGTTGATGCCTTTTGCTTCGCTCAGCCTTGTCACAATGTCCTCATTTGGCAATGCCTGTAGCCAAGGCTGCGAGTAGCAACATGATGTAATGATCTCATGGTGTAATGATCACTTAGATCTCGCATGCAGTACCCGATAGGGAGCCGGGTCCAACCACACGTACCGGCTCCACCGCATTCGACAAGCCCCACAGCGGTCCAAGAATTCGAATGGCCATAGAGTGGCCTTCAATCTGTACAAAGCAAGCCTTGTTTCCAGGCAATCGGAAGACTGCCTTGTGCCTGCATTGACGTGATTGAAGGATCAATGAGCCTGCATTTGCAAACAGCATCCATCTCTGTTGTTCAGCTTGCAAGTTGAGAAACACACCCCTGATCTCCACCTTTACTCCTGATGCTCTGGAATACTGCATCATGCAACCTTGTCTGACGATCGGTGGCCAGTATGGTGTATTTCTGGCCCTTGACCAGGCACGCAGAACTCAAGACCTCGGCATCAGCAGAGAGGGCGTGTATGGCAACGCTGGCCTACGCCATCATCAAAACTTAGGAACTTGCTTCATGTTACCGCCACACGAGGACCAGTCAAGTTCGCGCGTGCATGTTCCACTTCGTAGTGAGTCAACAGTCTAAATGTGAGTTGTGAGAGAGGCATGCCTGTGAAATAACTAACCGAAATCTTTTAACATGATGTAGCTGTCTGTACTGTCGTGCGTGAACGGTAGGATTGGTTGCGACACGAAGAGGCACATCGAGCTCGGTGTCAGACGAGTTTCCCACTACTGTCTCGACCGGTTCAGCCACCTGGTTGCACGCGACGAGTCAAAACACTGTGTTTATGACGCATATGAGACTTTGCCTGCATTCGTAACGCAAAGATGCTGCCGCACTGAGCGTGAGCTGTTGCACCGGGGCAGTGCACGCGAATTCGAAACCAAAAATGCCAGAGCTGCGAAACAATAATACGAAACACGCGTACTGTCAAGCAGAAGTAAAGATTTGACAAAAGAAAGTGTTCCTCGGTTCTGATGAAGAGTTGGGCTGAATCCCGTTTAGACGGGGCCCTTTAAAGCCAGGTGCGCGGACCCAGGATATTTCGCAGGTCCCCAAACGTCGTCAGGTTTGGCAGCAACCGCAAGCAATTCGCGAGGCGCAGTACATGAAGTGTGATGGTTGACGGCCGTTCTGCAGCGACGCACCTGTCCAATCATGCCTTCTATCATGTGCGGAAGGCGCAAATACACAGTTGTCATCCTTGTGAACTAGACCTTTGGCAGTTTTCACCTTTGCACAAGCCCGTCAGTACTGTGTGAACGCTACCGCAATCTGACTTGATCGTTACATCCGTCGACTGGTCCATCGGAATAGAAACGTATCATATTATGCGTCGTGTTTTTTGTGCACCGAGATTGATTGCATGTAGACGTGCTCTGTTGACCAGGCACCATGCGAGCTCATCGTTTGTCCATCCTCCTTCTGCTGCTCGTTCGAGCGCCATCGACAGGATCGTGGAAGGCCCTGCCGTATGGGATGATGTTTACGCGCCAATCGTTTCTGCATACGTCCACCTGCCCTTCTGCAAAAGACGTTGCCATTATTGCGACTTTCCTGTTGTGCCAACCGGCGAACCCGATCGGCAAGGTGGCGTTCATATTCACCATGCGTATGGCAACGGTCCACAGGCAGACTTTGCGGCCACAGTCTCCTGTTGTGACAGACTCGACTGTGACGTTTATATCAATCACCCGCGCGTTAAAACGAGAGGCGTTGTTCACAGTGGTGCAAGATCGATTTGAGGAATACATTGTCAGGTTGTGCTCCGAGATTGAGCACCAGCCGAAGTGGAACAGCACTCCATTAACGACAGTATTTTTTGGAGGAGGCACACCGTACGGTCGATCCTGTAACTTTGGCGTGATGGAAAAACGTTGCGACTGTGTCATTTGCCTGAAGTGTGCACCGACATATGGCATCGTGTAGGTCGTTGATTCCACCTGCGCACCTTGAAAGAGTGATGGATGCTCTTAAGTCTTGCCTGGGGATATCGCATACGGCGGAGATCACAATGGAAGCTGACCCTGGAACCTTCGATGCCCAAAAACTACAGGAATACATGGACATAGGCGTGAACCGCTTCAGTGTTGGCGTACAAGCATTCTCACAGGTGCAGCTAATTTTTCAACATGTGAATTGTGCAGATGACGGGCATCTATGGAGTCCTTAGTGCCAATAGAGCGTTGCTCATTCCACTTTTTTAAGGGCAGCCATGTAGCAACACTGTAGGCAGCTCTGGAAATGTGTGGAAGGTCACATAGCCTTTCTGATGTGAACTTGGCACTTGAAGCTGTTCGGGAAGTCAAGCCACCGTCATGGAGCTTGGACCTGATATCTGGCTTGCCTGGAGTGTCGTTGCAGGAGTGGGAGCGCACGTTGCAACTGGCAGTTGATGCTCAGCCATCTCACATGTCCATCTACGATCTGCAGGTGCACTAGACACTGTTGGCTCATGTAGTGTGTGTGTGTGTGGTTGGCTGCTCTGCTCAAATCAACCATGTTCTGAACCTGCTCATCAACCACGTTCAGTGTTAATGCTGCCAGATAACAGTTGAACCATGCTCAGACTTTTCCAGGTAGAACCTGGCACTGCTTTTGACAGCTGGCAGCAGAGGGGACAGATATCTCTGCCTAGCGAAATAACATCAGTCCAGAGTTGGAAGAAGTCGCGTGAATACCTCTGTGCAGCTG
Source organism: Ulva mutabilis (assembly GCA_900538255.1). NCBI lineage: Eukaryota > Viridiplantae > Chlorophyta > Ulvophyceae > Ulvales > Ulvaceae > Ulva > Ulva mutabilis. Next base: position 822,871 of record UNSF01000019.1, read on the forward strand.
GATTCGAGCACTACGAATTGAGTAATTTCGCGCGGCCTGCCCACAAATGTGCGCACAACATGGTATGCAGCACTCTGTCTTCAAAATTTTTTGTAAATGTCAACATCAAACCAGTCGATTCGCATTCCAGTAGCCAACTGATAGCCCCCAGCACTGCAAACAATAAACCAGTTCAGGATGGAACAGGTGCTTGCAGCGATCTGCCAGAATCTTCCTCTATCTGACAGCCTTTTCTCGGTGCACTGTAATGAGCTCTTGGTGCATTATAATGAGCTGTTATACACTTCCCTGGTAAGTTGACCTGTCTCTGACACCCGTCAGGTATGGCACATATGCTCCAGTGCTGGTCAATTGGATGTGCTTTTGTTCGTACAAATTGTACCCCCAACACTATTATCATCCTGCTGCAATTTGATGTCTGCCAAGTATTCACGTGCACCACTGATGCTGGGTATGTTTGTGCAGGTGTACTGGAATGGATACTCATATTACGCATTCGGCATAGGAGCTTCATCATGTATCCATGGGCTGCGCTTCACGAGGCCCAGAGACATGAAGTCGTGGTGCCATCAGGTAGATCATCTGGATAAGTGCACATCTGAGTCACACATGCATGTGTCCACAAATCTTATGAAGCGTGAGAGACTCAAGGAAGCTGTCATGTTGCAATTGCGCTTGGTCAGGGGCATCAACTGCACATGGCTCGCAGCTGGATTTGGCCGTGCTTGCACACAGCAGCTCCTTGATGCACTGGAACCACATGTGCCAGCCGGAACAGTGGTATTTGAAGTGGACCAAATGCTAGCCACAGCAAATGAAGTCATGCTAGCTGTTGATAATGATGTTGCATCGCATGTTCGGTTGAGTGATCCCGATGGCTTGTTGCTATCCAATGCCATGATATCTGATGTGTTCGTTGCGCTGGATCAATAGCTGTATGAGCGAACAAATACTGCCCGCAGACCCATGGATAGAATATATGACAGTGTGACTGCATTGTCAACTGCTGCCCCATGCCACAGCAGCGCATGCTAGTCCTAGTGACTTCATTTCAACGTGTTAGCACAAAGTGAGCCATCGTGCCATGCTCTGGCCACGTTTCAATCACCATTTGTCTAAGCAGTTGCATCTTTCAAATATGCAATCAGATCAGCTCGATCTTGTGGCTTCTTCAGCCCCGCGAACACCATCTTTGTGCCTACAGAGCACATCGCGGTAGGTTACTCATGTTTAACATAAGATGGTTCTGGCGTCCTTGCTGCAGAGGTAAAAATGCGGAGGTGCAAGTGGCCAGTGAGGTGCGCCATCAGAAACGCACCGGGAATGTATTTCTTCGGATTCAGGAGGTAGTCATATAGAGTGTTTTCGTTCCATGTGATAGCAGCATCTTTGTTAGCCGTGGAGTATGAGAAGCCAGCAGCTGTGCCAGATGTGCGTCCAAACAGGCCACCCAGGCACGGGCCCTGCACCGTTAACGAAAGTTTGGGAACATGCCTGGGTACAGACAGCAAAGAGATTCCATGTGGTTTGCATGTCCCAACGTTGGTCCACATGCGCGCCGAGCTACAGTAGACGTCACTTCAAACTCGTCTGTTCGTACGGAGATTTCCCGTGCACGTCTTTGGTCAGAAGCAATTCGAAGCAAAAGGCTTTCCCAGGCGTTGCTCACTGCTCGCGGATGCACGTGACGTCCGGACGCACAACAGCGGGCTGAATGGCCACGCATTTTGCGACATTGACCAAGGTGGACGCCATGAAATCGGATCCGCAATTGGTCAAGCTTCCATGTAAACTCTTTCTGCTCAGTGGTGAGGTATCCGGTATCAGGTATCCGCACACTCTCGGAATTGAAGGTGTTTTGCCGCCTTGCCTCACACTCGGCGATGGGCATCACACCTGCTTATGCCCACCTCCCTGCTCCGGGACATGACACTGCGAACACTTCGCCTTGAAGATCTTGGCTCCCTTGGCTACATTGCCCTCGGGGGCGTCGGCAAAGGCGCTCATTGATGCAGGCGACGTCTGGCTGACTTGCAGAATAGGTCTGGTGCAACAGGTTATACGAGCTTAGTACCACCCGCGACTTTCTCAAATAGGCCATTTTCAATATTCCTGGCGCAACTGGCGTAGCTCATTTGTCGCCGTCGCGCATGTCGCAGCTACGGAGGGCAGTGCACCACGCCATGCATGGCTTGCAAGGAACGATTCCGCATGCGGCCGCAGGAATCCGCGGGTGCCGACATGCATGGACAAGACGCGCAACATGTTGCCAACTGCCCCACAACAGCGTGTTACACAACAGCATGTGGCGATGTGCTCCGTTCCAATTGCAGCAACTCCCGCGATATTTGGTCCAGCCCAGGTACAGGCTGCATGTGTAAATGGTACGGTGCATGTGTAAAAATAATTTCTGGTGTAGTGTCTGTTAGCAGACACCATCCGCAAGTGTTCATATTCTCGACTCTCTTTGCAACCAATGCGTATTTGAATCCTACAAATCTCAGATCATAGAAGGCTCAAGAAGCAGCAGTGTACATTGGAAGGTCACCTTGTGAGTGCGGCTTCACCGTGGCGTCAGGGGACTGTTGCTTGTCGGGCACATCGTCCGTCGTAACCCATCCAGGTGTTTGGTTGTGAGGCATCAGCGACAGTGCGGCGATAAAATAAATAAACTAAAATCCTCCCCTTTGTGTGACTGACTGCTCCAAGATGGACCCAGACGTCGGTGCGCTCAGCTGCCCAGCACCGGCCACTCTGCACCAGTTGTGCAACACAACGCATCTCACCACGTCATACGCAAGCACAATGATCTCGATCGTGTCACCTTCTGTGACATGTTGTCTGTTGCTGCCTTTCAAGCATGTGCGTGAGGTCGATGTCCCCTCTGATCACCAAATGACTCATTGGATCATTTGATGCAGGAGAAGCGCCGCAAAAAGAAGGCATGGATGGGCTCACGATGGGATTCCGTGCAATCGCAAATGAGAATCCAGAGCTCGCTGTCAGCACAGTAGCTATCAAGGTTTTGACATCGGTCATAGAGCATAGCAAAGCCACCACGATGATGGGCCTTGAGAAGGAAATCAAGGAAGCGGCCGCTGCCCTGCGTCGGTGCGTGATCCAGCAATGTGATATGTCCTTTGTTTGCAGCGTTTTTCCAGCAGGCGTCACTTGAAAAGCTCTTGTGCTCTTACAAGGCTGCGGTTGTAGAAAGAATCCGCATTCAATCCCGCTGGAAGCTGGCTGCGAGCTGTTCCTCAGATACACGACCCGCACATCTGCCGTAGAAAATGAAGATTTCGGAATCACTAAGGCCCGTCTGATTGAACGTGGGAACCAGTTTGCTGATACATCAACACGTGCTCGCGCAACCATTGCGGAGATTGGTTCGCGTTTCATAAAACAAGACTCCGTAGTGATGTGCCATGGGTTCTCACGGGTTGTGCTGGCATTGCTACAGCATGCCGTCAATCAGGGGGTTCATTTCACTGTCATCGTCACTGAGGGGCGGGTAGCGGAGGCAGGCCTTGAATGGGCGCGAAAGCTGGCGCCACTGCGTGTGCCTGTCTCTATCATCTTGGACTCGGCTGCAGCTTTTCATCTTGACAGGTAAAGCTCGGCCAGCCTTAGACACTGCAGCATGTCCTGAGGCAGGCCTGTGCAGGTCCTGATGTACAATACACACGCATGTCGCCGTGGTCTTGGAAGAGTTGACTTATGCAGGGTGGACCTTGTACTCGTTGGAGCTGAAGCTGTGGTCGAATCTGGAGGAGTCATCAATATGGTAGGGACATATCAACTAGCAATATGTGCTCAAGCGCTGAAGACTCCGTTTTACGTGGCTGCGGAGAGCTACAAATTTTCTCGACGATTTCCGTTGAGCCAGCGGGATGTTCCAAGCGAACCATTGGTCATATCTGAAATTGCGCCTCTGATGGCAAAAGGCAGCCGCCAAGACACACCTAAGCATGATTACACTCCACCCGCTTATATTTCTTTGCTTGTGACCGACTTTGGTGTGCTGACGCCCGCTGCTGTCTCAGATGAGCTTATTCAATTGTATATCTGAATTGTATACTGGTTGGTGATCCGAGTGCCTCAGTTCCTCAGGGTGTGATATATCACATCTGTTGCTTTTGCGGCTGTGCATGGGCAAGCAATCTCGCAGGTGTTTTGTTTGTGGCATACAGCTGTTGTGTGGCATGCTCACGTGCGATGAACAATAGGTATCCTGCTGTGTATTCCCCATGCTTTGCGATTCAAGGTCCCACACTGTACCCGCAAAGCCGTTTGCCATTGGAGTCCAAGCGTGTGAGGACTGCAGTACTTGTGGGTTGCTGCTGTACTCTGACTGAGCGCATGGTGTGTTACCAGTACACTGCCACATCCATCATGCCCAACTCATTGGAAGACCATCATGGTGCTAGAATATATGTCCAGTTACCTGGGGCAGCGATCATCAACCCGTAAATCTTGTTCGGGGAGTGGGGCCAATTTGGGAATCAAATGCTGCAGCAGTGGTGGAGATGAGTGGGTAGCCAGGAGGACGAAGTGCAGGTGCAGCACAGGCTGGATCTGGCTGTTTTGGCGTGTCGCGCCGCGGAATATTAATGGACCCTCTACAGGACCGTGAAGCCACCCTAGAATTGTGTGGGATTCCGGAATCCGAATAAAAGAAGCGCCCTCCGTTTTCTCAGCTACAGAAGGATAGGGCATTCCAGGTCGGCTTGTCAAAAAAAATGGGATCCGAAACAAAAAGTTTCTCTCATGCCTTGGCGCGGTTGCACTACATTGCATTAGTCCTAGGCCTTGCACAGATCTCATTACCTCTGCCACCATCTCCTCTGTGCATAGCTACGGGTGAGCTGCTTGGCCCATTCAAGAGCTGTCTCATGCTCTTCAGCAGTCAAAGTTGCAATACCATGCTCATCAACATGCTCATCCTCATGCACCGGGTCACCCACGTCAGCAAATAACTAATATGAGAAACGCTGAACGTTACAGAGGTTTGCTCCACAAGGTGCTAGAACACAGAGGCAGGCAAGCATGGCAAATGCATCAGCCAGATAACGTCATCAAATGACTGGACAAGGATCTTCCGTCACTTGTGGTCACACTGTGGATTCAGCTATGAATTCAACACCGTGTGCAAATTACAAGACCGCTCACCCAGCAGCTGCTTGCCTACCTCACCCGATTGACTGTCAACGTGGAGGCTCACCCTCCCGCTTTTGCCATCCCGATTTGAGAGGTGCCTCGCGGGTCAGTGGGCCGGGGCACTGGTGTGTGCGCAGCGTGGGCTCGCGCTAGATGCTCGGCCATATGCATACACGCTCACCACTGTGATGATTCACGATGCGATCCTTACTTCTGTAACGCCTGTATCATGAACGGCCCACATTTGTTCCCACATCGCACCGGCAGGTCTGCACATACATGCGCACGCGCGCCTCTCGATGCCATTGTATACCATGCATGCAGTTGCACAGTCGACTGCAGTCAACGCAATCGTGCCAGGCATGCATTTCACACCGCAATGTGTCAAAGACATGTCATGCATATATGTACGCTGCGATATGGAACATTCGATGTAAAACGTCGCGTCTGTCACAACATAGGACGCATGGAAATAACATGACCGCTTTCAACATGACATGCCACAGGGCAGTCTCAGTGTTGTGCCCCGAGCATTCGCGCGTCAGTCTACAAAAGATAACAGTGGCGTTGACCATATGTCCTGTGCATGATTCCCCTGTAATCGCTGTTTAGTGTTTGCTTGGCTGCTGTCGTCAATGCACCGTAGCCCGATACGTTGCCAGAAGTTAAGAGGTGCTTTGCCGTCTGTCCATCTGGCTGTCTCGCCATGTCTTTCAGCTGTGCGCCCGAAGAAGGCCTTCTCATCAGATGAAGGCTTGGTACGCACAACACCTGCCCGAGGCTGGGCGTCGCTGTAGACCACTCCTTGCACTGGGAGGTACACATGACCTGCACAGGAGTTGGATCAAGTCGTCGTGTCCTGTAGTTCTATTTGAGAAGGTCAAGATATACTCGTGCGAAGCTGCGTTGTTCGCCTTGCAAGCGTCGATATCGTGCTGCGACCGCAACGAACCAAACGGTACAGTCGCATCTGGAAACCATAGCGAGCGCAACGAACAGTAGTCATGCAGATATCAACTTTCACTTGAATCGATCGTGGCATGCGTATGCAGCGGCCACAACGCAATATGGCGATTCTGAGTGGCGCACAGCGTTCATCAGAAATAGTCCTCAATTCACTCTGCGGTAGCTCCATATTGAGCTGAAAACTCTTCGTGAGCTTACAGCTGTAGTGATGTACTTGTTCGCATTGCACGATCTCGGTGAGGCGAACTTCGCCTCAGACCGATGTTGGTCCGAGGGGCGTCTGCGACCTGGCTGGCGACAAGGTCGCAGATAGCGAGATATGCTTTAAATTATTCACGTGCTGGCTGGCACTGCTTGCTATCCGTGGAAACCGTTGGAGTGCTCGTGCAAGTTCTTGGCTGTGTGACTGAAATGGCACCGATTCAGCTGTTGCAGCCTTCGCACTGCAGGATGGCTGTGAAAATGAAATGTACTGCGCTTGAAGGGTCATTTTAGGCGATACGACAATATGTCTGCTACCGATCTCAGGAAACTCAGTGGTGACAGTTGCTGGCGGAACATGACATGGTTCTTTGCACTGATCATTACGCAACACCAGTTCTCAAACGCGTATCACAGCACAGCCGAGCCCGTGGCACCATCCACATAGACTTCCTCCCGTGGCTGATACGCTTGTTCGATGCATTGCATTGCGTGATGCACAGTTGATAGAGACGGCCGGTCTCACGTCCAATCCAGGTCAAACAAGGCAGCCACTGAGCTGTATCGATTTCATTCACGCGCAACCTTGACTTTTTTTTTGTAGTGAACTGATCCCGGCCATTCGCGCTGGATTCACGTTAGTTCGCTAATCGCAGTTCGCCGAAGACGATGTTTGTTGTATCCGTAAGACGTACACTTCCTAGCGCGCACGTGTGCGGAACAGCGTCATCAAACGAGTTGTTTCTGGTTTTGAAAAGTGTTACGATGTCAAGTGTAAAGCGCCGTAAACGTTCGTTTTGTCAACATGCGGGCCAATTTAAGTCATTTGAACATTCATCCTGATGTGCTTGCGTCGGTGAGAGCCTCTCCCGAGCGCGGTTGAGATGATGGCTGATGAGCATTCCGCTAGTTCCTATGTGCAGGATGTAAGGTCTAGTGCGGGCTTGGTCGCATTGATAGCCGCAGTGGCGGCACAAGGCAGCTGACATCTGGAAGGGGTGGAAAATGTCATCAAATGGTCCACCGAGTGGGCCATACGTTCCTGTTGAGGATGGCGTGCAACTAGCACAGCTCCTGCATCAAGCCGGACCTGCTGTAAAATATCTGCGTTTGTCAAGCAGCCAGAGCGTGTACCGCATTCCGCAAGAGGGATTGAAGCCTGCAGCCTTTACTGCAGCTGTGATTGACTGCCAAGACCAAAACATTGACATGCTTGAAATGAATAGCTACGAAGTGCAGCCAACTTCCACGCTGAGCTTCTTCTCCTGCACATTATTTAGCCCAGATTCAGATGCGGCATGGGCGGCGGAGACGTCCTTTCATGGCTGCCAGGTTGTTCACCCATGTAAGGTATGCGATCATGTTGGACATGTATGTTTTCAGGGCATCGTCTTTGCTTGGGGTTGATGATCTTAGCTTGGCGAACAGGACACAGGCACACGCGAATGCTTTCATGTATCAAAATCACAGTGACGAGCATGAATGTTGTTTGCACAATCCACTTCGTGTGGCATGTGCAGGCTACCACGCCACAAATCATCCTTGGCGCAGAGTTGCAGACAGGTGTGCCTGTTCGCTTCCAAGATAAGACCATTCAGAAGGATGACGAAGCTGAAGAAAAGTGGATAAACTCCACTATCACATGTGTTGGCACCAAGAGACCTCCGGTAAACGATTCCACTGGTGAGGATCAAGGGAGTTCCAGGGACATTTTGGAGTCGGTGTGGCCTTGGGTGGCGCTGGGTGCAGGTTCGCTCATTCTGCCTTTAGCAGCAAGTTTTGTGCACAATCCAGTCTTCATGATTGTCGTAGGAGGCTGGTTCCATCTTTGTCAGATATTCGCTTGAAGGTCACCATGTGTACACTTGCAGGTGTTCTCTTGCTATTAGGCTTTGCAATATTCTGCATTCGCTATCGACGCCGCAGCTTTTCTCAGCAGCAGTCGCACGGTGACTGGGCGCCCTTGGGCAAGGCCCAAGCTGGGACTCCACTCTCGTGCAAGAAGTCAACTTCGAGGTGCACCTGAGCTTGGAACACCAGTGCATGATATGTGCATAACAGCTTTCCCGCTATGATCATGACTTTGATTTGGCCAACATTGATTTGCATTCAATTCATGTATGTGAACATCTCTTAAATGATGTTCATGGCTGCTCGTTTCCCTACAGGTCATTCGATGCACACTCCAGGAACATTGGTGCTGCCAGCCCGCGCACAAAATCGCTTGAAGCGTTGCCGCGTGGTGCAATGCCGGCTGGCGGAAGCGCGCGCTCATCAGATGCAGCTTCACGGAGCTTGACAGCAGGACCTGCGGGGTCTCGCTCACCGGGTACTCGTTCTCATGACACGCGGTCCCCTGGCACTGGATCACGGCATGGATCGTTCACAGGAGCGCTGCAAGCACAGAATGCCTTCCTTCCGCGCAGCACATCTGCCAATGCAGGGGTTGATGAGCAGAGGTACAGCCCACCTCTTTGACAGCCTTGCACATGCTCCCTGCATACAAGGATGCACTGTTGAGGCATGCAGTCAAAATCGTAGCACGCAGTTCAACTGACATGTTGTGAGGTGCACATACATGTAGGGGTGCATCGCAGTGGCCCATGTCACCACACGTACCCAGCCCACCTGGAACTCCTGGAACTCCCCATGGCAACAGCTGGAGTAGTTCCAACAGCGATTTGGCATTCGCAATGCAAACGACAGTCTCACAGTTCAAGCGAGAGCTGCCCGATGTGCAGCTGGAGATTTTGCAGGTGTGGCGCCATGCAAAGCATCTGCATTCCCTCGGTCGGTTTTAAGTGCAACAACTTCTGTCAGTACATGGGCTACATACAACAGTGTGCCAGAACGACAGCTAAATGTAGAGATGTTTCGCGGTGCAAGTGCTGACATGCTTTTCATCTCTGTGTAGGTTTGGTGGTGTTTTTGTAGTAGTCACATCTTGCGGAATCGACTGAATGCGGCTACCATCATGTTTGCAACCAGATTTGTCAGCAAGCATACGTTTCCGGCGCAGGACTGGAGTAATTGACAAATTTTGGCTCTGTGTAGCATATTGGTACGGGAGGATATGGGTCTGTTTATAGAGGTATCTGGAAAGGTCTAGAGGTTGCTATCAAAACTGTGGTGTTCCAAGACCGGGATGAAGACGGCACCGCAGAGCGGGTCTTCAAAGAGGCTGCAATTGCCTGCAATATGTCACATGAACACATTGTCAACAGCTTCACAAACGAGCTCAAGCGCATGCCCTCGCAGCTACCAAACGAATTGGTAGATTACAAGCTATATATCATCCAAGTGCGGCCGCATCTCGCTCCCAATGTATACAGAGCTAGCCTGTATAATTGAACACCAGCAAAATTGTTTGTAATGACAAGGACCATGACATGCAATGCCGTTTCTCAAGTGTTTTGTGCCTGCAGGAGTTTTGTCAAGGCGGTAGCCTTGCCAAGCTGCTATCTGGAGAGCATTTGGTCACCCCAGCCGGTGGCGTCCACATCCAGCGGGTGCTCACAATCCTGCGGCATGTCGCATCTGGAGTGTCATACATGCACTCTGCTCTGAGGTGCATTCATGGTGATCTGAATCCATCAAACATCCTGCTGCAACTCGATAATAAATATGTTCAAACGCCTCGGAAGCGACGGCACTCTTGGAAGCCCCTGACCAAGGAGGCTGCTCGTGGTCTTGATGATGGAAGCTGTACAGTCAAGCTAGGAGATTTTGGGCTGACGGTGCAACTCCAGCACGGGCGTACACATGTTTCCAATGTCAAACAGGGCACGCCCTTCTACACCGCACCGGAGCTGGCACAACAGAATCGTCTGCTCTGTGCCAGCGATGTGTACTCCTTCGGTGTGCTAATGTGGGAGTGCTACCATAACACGCCACCATATGATGTGGAGAATGAGCAGTATATCTTGAATCGTGACTTCGGGCGCTTCCCATCGGTGGCCCCACTGAACTACGTTCTTCTCGCAGCTGCATGCTTGTCCCCAGCTCCTGAGGATCGGCCAAGCTTTGTTGGAGGACAAGTTGTAGAGGTACTAGCAGCGATTGGCCTAGAGCTGGCATCTGGATTTTATACTGACATGCGTGGAGGAACACAGGTGCTAGATCCTTGTTCCAAGCTTGATTTCCTGTGCCATACTCTGTATCCGTTGCAACGACGCATGTGTGCAGCCTGTGACAATGCTTGGCAAGAAGCCGTCAGACTCTGAACTGTTGGAGGCTGAGGACGTATGGCATATCGCCGAAGCACATGCTCAGGCGCACTCGGCAGTGTTCTCTGTTACAAGCTCACTGCATCCCCAACAGACGCAGAGCTCACGTCGCACGGCAAGCTCTGGACCAACCTCCAATTCTGCTGCTGCACAAGGGTGCGATCTGGATGTCGAAATCGCATCACGGGCAAATCATGCCAATGAGACTGTGATCTGACCCTGTGTCTGGTGCAGTCCGGACTCGACATGGTGGAGCTGACATCACATCAAGGGCCAATCGGATTCTGAGTGTGATGGTACCAACTTGGACCAAATAAATCTGTCTCTTGGCTTTAAAAAACCTAGAAATCAATTGGTCTAACCCAATTGCGAATGGTGGCAAGTTCGTGCTGCATGATCACATATATCATGATATGTACTGTGCCAATCCATGTGGCCAGTTGGTCAGCATGCGTGTGGGCATTGGTTGTAAGTGTTAAGATCAAGCCAGTGTATCATAGTGTGCCACACTATGTGCAGCTGTTCTGTCCTGTTGTGCTGCGCAGAGATGACTGAGGAACTTCTTGGTGGCCATCATTCGATCATAGCATGAATGCGGTGTATTATATACAGCTATATACATTGCGTACAGGTGCTCAAGTGCAGGAAGTATTACTGGGAACCCGAGTCAACATGGATTTTTCATGTCAGTGATGTCATGGCACCTCCAGGAATTTTGAAAGCGAGGTGACATTTGAAAGAGTTTTTCATATATAGAGTCCTGGGAAATACTTTTTGTGTGGCGACTGGAGTGATTATGGAAGCAAACAACCAGTCTATTCAGAAAAGTACCTGTTAATGATCTTCTTTAAAACATGTGTCGTGTCCTTTAACATGATCCTTGAACAGTATCTTTTTGTGCCACTTCAAACAACTTATGATTCAGACATCTTCAAGCATGATCATGCGTGAGGTGAAAAGCAGGTCGCTACTGCAGTATTGATCGATCGCGCACAGCTGTGCAGGACCGATACATGAGGGACAGCGTGCGCCTGGCCGCTGTATCAGCATGTTTTATATATGTATCTGAGGCTGCATTGATTTGATCAGAGTTTGGGTTCATCGGACCCTCTGAAAGAAAACAAAATCTTCGGAAAAGAAAACGATATCAGCTGGGAATTCCGCACGCAAAAACACATTTACTGGGCAAACAATGCAGGAATCGCCACATAGCACTTAAGGAGGACGCGGCGGACGCCAGCTGCTGAATGCATTCACCAAATCCTGCTAGATCACAGCAGACGAGGGCCAGCAGACGAGGGCCGCCAGCCTGCATTCAAGTGTACATGGCAACTATAGGCCCCTGACGCTGTTGCCTGTATTGAACAAGGTATTTGCAGCACTGCTTGCACACCGCATCATGAACTCTGTCTCGTTGCATGATCAACAATACGCCTTTCGCCCGGGTAGGGGCACCCTGAATGCACTGGACAACTTGCTCTCGCTGGTGCGCCGCCGGACGACTGCTGGCGATCCTACGTTCGTCTGCTTCTTTGACGCAGCCAAAGCGTATGTATCTGTTCCCCATGACCTGCTGTTATACCGCCTTCGCCAGAAGAGAGTGACGGGCAAATCGTTCGCAGTGATTGATTGACAGCATGTACTCGGCTGCATCCAGCCGTGTGCGGGTACATGGCTGCCTATCAACGCATTTCCAGGTCAAGCGAGGTGTGGCACAAGGTTGCCCGTTGTTGCCACTGCTGTACGCAATATTCGTTGACTCTGTGCTGGACGACATGCATGCTGCGCTTGGGCCGGGGGCGCTTGCGGTGGGTGATGCGAGCTGGCGCCGTCCATATGCTGGGCAAGCATGTGCGGATGACCGTGCAGGGGCCTCTGGCACCCCAACCGGACTGCAACAGGTCATTGATGTGGTACATATGCACAGTGACCGGTGGGAGTGGGACCTTAGTGTTCCCAAGACGGTGGTGATGGTGTTTGCCCCCGTGCTATGTGTGATCGTTATTGTGAAGTTGCTTTCTACTGGGGTACGTGCCAACTGTAACAGGCCAACGCTGCGCCTATCTGGGCTTGCAGCTCCAAGCGCAGCACAATTGAGACTTGCCGCAGGCCACCGCCACCCGCAAGGGGTGGTCAGCACAGGGGAAATGGCTGCCAGTTCTGCGCAGCGCACAGCTGTCTGTAACCAAAAGTGCAGTCATCCGCACCCGCATTGCGCCGTGTATGCTCTATGGCATGGAGTTGTGGCCTGTATGTGCCGCGCGCGCCCCAATGGATGGCGTTCTCCACCGTGCCGCGCGGCTGGCGGCGGGGTTATACTCCGGTCCTGGCTCGGCTGCATGGTGCAAATTGCACTGCGTATCGTCGTTGGTCATGCTCACAGACCTTGGTATGATGCTGTTGCAGGACTGCTGCTCAGTGGCACATGCTAGACATCTCTGCCGTGTCCGGAAAGCAAATGCTTGTGTGGCGCTCCTGAACATCATCCCCTGTCCAATTCCTCGCGGCACCATTGCCGGCGAGCCGGTCTCCGGACTATATGGGTGCCGCGATCCGGTCGCAGGCGCACCCTAGGGATGGGTGGCTGTCCAGGCCACAGATGGCGGTGGATTTGGTGTGCGCTGAACTGCAGCGGGCGCCGGGGGGGAGTGGCAATCCCCCTTCTGATGCTGCTCCAGTAGTGCATAATGTCACTGTGCGGCTGGGCATTTGGGCGCACACTGTACGTAGCCGATGTCGTGATCCAGCCATGCACAGGACTGCGGTGACCATGCATGGTGGCATACACAGGACTACGGTGACCATGTATGCGTGGATGTGCTGATCTGGAGTGGCTATGGGGCAGCCATGCACCGATGGCTGACCATATGCACGAGCAATGCATGCAGATTGCGTGCCAACAGACAATGATTCTGATCGTATCCGTATGAGTCGTTTAGAGAACGCTTATATAGGCTCTACCGATCGTAGTGTAAACACTCTTCTCTTCTGTCAAAGTCTCACGTGTATTCACCTCCAACTGAAGACACAGGCGCTGTCCCGGGCAGATACCTAGACAGCAAGGTATGTGACAGCACCAGTCCCCTGCGCATGGCTACGACATGCTCAGGATCTCACAGGCCTTAGGACTCGATCCACTGAATTACAACATGGTATGGGTGAAAATTGTGGGTGTTTCTGTGATGTCTATTAGCGTGCGATAGAGTCCAGGGGGAACCTGCGGCTACGGCTGCACGTTCTGATGAGCGCTGTCACACCGCTCTAGCGTGTAGCTGACCGTAGGGAGATTAGACAGCTAATGCAGAATGCTACGGTGAAGCTGCATTATGCTTGTGTTCTGGACTCGCGGAGAGGCCTGCGGGTCTGCGTTTCCTGCAACATACGGTGGTCATGTTGCAGGACACCACCATTCCGAGACGATTCAATGGCATCTCGCCAAGGATCTATCGGTTCTGACGGTGTGGAGGGAGCAAGTAACCCTCTGCACCATCGCACGCGCTCCACAGTGCGCCGCGAGCAGGCCGCGGAGGGTCAGTTCATGCCCACTGGGGAAGGACAAGGCACTGGGATCTACGGGTATCTCAGTGTCAACCGTCTACAAGCCGCCATGCCGGGCATCGCTGATCCTGCGGGAAATGCGGGTGCTCAGGCAGCAGTGCATGGAGTGCCGGACATGCTACACGCTGCCCAAACAGTATGGGCAGCGCAGCAGATACCACCTCCGGTACCGCAGCCTTTGCAGGCTGCGATGTCATCCGGAGCGGCAGCAACGGCCGGGTCGATCGATGTCGCAACTCTCGCAAGCGCGCTATCGCTCGCAATGCCTAAGTGTGTGCCGGGGAAGTCTCCAGTTGAGGAACATATATTCCCGGCATGGAATCATAAGTATGATCACTTTCGGGTGTTCAAGAAAGAGGTAGAGAGTTGGGCAAACATGGTGGGAGAGACTAGCTTGCTGGTGAATGATCCACCAGCTCAGAATAGCCAGGCCCATGAGTTGGTCAAGCAATGGCTATTTACAACACTGCCGAAGAAGGATAGGGATTTCGTGTCAGACTGCAGCTTTGTCCATGAGTTGTGGTCACTGCTACATGCCAAGTATATGCCCTCTGTCGAGGTTGAGATACAAAAGCTGTACCAACAGCTCAGTGGTGCTAGACAAGCAGGAAGGCACTTGAGAAGCATGTCAACAAAGTAGTTGGTATAGTGAACCAGATGAGGGGTCTAGGAGAGTCTGTGCCTGACCAGCTGTACCGCTCGAGGCTGCTGGCAGTAGACAGGGAGTATGCACTGTTGCAGCCGATGCTGCAGCAACTGCCAGTGCAGCAGATAGTGTCCACGCTGCTAACACATGCCCAGATTAACAACCAACCTGCCCCACCGCGGTTCGCACGGGATGATCGCGGTGGTCAGCAGCGTTATGGGGGACGAGGGTATTGTGGTGGACGCCACGGTGGTCGCCAAGGTACACCCCCACAGGTTGCTGCAGTGGGAGCGGGGGGAGCAGAGAAGCGATTGTGCTATAACTGCAAGAAGCCTGGCCATATGGCTAAGGATTGTCCCCTGCTCTCAGCAAAAGTCAAGACTTACTTGCAGAAGCAGGCTGCTGAGGGGCAAGGCCGAGGCCGTGGCCGCGGTGGCCGTGAGGTTGCTATGGTGGGTCTAGAGAAGCTGCGAGCTGATTGCGCAGATGAGCCTTCCCCAAATATGCCATACACGTTTCTGGTGGACAGCGGGTCTGATCTGAACATCTGCTTTGATTATAGCATGTTCAGTGAGATTAAGCCACCACATATCACAGAGTGCTAGCCCTTAGACCAGGGCAAGCTCAAGATATATGGCATGGGCACTATCAGAGCGAATGTGGGGAAGTACGTCACAGTGAAGGGTGAGCTTGTGCCTGTGGACATGGAGCTAGATCATGTTTACTGGGTGCCAGCCAGCCCCATCAACATCCTATCGACGACTGTGCTGGAGCGGTCGAACATATACCTGCACACAGGAAAGGCAAACACAGTAGAAATGCCTGGCTTTTATGATCAAGCCCAGACATTTGTGGGTAATTGTGAGCAGGGTGTGGATAGTGAGGACATCCCCACTTTGAGCTGGTATTGCGGGACAGGTAGACCAATGTGGGAGCTGCGCCCTGTAGATTCATGGACAGACTGGACCAGTGCTAAAAAAATTTTTCCCACAGAAATAGGAAATGGGTTGGTGAGCAGGCACAAGTCGCTGCAGTAGATGGTGTACCCATTGGTCAGAGATCTTCTTTCAAGGTTGATCCATCCTTTCTGGTTCACATCTCGTTTCACCATGCTGGCAACCGGATTTTCAAACTGATGAGAGATAGTCCAGACCTGTACGACCTCAAGCTGCCCGAACCTACAAGAATAGCACTTCAGTGTCATGGTTGCCATGTGGCGGAACAGAGAAGTGGTGACAGGGCACGGGACAGGGGCAAAGTGGCGGACAATGCCATGTATGCTGGAGAAGTGTTGCATGCGGATCTGGCTGGACAGATTAAGCCAGTGGGCATAGGAGGAATGAACTTCATCCTGGTAGTAGTGGATGAGTACAGCAGGTACTCCCATGTGATCCCGCTGAAGTCAAAGAGCGGTGCTGCGGAAATGATATGCCTTCTGAAAGAACGCATCTGCACCCAGAATGTCGATGACAAGGATGCTGGGGTGCGGAGGCTACACATGGACCAGGGAGGTGAGTTCAGCTCGAGTCAGCTGGCTCAGTACCTTGAGTGGCGAGGGATAGTGCACACGCTTACTGACACCGCCCAACATGAGTCGAATGGGTTGGTAGAGCGAAATATTGGTGTACTGATCACGTCAGTGCGGGCGAGTATGCTGCAGGCAGCGGTGCCTGCATTCCTGTGGCCGGACGCATACATGTGCGTGAACCATGCACACAACCTGACGCCGAGCACAGCACTGGAAGGTGTACGGCGGAAGGAGACGAAGCAGAAGCTAGAGGACATGCTTGTTGCCACCAGCTTGGAGCCATGGTCCATGAATGAGCAGCAGCGGGCCAAGCAGCTGAGAGTCCAGAAGGCGGCAGCGCATGCGCTGAGCCTGAAGGAGCTCTGTGCGGAACTGATTGCCAGGAGAGATGCGGCATTTGTGGCACAGTGCATGAGAAATGTGAATGTCAGAAAGATTGAGCCATACTTGTTGTGGTTTAGGCAGGTCAGTGAAGATGCCTTCCGTCTCGTGCTGGCACAGGTGAAGCCTTTCGGGTGTCCAATGTATGTGTATCCGCGGAGGGAGCACTTGTTGAGATTGCAGTACTATACCACTAGACTGCAATCACTTAGTACGTCGCGACGTGCTAAGTGAATGCAGTTTAGTGGTAAAGTACTGCAATCTCAACAAAAGCTGGTTATTCCAGAGGTCAGGGTTTCAAACCCCACCAAGCACAAACAGCCGCATGTCATGCAAATGCCATGCATGCGTCAACCGTACAAGCCGAATGGCCACGGCAAGTACACAATGTTGCGACTACTCGGACAGTCAAACACCAAATCTGTTACGGGGAAGCTGAGGAGGTATCACCTCCACCCTCTGGAGTCCCAGCTTTTGTTGAGATTGCAGTACTATACCACTAGACTGCAATCTCAACAGCACTTCAGGCACCTGGAGGTGCGAGGAATCCTCGGTGCCTATATGGGACCGGGTGGAGGTCCTCACATGGACAGGGCTTACGTGAAGCGTGGGAATGGGGGAGCAGTGCGGATGTACAGGCACACGGCTGCTCCACCTTCTCTAGTGATTGATTTCGTGCAGCGCTTTCACATGGCTCGGGAGGCTACGGAGGACCCAGTTGTGCTAGAGACCTATGAGCAGGGTGAATTTGAGATCCTACCCGATCAGTACACCAGTGCAGTGCCAGAGGCTGAGTTCTTGCCCAACATGAAGAAGTGGGTGAAGAGCACCAGTGTGCGGGCAGTGCGTCCACCAGCCAGTCGTGAACACATGATGCCAGAGAGGGTTAGAAATGTGGATTTGGCTGAGGGGGAGCATCCGGGTCTGGGCCATCAGCACTGGGAATCGGGCAGAACGCTGCATAGGCGTTTTAAACCACGAGACGAGCTACCTGAGGGTGAGCCCGAGTTCTCTCCTAGAGTGCTGGGTGCAGAGCTGTTTATCTGCAAAGTAGGACGCTGTCTTATTTTTCTGTGGGTCGATGATCTGTTGATCTTTGGTCGCAGAGAGCAGATGGATGATGCCATCAGAAAGATCCTTGAGGCATTTGAGGGTCGTGACCTGGGGGAGCTGGGATATGTGCTGGGCATGGAGGTCATACGTGATCGATCGCACTGCTCGCACTATCACTATGACACACAGAAAGAGCATCAGGGACATGCTAGAGAGGTTTGGCATGAGTGAGTGCAGACGGGCGCCAACTCCGTTGGTACCCAAGCAAAAATGTTTAGTCTGAAGGAAGGTCCTAGCCAGGCAAAGGCTACAGTCGCAGAGCATAAGAGGTTTATGAAACCTGTAGGAAGCATCCAGTATGTGGCAGTTGTGTCGCGTCCAGACATCGCGTTTCCGGCTAATGTCTTGGCCAGGCATATGGCTGGGAGTGCCAAATGTCATTCGAATGGTGTCCTTCACGTACTGAGATACCTGCGAGGGACCATAGACTTTGGCTTGACCTTTAGTGGCTCCAATGGGGGATGTGAGGTGTTGGAAGCATTTACGGATGCTGACTTCGCCAATGGCGCTTGCTTGAAGAGCGTGTCAGGAGTAGTAGTCCGGATGCATGGGAAATGTGTGTTCTGGCGTTCGAAGAGGCAGACTATTTTGGCCGGTGATACAACTGAGGCAGAGCTCATTGCGATGAGTCAGCAGCCAATGAGGCGATGTGGGCAAAGCAGTTGTGCACTGATCGTGGTTTGTCGGCTGTGAAGCCAACGCTGCGGGGTGACAACAAGAGTGCCAACCTGCTAGCGGTGAACCCCATCTCTAGTGACCGCTCCAAGCACATCAGGGTCAGGGACCTGAGGGTCCGAGAGCTCGTATAACTCGATGAGTTGACTATCAGCTGGGTTAGCACGGTAGACATGCTAGCTGATATGTTCACGAAGGTGTTGGCAGGACCAGCGCTGGCAAAATTTAGAGATACACTGCAGCTTGCGGTAGTACAAGCTTAGTCTAGGGGGAGTGTCGTGATCCAGCCATGCACAGGACTACGGTGACCATGCTTGGTGGCATACACAAGACTACGGTGACCATGTATGCGTGGATGCACGGTGCTGATCCGGAGTGGCTGTGGGGCAGCCATGCACCGATGGCTGACCATATGCACGAGCAATGCATGCAGATTGCGTGCCAGCAGACAATGATTCTGATCGTATCCGTATGAGACGTTGATTGAACGCTTATATAGGCTCTACTGATCATAGTGTAATCACTCTTCTCGTCTGTCCAAGCCTCACGTGTATTCATCCTCCACTGAAGACAGAGGCGCTGTCACGGACAGATACCTAGACAGCAAGGTATGTGACAGCACCAGTCCCCTGCGCATGGCTACGACATGCTCTGGATCCCACAGGCCTTAGGCCACGGTCCACTCAATTACAACATGGCATGTCTCTTAATTTTAGCCCTGCAGGTGTTCCTGATCCGCCGCAAGGCCAGCTGCAGCTGCTTGTCCTCTCGGCCTCCGACTAGACAACCTGTCCAGCCACTCGCCGCAGCGTCAGCGGCCTCGTGCCCAGTTTTGGGCGAGAATCAGCCATCTGGGGGACAAAGAAGCAGTCTTGCGTCGCGAAGTCAATGATCGTGGTGGAGTATATTGCAGCATCCATGGCGTCAGATGATTCCCTGGCATTGATCAAGCTGATCCAAGGCGACATGAAGACCGAGATAACCCCAGTTTCCCTCCTGTGTGACAATGTTGCTACGACTCAGGTCCTAGTGAACCCCATTGAGGCTGCGAAGATGATACATTGCAACTTACTACCACGCAGTACGTGAGCGTATGTACGCTGATCAGCTGCGTGTTTCCAGGTCAGCATGTACCAGCAGCTTGCTGACTGTTTCACCATGGCACTCAGCTCTCTAAAGCTGCTCTGCCTCTGCTCTCCAGCACTAGGCCATTAATCCTGTAATATCCTCGTACTACTGGCACGCAGTACATGTGCCTAGAGCGCAGGTAGGCAAGGCTGGGGGCTGCAGAGTGGGCTGCACAGCCAGCACGAGCAAGTCTCGTGTGACGCAATAATTCCCTGGTGTCAGGTTTTCCCGGCAGAGATATAAATCAGATAGGACTGAGTGGTTTCTGTTCCCGCCTGTCTGCCACAGGGGGAGTGTTATGATTCCATGCATTGGTGTGTCAGCCATGCAACTCTCAGTAGTGGCCGCGGTAAAGCAGTGTGCCGCGGCACTATATTCAGCACTACGCAGTGTTGTAACATCCTAATCTGTCATTCCTCCGTCTGTCATCATTCTTGCCGAATCGCTGCTGAGGTCCAGTATACACCTCCACACACACAGTAATGGGAAGATGATAGAGATCCCTGGTTTTCATGACCAAGCAGATTATGTGAAAGGGGACCTTGAGCAGGATACGGACACAGTCGGGCGTCCCACTGTGACATGGCAGGTGGGACAGGGCAGATGAGAATCGTTACATAGGTATGCTCCACAAGGTGGTAGAGCACAGAGGAAAGACATCATGGCAATGCATAAAACACATAACCATGGCCGTATGCAGTACAGACATTGAAACACAACAGCTTCAGTATTGCGCTACCATTTCCTCAAAACGTTCTCTCACTCTATACATCTATGCTGCTCACAGCACGGCTCACTACACACTAAGAATTGCTCCACCGGCACATCCAGGCCTAGCATAAAGTGCTTTCCAGTCACACGGGCGATGGCCGTCAACGACTGCACGTACATGTTGGCGTTCCCCCTCTGCAACGTACAAGACAGCTTCTTGTACGTGTTCGTGGCAGACCGATCTGGCAGCTGAGGTCTGTAGACTCAGGTGCAGACTGGACCAGTGCTAATAACTTGTTTCATAGAAATAGGCACTGGAGGCAGATGTAGGACCAACTAGCAGGAGTTGACGGTTTACCGATGGACCAGGGATCTCGATTCCGTCTGGATCCGGAAGTCTTGGTGCATGTCGCGTTTCACCAACCGGGTTCTCAAGTCTACACATGAGAATCCAGACTTTTATAACCTGAAGTTGCAAAAGCCTACGGGACTAGCACTGCAGTGTCATGGTGGTCATGTGGTAGGGCAGAGGAGTGGAGATAGGACACGATGCAAAGGTTGCGGATGAGGCAACTTATGCTGGGGAAGAATTGGATGCTGAATTAAGTGGCCAGGTCGGTCCTAGCATTACGGAATCTAACTACATCCTGTTGGTGGTACTTGCGTACACCAGATATACCCGCGTGATGCCACCGAGGTCAAAGAGTGGGGCTGCAGAGCTTATCTGTACGGATGTTGGTATGTCTGGAGGCCTGACAGACAATTTCGTAGTCAAAGCATATGTATATGTCTGATTCACTGTCTTCCAGGACAGTGTATGGCATGTTGGGAGATGTCCAACTGCCACACTCAGCCTTCAGCTCAGCTATTGACCGCCGTGGCCTTGCAGCACTCTTCGTTTGCGTGGCCTTGCAGCACATTGGGTGAAACAGATAGCCTTTGCATTCTCAAATGCCAAAATCGTGCATGCCTGCTTGTCACATTCTCCAGATCGTCGACCAGCTTTTGCTCAAGTTCTGGAAATGCTGGGTGACTTGCAAAGCATATTGCAGATGAGACCGTCCATGTACGAAACCCTGCAGCTTCCAGCATGCGCAACATGCACATGTGGCGAAAACAGCCATTAAATAGTGTCGATCCTGCGGCAACTTGGATACTGTGACTGGTATGCAGTATGCAGGCCTGGCGGACGAAACGCAATGGGATGCTGTTGTGCAGCCTGTATGAGATTGCACTGCGGCGGGAGCCGCAACAAGGCTGGAGGGAGTTTTTCATGAGTTCTCTGAAGGAATGCCATGCTCATGCCATGCATGGTAATTCAGATGGTGTATGCTGAAAGCTGCAGCAGGCGCCTGACGCCAAAATGGGAGAGCAAGGCAACCTGCACACAATATGCAGGGCGCCATGTAGCTCTGCATATATATGCAGTCATGTTTTTCAACAATCACAAGCAGTACGATTGCCGTCCATACTGGCATAATCCACTCCCATCCCGAACAAGAACAGCAGCTTGCGCACTCTGTAACCACACACCGAAAGGCAACCGTGGCGGGCAAAGTCCACCCGGTTGCTGAGTTGTGAGGTAGTGCATCGGATGTGCTACTGGCTTGACTAGCGCATAACGACACTCTGTAACCACACACACACACACACACACACACACACACACACACACACACACACACACACACACACACACACACACACACACAAAGCGAGCGTGACACCGCAAAGTCTATATACGTGCTACGCACAGGCACCAGGTGCTGGGGACTACGATGCTCAGCTGGCGCCAAGCCAACCACAGCAGGCCGGATGGACGCGGGATCGCGAATGACACGCCGTCACGGGGCTCCGCGGCCACGAGCGGCGGCCGTGGCCCCTAGCCCCAGGCCATCTGCAGCTGTAGTCACTGCCACCGAACGGTGGGGTCCGAGCGGCGGCCGGGGACAGGCCGGAGCGAGAGGCGGAGGAGGGGGGAGGTGTGGGGCAGGCGGCAGTCCGTGCCTGGGGATGAGGGGGACCTATCCGCGATGGCACGTCAGCGCCGGCAGGCCGTCAGTAGGGACAGTCAGCCTCGGCAGACGCGCCCGCCCGATCAACCTGGCGCTGAGAGCCGCGGAGGGGCACGTCTGCGCGTGCATGGCGCGCCAGCACCGCACAACGTTGTCGACAGTGCATGGCATTGACCATGACATGACATTGCCCATGGCATTGACCATATCGTGTTTTTGTGCGCTCTGACAGCAGCCAAGGAGCACAATATTTCACCAGTTGATCTGCAAATGTGCACCAGTGCCAAAACAAACCTGCCCATGACCCCGAATTCTATGTGCCACTGCCACGTAGGGTAACGGCGCCATTGTTGGAGGAGCCGGCGGGTCGGTGCAAACAGGTCGATCATGTCCAGGTATTAATGCATACCTGGACAGTGCTCACTGCATGGACAAAGCACAAACAGAATGTGTGTGGCACGCAAGTATGCATACTGGCGTGCTGCATTTCCACCAAACAGGAAGCTCCATGTCTGCAGTTGTCACAAGCCTGATATCAGAAGTAGTATAGACTTGATCACAACCGCTAAATTCTAGTACACCAAACTTCCAACCTGTGCACAGTACCACCCAAACCACTCCATAGAACTCTACATGTGGCACACTCTCCTGCATACTACAGCTGCAAAGGTCCCTGCAGGACATGCGTGGATTCAGTGTGTCACGACGTATCGCGAGTTCGTCTCCATGTGCCGCGAAAGCGCTCCACATGTGGCTGCACAAGCGAACCTAGATGCAAGTCAATTCCATTTGGGGTTGCAGCAGGTAGTCAGGTTGCTGGCGGCACCAGTGCCATTGACTCTATGGCTAGAAAGCCACGCGACGTGCTGGGAACTGTTCAAGGCCGTCGTCGCATGTGGCCCGAAGCGAGTGCATAGGCAGGGAGACGGCGATCATTGAATTGGATACTCACAACCACAAGCGTTCGTTACGAGGCGGTTGAAGTCTGATCCGCAGTCAAGTCAGGCGTTCGAAGCGTATCTGTGTGCGTTTTCACATCGGGTCGCTATCGATCGCCGAATCGGTAGTTGCCGCTCGAGCATTGCTTGGACATTTAAGTAGCAGTGCCTGAGCAGGCAGTTTATTTGGAATTCATTTGACCCATGGGTATGAGTCTGTCGAGAGGTGGCCAGCTGGGCTTAAGTTCCGGGGGCCAGTGCCCAGTTGCAGAGGACCTGAAGTCCAGCTCCAGATGCCCTGTTCCCAATGATATAAAGTGCAGCACCCCCATATAC
Source organism: Ulva mutabilis (assembly GCA_900538255.1). NCBI lineage: Eukaryota > Viridiplantae > Chlorophyta > Ulvophyceae > Ulvales > Ulvaceae > Ulva > Ulva mutabilis. The sequence goes on from UNSF01000019.1 coordinate 846,450, forward strand.
AATGTATACAATCAGCGAATCGATGGGAAACCAAGTGGTGCAACGCCTGAAACGGCATTTCTAGACCCTAGAAACAACATGCCTCTAGCGGCCAATCAGCAGCCATATCCAGGGCAGCGGGTCCTCTTGCCAACAGAACGCGTGAAGTCCACCATTCCCAAAGGTGGAACGGGCTCGACATGGGAATATCCATCATCTCAGATGTTTTACAATGGTAAGACCGTACAGACTATATTGGTACGCTAGAAGGTTGACAGTCCCTGATTAGTCCAACGGCCTCACATCAGCAAATGCTGCGCAGCACTTCGAAGGAAAGGGAAAGATGAAGGCATTCCTGACCCACAGTCAGGGAGCGATTCAGAGCTCAGCTCTGTTATGGACAGCATTGTCGCAACACATAATGGGCTGAATGAGATGACATGGGCTGCGATACAGAGATGGGAGGCCCTGCACCCTGAGACGCATGACGAAGCAACATTGAGCCGATTTGTTGGTAGACCAAATGATGTCAGTCCACTGGCATGGTTGTGCCGGTTGCTTGGGGGCCCAGCTCCGTTTGATCGACATGACTGGTACATCTTAAGGGGTGGAAAAGAAATCAGATATGTCATTGACTTTTACTTTGATGACTCCAAGGCAGGGTCTGCAGAGGTGTGGATTGCTCTGCAGACATCACGCATGACATGTGTGTTTGCAGTCATCGCAAAGTGTGATTGCAGGCATTCGGTGTGTTGGACCGTCCAGCACTGGACACTGTGGAGAATGGAGTGGACCGGATAAAGATGTCAATTCATACTCAATGTGCCAAGTGGGGAGTGCCTTGTCCTGTTACAGGGCACAGACACGCAGACTAAAGCAGTGCCAGAGCACTAACATCATCTTGCATTGTTCACATCCACGCAGAACGTTCACTGAGGCCTGTGCTTCCACATAGTATCATTGTGTGTGAGGTGAGGACTGATGTTTTCTTGGCGAACAAGGTCAAGTGCAGTAGGTATGAGCATATTGCACATGTGATGACGTTCACTTTCCTCAGGGTAAGCATGTCAACGACAGCATGAAGGGTCTTCAAGTGGTCGGTCGTAATTGCTTTTGGCCAGTTAACATGGCGCAGCATAAACAATCAGTGCATGTATGATTGTTAGCCACGTCTTCTAGTCACATGGTCATATATGACCACTTGCATGTATTCATGTGTGCTGAACTCCGTCCTAGTGGAGTTGTCGCCGAGATTAGAACTTGGATCTACGCTGATGGTTTTTCTGTCGCGTTTGTTCTTGAACACAAGGCCCGCTGCATTGTCTGCGATAATTTGGAAGCTGGCCGTGGGGTTCGAAGAGTTCGCATGCGTGTCCCAGTTGTAGAACGAAAGGTCGCTGGGTTTTGGCAGAAATCTTGTCTTCAAGCCAAAGACACAGGCCATTCCACCTTGTGACAGTCGATGCCCGAAGTCGACGTAACCAGATATCTCTTGCCCCTTGCGATTGATATCCCTTACGAATACTATAGTCGACAGCTTTCCATTGCGTACAGCCTCCTCTCGGCGTTGGAGCTCCTGTCCGCACCACCCTGTTTTGGATGACCCGTGCATACGACGCAGAGGAAGTAACAATGTCCTCGACACGGCTCACGTCCCACACACGTACCTGTAGCAGAGGGAATTTTGATAGATCTTTTCCTTGCGACACAAGACGGCTTTGTTTCTTGTTCAGCCGAGCACTGCGAGCCGCATGAGCTGCTGCTTTACGCTGTTCGAACTCTTCTCGCTTAACGACTTCGCCATTGCCTCTGAGCCTGAACGAACAAAATTCAGCATAGAATTCCTGTCTCAACAATCAATGTTGGAATCGCTTCTGGAGGGAGCTTCCAAATGCGCACCCCAATTCCACCAGTGTTCTGACCACTTCCACATCCTCTAGATAAAAAATATCTTTGGAGCTGATTTGACTATCCAGGTAGTCTTCATATCTACATACATATCTTCGTCACAGTTGTCCTGGTCATAGAGGTTTTGACACCATTATGTGCACTGGGGTAGGGGAGGTGGTGTCCACGTTTCAAACTCGTCGTCAGCGGTGTCCATCTCGCCTGGCCAAGCTTTGCTAGCAGGCGACGTAATGGGAACGAGCTTGCTGGAAGAGCCAGATCTGGGAAGTAGTGCTGTTGTTTAGGCGTGCTGGCCGTCGCTACAATACAGCAGAAGGCAAACGACCGAACGAATGTCTAGGCCTTACATCCAACGCAGCGAGCACACGCTGAAGAAAGGAGTGATCTGACGGTCACGGATTCCTCGGCAACCTTGTTGCGCTTTGAAGGAATATCCGGATTGCGACATGAAACGTACGTACGCAGAGTCTGACATCCGATGCCGCTTGGCATGCGGCAGCACATATCATGCACAGCCTCAAATCCGATGCCGCTCGGACACGGGGCATAACATTAAAACATCCTGCATTACGCCTAATCTGCGATTGTCATCAATGCACCGTTTGCTATGTGTGTGCGCAAACATCGCGGTGCACCGCGCGCAGGGAACAGACTCGTCGGATACAGCCTCTACCTACTCCCCTCGACCTCATTCAGATGCAGGGGCACATGCGCGTAGTACTACGAATCCCCCCCCTCCCCCCAAAAGCCGGAGTTTTCTGCACTTTGCACTTCGCTCATCACACGCACGGCTGCGACCGCCGACTTTACTTGTGCATGTTAGAGTGGTGAAAGGTACGTTGTCGGTGTCGGCTGGCCAGCGCTGGTTCCAACCCAGCTGTTCGCGGTGGGGCGCACCAGGTCCGCCGGCACCGCGCAAGCATGGCGGAACAGCATATGCTCTTGAGCGCGCAAATGCTTTCCAATCACAAATATGTGATGTTTAGACACGCATGTTCTGATATTGCCTCACGCGATGCCGGTATGGTGACATGTAGCCAGCCCTCGAGGCGCCTGGTTCTGCAGGCGCTTCCACAGGTCACCGTACAAGTGACTGCCGAATACATGTCAAAACTACTCAAAAAGTAGAACTGGAAGATTTGAAGATGTAACGGCGCGCAAGCCAGTACTGCAGGATGACCCATGGGAGCACCTGCTCAATTGATCGGCACAAACGGGTCAACAATTACGTCGCAGATATCATGTGTTCCGGCCTGATCCAACTCAAAGTAACTAGAGGCGGAAACGATTATGGCCTAGGGCCGCACACGCCATCATACGCGTCTGTGAAAAGTAGCATGCAATAAATCAATACTTTACATCTGTTGTGGCGGTTGCTGCTATTATTCTGCAGCGAGCGCCTTTGTAAGCGCCCCGCGAGTGAGCACGCAGAGGTGTGACCTATAAAGGCACTCGCGCACAGCCACGCACCATACACCCCTCTAAATTTTGGCAACGCCATGTGAAAATTCTCAAGGCAATCGACAACGTCTCGCTCTGGGATGTATTTGATTCCGTGACCGAACGCAGCTGCCGACGGGCTCTGCCTGTTGGATCCGGAGAGCCTGCTCGCCATGCAGCGCAAGCTGCGATGTAGCCTTTACAGCAATTTATTGACAGCTCGATTGCTGAAGTTGCGACGTGCTGACCGTCATTACACAGCTGTGTTGAAGGCTCTCTGTTGTAGTGAAGGCGGACAGTACGTGATGGTTTCATTCTTTCGACTTGATTGCAGTGCCGGTGCTTTGCTCACACGGTGGCACCAGCACTGTTGCCCCAAATAGACTTTGGGACGTTCGTAGGCCATAACTATATGTCCTGAAGCCTTCTGAAGGGTTTTTGGGCGTTTCGTCGAATCCCCAAAACATTCGCAACAGCGCATTTCCCCAAACTCGCGCTAAATGACGTCCATTCGCTCCCAAACACGCACAGTCTGTCCCAAAACATGTGCCCCACCTCTACCACACTACAGATATTGATATGGTGTTACACATGTGATCTCCACCTTCATTGCTGGCTGGTCCGCGGGCAGCAGTCGAGTTGCGCTTGTGGGTCTGACTCACTGCGTCCTTGCCGTACGTTAGGTCAGCAACGCACTATCCCTACCCGCCGTTGGTGGAACTTCTAGAGACGTTGGAGTATAATTTTAAAGTAGTACAGGGCTCTATTACCAAGGATGATTTGAGGACGGCATGTGTTGCGGTGTCACAAGAAGCAGCTCGAACACCACAGCTCACCTCACACCGAACTTCTCTCTCAACTCAAAAGTAGCATAAAGAGCATGGTGATGACAATGTAGGCTTGTTCTCATGTCCAAATTCCACTTCCACCCAGTGCATATTTCATGTGGCTACATGCCTCTCACGTTTTGGAGATGAGCTGTGGTGTCACAAGAAGGAGCACGAACACCACAGCTCACCTCACATCGAACTTGACTCAAATGCCGCACATAGAGCATGGTGTTGACAATGCAGGCTTGTGCTCATGTCCAAATTCCACTTCCACCAGTGCAAACTTCATAGGTCTATCTATACGTATGCTTTGACCTATCATATGTGCAACTGGAACCTTGCTGCACAAAAAAATATCAGACGAATTCGTTTGAGCTCCACCAACAGACTTTCCAGCTGTCCACTCTTCATCTACTGGAAACAACAAAGTCACAGCAGCGCTTGCTCATGGCTTCACACAGACAGCTGCACCTGGCATTTATAATGTGCAATTAGATGGGATGAAAGTAATGATGTTACTACCAGCAATACTGAATGCATTCTGTGGGCCACGGAATGCGGACTCGTGGAGCATGTGGCGAGAGGGGATGGTGGCTTGAGGCGCTGTGCAAGAGCTATATGATGGTGCATCGTGCTTGACCACCTAGCAAGCCCTGATCACTTTGGGAGCTTGGCAGGTTGTTTGGGGCATCATAGAACACCCCTAGCACTGTTTGGGGACGGTTTGGGGAAACATGCAGATTCCCCCAAACATTTGCCTTGATTTGGCCGGATACTGCCCGTTTCCCCAAAGATCGCAAATGAAGGTACAGGCGGCTTCGGGTCATATACTTATGGCCTATGGACTTCCCGTAGTCTGTTTGGGGCTCACAGGGGGTCCGCGCCGTCGCTGGGATCACTGGTGGTCATGAACGCCAGTGCTGCAGCTCACTGGCGCAATTGACAACTGTAGAAAATCGACAACACCAAAGATGGCGCTCGCCAACACCCAAAGTCTAACAGAATTACTTTATTTATGATGTCAAGACCTTGGATGCTGGAGATGAAATAATACGTGCCATTCCAACCCGACAGATGGACTACCAGGTGCACTACCGGATGCAATACCAGACCACGGATTCACAAGCAGATAAGCCTCAACAGTACACGAGATAGCTGAAAACTTGTGAAAAGAAGCTTAGAACTACGATGTGCGATCACTTTTTAAATCAATGGTCGAGGCCTAGGTCGACAGAAGGACCTGCCACACTCGAACACAGGCGCCGGCTGCGTCACTTTGCCACTTGTTAGGCTACCTGCACTAATGCAGAACACCACAGGCCACAACGGTCTGTGTGTATGTATCAATCATACGGCACACGCTCGAGCGCGCTCCTCGCGATCGATCATCCATCAGCACAAGTACAGCCAAACGCTGTGACGATATGTGGTAAAGCGCTCGGTTCGGACGGATCCCTTCTATTATCAGTAGCTCCGCACATTCGTCCACGACTATAACAGTGACCGATGAAGTGAAACTGTTTGTCGAAGATCACACAGCATTGTGCTCAACATATGCATGCGTGGCGTCAGGACCAGATTATTACTCGCCGCAGGTAGTCCGCTCCGCGGAATGTGATCTCGTGCTCTATTCATGCAGTGCAGTCCTCTATACCAGCAGTTCTGTACCAGGCCTCTACATCCCGCCAGAATACCGGTGTATTTTGAGGAATTGGGTAAAATCCCGGTCGAACGCACAGGGGAAAAAACGGAACCTTGGACTGTCACAACACTTCGGTCTCACTTTGCATGGCCAGCCCAGTCTGCATTGCCAATTCCCTGAGACAACCAGTCCATCTCGAGACATAAAACCGGGAATGTCTAGAATTTCAAGCGCCCTGTAGAGGCCTGTTCTCTACCCCACGGTTCTCTCTGTGACAGCCCAGTACACGAGTAACTGCGAGAAATGTGGAGGTATGCTGCAGACAAGCAGCAGACAAGCAAGGCAATGCCTCAAACACATGAACCATGGCCAAATGCCGTACACAAGCTAAAATAGTACAGCTTCAGTCACCTGGTACGGTCTCCTGGACATGTTCTCACACTCCATTCCCTTCTCACACTCCATTCCCTGGTGCTACTCATAGCGCTGCTCTACACTCAGAAATGCTCCACCGAGCCCAGTTCAAGTAGATGATGTACCACTCAGGCCGAGATTCAGTGTATCCCTGACATGTATCCTATATGTTTGTGGTTCTGCCGGAGGACCTAGACAAAAATATTGAGAATCAGCTGGTGCATGCGCGCAAGAACATGCGATTGTAACTGCATGACGGCCGGCCGAAAAAAGACATTGCTGCAGAGCTGATCCCGCATGTACAAAACGGGTTTGAAGATTGGCTGCTGCTGATGATCAGGCGATGAGTAGCCGCCGTTGCTGCGAGTGGGAATGCAAGCACTGAGTGTGGCAGCATGAGTGATAGTGATCGTGTTGGGCTAACAGACAGTGACAGTGAGCCTTCTGAACTGTGCAACAATGATTCAGTTGATTTGTGGGCAAGCTGGTGCCTCCGGATGCCGGTCTGCATGCCGCTGGACGGCGTTTGACCCAATTACATCGATTTCATGTAATCAGAGATTTTCCTGCACGTCACAACTGAGTCCGGTATCACCGCGGTCGGTGCACCGACCGGCATCCAAATAGCACCTTCGCCACGATTGGACATTTGCACAGTCGCACGTAGGGCGCCATAGCTAGCATGACTAACGCATAGCAACACCTTGTAAGACAAAAATTGCGTTGGTATGTGCTGTCCAAGATCCACGCCTAACCGTGAAGATGACCACCTTTCAAGTTCTGCGACCGCCAGTGACTGGAACGCTCACACCGAGCTGTACACTGTAGCACCCGAGCACCTGCAGGGCATCCAGGGCACTGAAATTGAATCTTCCGAAGGATTTTGTTGAGGTGTTCCTGCGGAGACGCGCTGTAGAAAGGCATGTCAAAGGTCGATTCTTCTGTGACCCCGAACCAGCGTGGGTACTATGATGTTGGCAAGGGCATCAAAGGAGTCAGAACGGATGACGGACTGGCAAAGGCAATAATGGAAAGAAATCATGATACGGTGATGAATTTTGCTTTGATCATGTTGCCTCCATGCTGGGGCGACACTTTGCACATGTTGGTGTCAGCTGCATGGCGCCCGCCACTGCCTATTGCTCACGCTGCAACTATCTTCATTTCATGTCATCCGTAAGCATCCCATCTGCCAATATGACAACATGAGAGACTTCGATATTGATATTGTTCTGTACGCAGTGACACGTTCCGTACGTGGTTGACATTGCTGAGTGCGGCAGAGTTGTGACCATCTGTGGCACCCACATGACATGTGGGGGTGAACGGTGTTAATTCTTTTCAATCAAGCCTCATTGAAGTTCAAGCACATGTACCCGTGTGTCTGATCCAGGTGTTTGTGAAGTACGGATTGCCATGGTGCAAGAGCTGTCAAGCCGTCTTGCCAGAGTGGGTCAAGATGACACAGGAGGTGTGTATACCAGGCCTGAACACAGTAGGAAAAGATCTGGCATGACTACTCCCGCCTTCTCACACAGCGATACTCCAATGTACGGGTATGGGTTAAGCATGACCTGCTTAACCTGGTTGGGTAGCTACATGTCTGTCTGGCATTGCTCGGCAAGCACACAATGCTATTGATGCGCTGCGTCAGGGTGGTAACATGTGTAGTTTGATCAGATGGACTACGTTATTGCATCAGTGGAGAATATGAAGGAAGCTGTCAAGGTGAGCATATCCTTGCTCTGTGCATTGCTCTTCAAAGACCATATAATCGCTTAAGACAGTGCGACAGTGCTGCGCAGGACATTCACTACACGCCGCATTTTGCGGTGTTCCGAAAAGGCCGCCTGGTGGACGAGTTCCATGGAACAGACCTTCAGAGGCTACGTGATCGCATGTGGTTGCATAATGAGGACTGATTCGTTTCATCAAAAGGGGCAGAACATTGAATTGCACAGGATTAGAATTCATGAAAGCCCGCCATCTCATTGGATTGTGGCAGGCCAGCATGCTGATGACTGCACCGTACCCAGACTCAGTCACACAAAAACTGCACCATCGTTGTCACGTTTGTCCCGCAGACGGGAGCTATACACCTGCGTGCAGTATGCTCGAGTTGACCACACCCAAGCATGGAAATGTCATCAAACGTATAGATCTGATGCCCATGTGTGACACAGGCGTGGGAAGTCGCTCGGTATCAGCTCAGTGATAATGAGCAATGGGAGAAGCTGTGCAGAAATGCATCCTCACTGTTTCTGGCACATGTGTATATGAGCGTTTCGAGCCCAATGTGTGAGCACCTGTGTGTGCCCAATTGGTTGTGAACCAATTTCATGGGCACAGTTGATACTTTGTGTGGCAGCTATTGATGTAACGGCACAATTTGGATTTTTTTTCAGATCTAGCAATATGGGCTCAAGAACAGAAAGCAATCCAGAATTGCATGCCTTACACTTGTCTACGACAAACAGAATGGCGCTCGCAGCAATTGCATATATGTTATCCTAGTTCGAATTTTGAGAATTCATTCTACAACCACTACTCGAGATCGTCATCAATCGATAGCTGTCGGTTCATATCAAGAGAACGCTTGCTCTGATATGATGAGGTGAGAGTAGGGTTTGCTGCACTGGCAGGTGCACCTCCTGATGTCCGCGAGATCACCCCGTTCCTTATTTGTGTCTCGACGCCTGCCTGGGACAAATACCCAGATAGCATGCCTCGGGAGCTAATAGAGGCATGCCTTGCCGGCTGTCTGTGTGAGGTGCCAGAGACCAAACGGCTCCTTTGCGATGCAGAATCCCGGAATGATGGCTCCATTGCTTCTGACCGCTCGCTGGAAACAGAAGTGCCCGTTGCATGGCGTGAGGTGGAGATATGCTGCACATGCCTGAGTTGTGTCGTTATTCGCACGCGTTCGACAGCTGCTGTCAGACATTGCACCAAATCCGCAAGTTCTGTTGATGTCAGAGCATCTAGCCCGTAACCCTGTAGTCGGTCCAGCTGCCTCTCATTGGCAGCCAAGTCAGATCTCAGTTGCTGATTCTCCTACATGCTGGTGCACTTCAAGGACAGATGGGTGGGAATTGTGACCTCTGGGGGAGCCACATGCAAAAAAAAATGCTCATTACACGTGCCACATCATACCTGTGTCACATCCTGCAGCTGCTTCATCAGCTGTTGCTCTAGCTCCTTGAACTTCGCCAGTGTCTCACGAACTTCGTGCAGAGACTGGCTTTTCTCCCTGACATCGTGTCTGGCCTCATTTAAGGCCATCTGGAGTTGTTCTGCATGCTGCTGTGAATGTAGCGCAAGCAGCGCAGGCGTCCGGTCGTCTGCACTTGCCCAGGAGTTCACAGCGGATGTGTGCTGGGAAGGTGTCCGAGCATGCAATCTGTCTTGAACCGAGCCTGGCATACCCGGTGCCTACACACAGAACTATTACCTCAGCAGAACATGATTTCACAAAACAAATTTCGTGCCACTATTTGCATGCTGATGTGGAACCTGATCAACCTGAGGTTCGCACATTGCCTATGCTACTGGGCGGGTCCATCATGGTAATCTCTGCCTGTGAACTGTGGGTGGCCCTTACGTCCATTTCTTCAACAAGAAGTCGCAGATGCTCCCGCAATAGTTCATTCTCTGCCAAGTATGGAGACTCATACTCATACAGAGAAACTGCAGTGCCGGGATGGATGTCCCCGGCTCCTCTAACCTGCACATGGTCCCATACATGGCTCTTGTCCATGCCTGCATAGCAGCATTTCACATTTGCAGCACGCACGAGGTTACTGGTACTCTGCTCCCGTCGCACAGAAGCAAGCTGCTTCTGATGTTCAGGTGAGCTGTCCCACATCGAGTCTTGTGCAGTATCAGGCGTCAGAGGCATTGTGGCAGCAGAGCTTGCAGCACCAGCTCGCTCCTGCCCATCCACTGAGCCCTGCGTCAGTGGTGGTGAGGGTGAAGTGGCCAAAATTACTCTGGTAGAATTCAGGACAATGTGTGTAAGCCTGTCAATCCTAGACTCCAGAACAGCCTTTTCGGACTCATGCCCAAGCAGCAGCTGCCTCTCCTCTGCTAGCTGCTCCCGCAAGCTCATCACCTTGTCCTGCATAATGCAGGATACGGTTTCTACTGTACCTCTCTTGCCAGAACATGAGTTACACTTCAATTACATGGCAGTCATTGGGGATCACGACCATGTGCAGACACACCTGCATATCATCAACAGAAACAGGTGGCGCAACACTGTGTGCAGTTGTGCCAGTGACAGCTTGCGCTGCCTTGACCTCTTGCAGCTGTTGTTGAAGTTCCTGCACCTTCCGTTGATACATGACAATTTGAGACTTCTCGTCATTGATCTTGTTCCTCATCGCAGTAACCTTGACCTTCTTGGCCCGTGTAGCAAACTTGAGTGTGTTCAGCGTCTCCTCAGCCTGTACAGTCAACGAGGGGCTCACAGCCAGGTGACTCAAATGCGTTGATGAACTGATTGTACAACCATCTCTGCCAAGCCAAAACCTTGCAGCGTCCCTCGGGCGCAGTCCGTCTTGCTACGACAAATTTAGGGGTCCGCGTTCAAGACATTTAACGCAGCCTTGTGACCCAAGAATGAGACTGGTGAGAGCACTCCATGAGTGAGTCATCACTGCTGGACCGCACAGGCTCTGCGGCTCAACAAAATGTGCTCAGGCAGGGCGCAGCAGTCTTGCCCACCTCAGGAGTGGAGGTAGTTAATGGGGCAGGGACACCTGAGAGCAAGCTGGAGTGACACAGCAGACCACTGCGACCTTCGCTCCATTGCCTGACAGCGAATTCTGTAGGAGACGAGTGAGCTTGGAGTCACGAAACGGAATGTGCATGGCACAGCCTTCTGACAGCTTGGAAATGACCGCTCCCAGAGTGAGTAGTGACTGCATTCACACAAGGGATTTACAGTAAATTGCAAGCAGCAAAACAGAGATCTCATGTGCCACTTTTGGGGTCTGGAGCGAACTGTTTGCATGTGGGGACTTGATCCATCCATCCACACGCAAGGGTGCCGATTCCTTTGACACATTGCCATAAAAAATGTGCCAGGACACTCTGTAGCAGCGCGTACATCTTGATTCAGGTGTACCGGAAAGCAATCGGGCATCACGACAAAGCCACATATTGCAATGCAATACATCGTAAAACATGTGCATCAAGTCTGTGGAATGGCCCAGCAGCATCAGCAATGCTATGCCCAAGGATGCACACTGCGCTTGCTCGTGACTTATTTGCGATGAGGCCATGACACGTGCCCCATGAAACATGCCGTGCGTCGATATGTGCATCGGTATACAGCGTAGTCTGCCACATGTGCTCTATGCAGGGTCCACAAAAGCGGGTCAGAAATTCAGTGACCGCATGACAGTACTTCAGGCACTCAGATCCAGGATTCTACACAGTCTGTAGCCAAGAATAACCTGGAACCACGTGCATCTGGGTAAAATTTGCAGCTAGCATGGCTTTGATCGCCAAAACGTTATCGTACACACGTAGGTGACACGCAATGACATCAGATGCGTCAAGTGATACTCATTCCCACCTTGTTGATGTAGGAGCCTTCCATGCGATGATTTGTTGTTGTGGCTGCTCTTCCTGACTCAGAGCCTGCCAGATCAATCAAGTTGAGTACGGAGATCATCCGATCCCCTTTGACGGCGTTGCAGGACTCGATCGTGACACGGCACAGCGTATGCGACCGTGAAGACGCATCGTTATACTGCGTCTGAGAAACCTTGCGTTGTGCCTCGCCCAGAGCTACCAAGGACAGTGCATGTTCTGCGGACACCACCTGGACAGAGGAAATGCAATGACAGCAGCTTCGCCGAGCTTGCAGCTTGCAGGTATCAGATGGTTCTTGCCATGGCGCAACAGAAAGGGTACAGCTTTGTAAAAGAAATTTGCCGCTCACACCTCGACGGACTTGACACCCTCAACAATGACGCCTCCACGAGAAGGGTCTTCGCGCAGGATCAGATTGGTGCTGCTTGGCTCCAAGAGATCATTGATAACCTGCAACAGAATTCACCCTGGCTCAAGTATGAGCTCAGTGGTTGTCGCTTGACAACTCCTAATGTATCACATCCACATCACACAGTGGAGATTCGGTATCTGAAAGCGGTATGCCATGGTACAAACTCGTGTCCCTGTGCATGCATTTCCACACCTCATTGTAAATTTCCAGCATGGAAAGCTTGAGCAGAAAGAACTTGTTCTGCATTTCTGCGATTAACGTGAACAAGTGTTCCAAGCTGAGCTTCATCATTGTAGCCATGGTGTATGTTTTGCCTGAGGAGGTGACACCTGCGCAGTAAGAATAATCCAAGCAATGATCGCCTGCGAATGTGCAATCAATGGAAAATATTAGTATTTCATCTGACGGATGTGATGTGCATGTGACATACCATACGCAAAAATCGTCCCATTAATGCCTTCAGCAGCAGCTTGCACAACCTGGATTACCATATTTATGAGGTTGCTCAATGTGCACATGTGACAGCACATGTTGAGTCCTATAGTATACGTTGTTTGCACACACGTGCTGCCTGGCAAATGGCATCACATAAGCTGAAACATATTCTGCCAGCGTCGAGCTGCAGTCTAGAGACCTTGATCTGACCACGGCATACTGGCCAGTGCACTCGCGCCTACTATCTGCGCTCGTTCTGTATCCAAAGTGAGAGCTTGAGATGTCTAGCACTTCCGATCGCAAATCAAGGTAGACGAGCAGTGGCTGCAATGACCGGTTTAGAGTGCATTTAGCCAATCCTGCTCACGTGCGGTAGCCATTCACAGCGCACAACGGACAGGTCCCACTGGCCGGAGTTCAAGATGATGGCAGTGGGACCACAGGGTCCAGTGTGGCGTAAGCACTTCAAGACATACAACGTCTGACACCGCATGAGCTGAATCTGCATGGCGACATTGCTGACATCGATGTTTGTATGGCGCATGCTATAGGAACGGTACCTCCGTGTCTCAAGGCCAGCGTCCTGGGATGATGCAGAAACATGTGGATTCAACAGACAGGCGCCGTTGCATGTAACCAATTTATCATTTGATGCATGCACTTACATTCAGTAATTACCTGCGCTCCCATGCCTTCGTATACGTCCTCTGTGGTGTGATGCTCCCGATACACTCGTTCGAACGCCATCTTGGATGAGCCATTCCTGACGCCTTTCTTAGTGATAACGATAGTGCCATCCTCCTCAAAATTCCAGATAGGATTCAATACATCACCGCGCAAAACTTCGCGCTCAACGAGAGGACGCACGCGTATACAAACATTCACGTTCGCTTGTTTTGCCTCGCCCTGCGACACGACCCCTATCGCAGATCTAGCCAAGCGATGCCTACTTGCAGGAACATCCACATTTGATGCTTTGGAGCTGGATGTATGCAAACGATCGGCACGATACATCACTTCAGGTTGCCGATCGCCACGATCGTAGCATCTAAGCTAGATCAGTCTTCATCCCAAAGTGTAACACCAACCATCGCTGTGTGATATTGCAGCCGGCATATCTGGCGATCGGCCCGAATTGAAAGACGACTGGAGGTGACTGATCGATGTCCTGGTTCTGTCTTGCGTTACGCGGCAAAAGAGCCTGGGACTGGATTGCGAGCATTCGGAACGCTGTATCTAAAAGTGACGACTTGCGTAGACGGGATTTATGAGAGTGTCCCGCGGTGCTGGTGCAGCCGAAGGCACATGCATGTGTGATTGAACTGATCACGCGATCGCGTGCGAGCCATGGCGCTGAGCACTATCGAAGACACCAAGAACAGGCCATGTCGAATGGCCTGCATCAATGTAGTGGCCGCCATCAAACGTTGGCCTTCGCTGTGGTCCATACTGACCAACAATGCCTTACTCGGTAGTCAAGATGCTCCCGATCCAATTCGAGTCTTGCGTGCCGATCAACGCATGCACTCGTGTTTCAATGGGCTCTTAGGAAACTGTTAACTACTTAGACGCTGCCATGCTTATAGTCTGTGCGTCCTATGGCACGGGCTCATGCCGGCAGCTCAGTGCAGTGCAACGGCCGCTGTATGCTTCGATGCTATCGCGGATGTCGTTAAACCTCCTCAGAAATACCACCTTCGGTACTGTGAAGCTCTGTTCTATGTCGCGTCGCGCGGTTGGCAACGCAGTGCCTGTCCGTAGCTTGACAGATGCCGATCCAACGCATAGCTCAGGGAGGATGCCGGTCGATGTAAGCGCACACATCCTGTCAGAGCCTGTCCGCAAGTGCTGGCCTGCTTGTTTGTGCATCTGTGATGTCCGAGCTGCAACATCCCAGGCCGCGCCATGCTTGCAAAAGCATTCGCATACTTACTGTTCGTCAGGCATGGCCATCGCATCACTGTTTGCGGTTGTCTCACGGACATTCTTCAATGCATGCAGGTGCTGTTGCATTGGCAGTCTGTCACAGGCGTCGATGGAGCCGCACTGCAATCTCCACACTCGATTGCTTTCAACAAGCGTCTAGATTGGCAGCATGTGCTGGGTTGGCCCAGTCATCGGCCGCAGCCTGCCAATTATGATGAATACATGCGTCTGAAGAAAGACCACCCCGGGAAGCTCATTGGTCACAGAACTAATGACAGTCAACCATATTGGTTCATCGGTGTGGACGCTGTCATTCTTTCTGAAGTACTGGACAGTAAAGGGGAGTCACTCAGCCTCGAGTGCGTTTCATGTATGGTCAAATCGTGCTGTGGCTGCTGTCTGCCGTTTCCTTCGGGGGTTTTATCTGTTTTTTTGTGTCCGGATCTGCTGAGCATGGAATGTGTGACATGCAGGCGTGATGATCCGGGCCAGTGCCCGAGATGCGCAATTTTGCCACACCATGCTGCCTCAGACATCAGCCAAGTCTGCACGATGCACCAGCTGGAAGTCTTGGTGGTAGATCGTTTCGCCCTCGCTGGGCAAACCATGTTGTGGACTCAGACATGCACGCCACACCAGCCATTTCTACTTGGGTCAGGTGCAGCTGTGTGCAGTAGTAGCATCCGTCCTCCAGAAGTTGTTGCTGCCGGTATGCATACCGCATACTTTCGCGCTCAAAACAGGGCCAGTGTTTGTTGCTGGGCTGGTTGCTTCACAGCTTCGCACCAAGCTGCATGCAATACAAAGAACAGTAGCTTGTGGCATGACCGTGGGCAGCAAGTGGCAATATTGTTGATGGGTGCAGGCCTCTTGTGGTCTGCATCAGGCTGGATCTTGCACTGTTGGAACCTTGGGAGACGGACCAAATGGCAACATGGTGGCCTGCCACTGGAGATGGTGACTGACAAGCTGGAAGCATTGAACATCACGCTGCCAGTTTATCTTTCAAACACCAACGCCACTCATATCAAAATGCACAGGCAGCTCAACTCTCTAGCCAGTGCGCTGCAAGCAGCTCACCCTTCATGCACCAATGTGTTTCGCAAGGTCGTGACCTCTGTTGTTTCTATGTCTCAAACTGACATACACAACGCAGTCCATGTCATGACACTGGAAAGATGCAGGTGCACTGTTCACATAGCAACTTTGTCGCCACTGTGGAGCAGAAGCTTGATGCAGCAGGAGACTTAGGTCGCGATTCAGCATTATCGTGGGTCAATGCGTCTTCAGGAAATTTTCCTTCTTGGTCAACAGTTGTCAATCTGCCTGATTCGTTTTCAAGAGCTGTGTGCATCATCCATGGTACCGGTATGAGGACCTGTGTGGTCTGCAGAGGGCGAGGCGGACAAGTTGGTGCTACACTCGACTGCTTTCAATCTGGGCCTCCTCAAGGCTGAGGCGTCAGATATGCCGAGCCTACTCGATGCTCTGGCGCCTGTAGGTGGCAACATATCATTCCAAGATGTAGGTGCTTCAAGAAAGAGGCTGGAGTCATTGCTGCTGATGCCTCCAGCGCCGGAGATTGCGTCCGCAATCCAGAAGGCAATCAGGTTGGCAAAAGTGCTCCTGTGAATAGAATCGTGGCCACCAGTGACACATTGCATGGAGGTTAGAGGCATGAGTATGAATTGCAGAGAGAACTGGCAGCTGGACGTTTCGATGACCTGGAAGACGATCCATAGCTGGGCTCAAGTGCAGCAGTTGATCCGGTTTGGTCCACAGGGAAACGGGCAAGCTGTGGCATCATTCGCTGACATTCTGCGGTGTACACGCAGCGCACTGGCGGCATTTGATTCTTCATCATTACAGATGGAAAGATACCGGAGTTTGTTGATACAGATTGCCACCTCTAAGTGTGGAATTAATCGGCATATCCCACAGGATGCCTTCCTCAGTGGCTGCCAGGAGCTGGAGCAGTGTGTCGGTGGGGTGGTTCTGGATGGGAGTGAGCTGCTGCCTGAATCCCCTCTGCAACGGCTGTTGGACAAGCTAGATGGCAGTCCGCATCAATGGACATCAGGAAATATAGCCAGCATGGAGGCGTTCCTCATGTGAGCGCCTGGGCCCATGTGTACTGCCACACAGATGTTCCGGGATTGATGCGCGGGAAGTCAGGACGCCCGGCAGGAAATGCATGCTGTAGTCGACCATACTGTGCTCAATCAATATGCAGGAACAAACACAAGCCGCATATAGACGCGCATTCATGTAGCCCTAGCTTGCACTGCCCTGGTAGACTATAGTGCGCAACACCTGTATGAATCATATGGTATTCTGATATGAACTGTACTGAAATGAGCTGTTTGCAGGCACTATGAGGGCCAACATTCGGGAAAACTCAATGCGCAAGCCTTGCCACCGGCTGTCAGTCGCCAGCTGTGCCATTGCAAGATGAGTTTGCTGGCGGCCATAGACCACTTCTTCGCAGCTCATGAATTTTGCAATGTCATGGATCGTGGAGCCTCGCTGCGATTTGACGCATCTGCGCAGATGCTGAGCTTGTTTTCTGCTCGAATGACAGCAAAGTCGCTCAGCAAGTATGCAGATGCTGCTTTACCTGCGGCCGTTCGGCTTATTTCGTTTGATAGTGATCTGGGGGATTCTTACACCCGTCCGAAATGCTTTTTGACACAAGCAATCGCAGATGCACAGGTTTGCTGCTTACTTACCTGCTTAGATGTAGCCACGACACCAACATGATCACATATGTTCTGTGCGGCCAGCACCAATGGCGCATGCTGTTTAGGCTGAAGTCTTTGTTCACAAGCGTGAGGCAATGGATTTGTGCAGAGGCAGTATGTCGTTGCGCATGAATCTGCGATGGAGTGCTTTGATGAAGCGTTGATCAAGGCATGGGAGTACATGTGCCGACCCACGACAAGCACTATTTCATTGGTTCTATGCATCCTAATGGCAAAAGAGTTTACAGAATGGGGTCACCTCATCAGCTGTGTGGCCGAGGCATCTTTCATGCAAGGATGGACGCTTCCAGACATAGCATGTGAGACACTTTCATTGGCCCTGTAGTCAAGATGTCGGTTTTGTTTCTCTGTTGCAACTTGCGTGACCCCTTTCATGTTGCAAGCTGCCATCTACCAGAGCTCATAGTAATGGAATCTTCAGCTGAGTATCCAGCTCGTTTGCAGCACCACGCAAGGCACTGGACATCAAAGACATGTGGCCCTACTGGCTTGACGCATCTAAAGGGAATTGCGTCAAGAATGATGTGCTGCTGAATGACGAGATGGCAGTGCTCTCAGGGCCAAATATGGCAGGTTGGCTCTTCCTGCTTCCTGTCATGTTGTGGTTCAACCACACTGTAGGCTTGCCACGACTGCAAGCTCGGTACTGCAGAACAGCCATTGGCTTCTAGAGGCTGTGCAGGCAAGTCTACGTTCTTGCGAAGTTTAACAGCTGTGGCGCTCCTGGCAAATTGTGGCTTGCCCATTCCAGCGGCGGAAGGAAGCACTGTCCCGCAGTATCAGAGTTTCATGTACCGGAATTTCCGCGGGGACTCCCCTGCTGAAGGCCGCTCCGGTTTTGCACTGGAAGCCCATGAAATGTCCGTTGTACTCCGCCGTGGGTCGGCAGCACTTGATATGCCTCTGCCATGCCACTTTGTATGCATCGATGAATTTGGTAAAGGGACGGAGGACCGCCACGCCACTGCACTCTGCGCTTCAATACTTCAGCTACTAGACAAGGTGATTTTCAATAAGCCAGATGCAAATTGTACACTGCCTGTTGACATTCTGCTCTGAAGAATTCAATTGGTACGATCAATGTCCCAGCATCCAGCTTTTGCAATTTTAGGGGAACTTCTCTGGAGTATTTGCAACGCACCAACACGCGCTCTTTGAAGACCAGCTGCGGCTTTTCCGCAGTGAGACCGTTCAGAATCCATTGCTCAAACGCACGCAGCAGATCTGCTTGATGACAGAGTCCATGTCTACAAGACTGAAAGAGCTGAAGGCAGACCAAACTCAATGCAGTGACAGCCTTTTTCATAGTGCATGCCATAAGGTTTCACGTGGTATCAACAAAACCTCTCTAGCCTTTCAAGTTGCCAGGTCCCAGGTGCGGCTGAATCGCGCTGAGGCAGCAAAGAGACGGCACCTTGTCGTGGCATATTGTGTGATGCATGGAGAGAGGGTGTGAGGCATGTACGTACATGTACAACATCAAAGCCGGGCATCAAATTCGCCAGAGTCACAGATTAGCCTATACATCACAAGGGCTCCATCCGTTGTGCGAGCTGTCACATCGAGACTGCTAGGTTTAACTTGGAAGTTGCATCTACACGATGTTTGTGAATCGATCACAGAGTCTGGATGGACTGGAAAGACATATAATCTGCTGCAGGGTCTCACCATCGACATGATAACACAATCAGTGGATTGGAGAAAGGATGTTGACAAACTTCATACTGAACAAGAGATACGTTACAGAGGTATGCTCCACAAGGTAATAGAACATACAGGTACGATTCATGGCAAACTTCATACTGAACAGGATGACCAAGTCATTTTTGATGCGGACAGCGTGCGAAGTCACCATGCCTCATACCAGAGATCACAGGATGATGGCATCGGGGAATTTTATGCAGGACGCCATTCATCTCGCATGTCTACGGCATGCTTGGATCAAATACCTGCTCCGTCCTGTTCTGGACTACTTTTGCCGGATAGCCTACAGACGAATGCTACCGTCCCATACGTCCCGAGCCCGTCAATACATGCTCCACCTGACAACAATCCTGACCCTGTTGCCCACTCATTTCCAGTGCTGCCTACACCAGATCGTGATGTTTCGTCTGTCAGTATGGCAGCAGATTCTTCCAGGGCGATTTGGGCCCAGGCCAATTCACATGCACCTGTGCACCTGTCCTCCCATACGCCAGCTCCTGATTGTGTTCGCAAACGGACATTCCAATGGGGTGGTGCGACCGAAGGCAGCATACCGTATAGTGACTGTGGCAGCGGTGTGCACCATCGCCCTTGGTTTGGACCAGTCTTTGACCGCTGGATTCCTGTACGCGATCATTAAACTCCGTGCATCACTACCTGGTCTAAGTAAAGGCGTCCTGGGAGTGCAGAATTGCCAACGCCAGTGAACGACCACCAGGGGACAGCTGTCAGACAAGCTGCGCGTGGTATGGATACTCTGGTAGGAATCGCACTTGAGCAGGAAGTGGCAGCTGTCGAAGCAACTCTAACGGATGTGCTGAAGGATGCATGTGGGGTTACAGATGCACAAATTCACTTGCTGCAGGTCACAAAAGGGCAGACGCCAGGAGTCCGCTTTTTGAAAATGAGTTGTGTGTATATTCTGGTGGTGTGATCCTGTATTTTGTGGTCTGGATGCAGTTATGACCAGGTTCCTGATTGGAGCCAGGAACAGGGTGCAGTAGCGTCTGGGCCTTGGCGGATGTGCGTAGCTGTGGCCAGTGTCCGGAATGTGATGGGCGATGAAGCACTCAGGTCTCCATGTTGGGTCGATTTGTCATGTGCCATCCCGGTTTCATGCAGATTTGGAGTGAGGCACAAGAGTTGCAATATTATGTTGGGGAGTCAGACAACATTCGGAAGCGGCTAGCACGGCACACCAGTGACGCACACAGACGATTCAATGGCCACATACACTGTGCATTGGTAGTGGGGCTGTCTGGTCAAGGGAAAAGTTCTGCAAGAAAGGCTGAAGCATACACAATCCAAGAACTTGTCCGCCAGGTATGTGGGCCAAATCTACATGTGCTCCTGCAGGAAACGGGAGATACGACTCCCGTATACCATCAGCGAACCATCGGTGCTTGTCTCCCCGCAGGCCGTCCCCTGACTACATGTGCTTGGTAGATGGGCAATGAGTGGCATGCACACAGTGCTTGCTATCTCTTTAGTGCTGCTGTACTAAAGCAGGCATCATAGCGTGAAACCGTCGCTTCATGTATAGCCTCATGTATAGCCTCGTGGGATGATTAAATGATTGAAGGCTGTCTCCTTGTCAGCAAATCTGCACAGCTGCGTGCTGCTGCACAGACCTAGTCAGGCAGCAAGCGCACCAGACACCAGGCAAATTCAGGCATACATCTGTACCAACACAGGTCACCATGCTGGCCCAGTGGACTTGTGCTTTTGTTATGATATACGAAGAGGCTTATGCATTGCAGATGTATGCACAGATTATCATGAAGCATGTTCATGTGGCCGATGCCCGATTGGGTCTGGCGTGATGCCCGATTTTCTTCTTCTTCACTCGCGATTGCTTGTCAACCTACTATTTAAACATACTAGTTGTATATGATCATAGCACAGTTGCACGAAACCAATGCATGTGTTTATGTCAGGATGAGCCCATCATCGGTATGGCGCGCAGCTGCACTTACGCTTGGTCCTATCGAGTGACTGCAGCAAATTGCTGAGCAATTTTCTCCGCTTTCCAGGGACTCCGCTTGGCGAGTGTGCACGACGTAAGAAATTGCAGCTTCGGAGCGGCGCAGGCGAAGCGCGCGCTGCGCGGCAGCTGACGCGCCGTGACGCGCCCGGCCAGGCATGCATGCGGTGTGAAATGGATGCAGTGATGAGGTTGCATGAGCTCGATGGCATCGGCTCTGGGAAATTCCAGCGGCAGCGCTTTCGCGAACGTTTAAGCATGCGTGTACACACGAGCCATGTGCGCGTATTAGGGTACTTCCCAAGCGCAAGCGCCCGCGAGAATTTTCAACGAGTGAACTTGCTTAATTGGTTCAAAATGTTCAAAGCTCTGTGGGTTAGCATTTTGGATCAAATGAGAGAGGCTTGTGCAGCACAAGATTGAATTAGACGCTGATTTCGGGCTTGTAGAGCATCTTACTCATCCCTGAGTGCACCTATGCTGTTTGTTTTGCGTGGGATGCAGCGGCGGGTGCACACAAATGCACGCCTCGACGCCATGCGACATGCCAGCGCCATGTCATTTATGCACGGACTCGTACGCGCGAGTACCACAGCGAAGGTGCCATCAACTCATGTATCTGTGACTTGGAATTGTCCACAGAAACGCTTGCTAGGTCGGAACAATTGGGCTCAACCAAGGCACGTGACCGCACACACTGACTGCTCAATGCCATGCGCGACCTGTCCACGACATTGTGCCGCGCGCTGGCGCGCCAAGCCCGCGCGGCCGCGCCCCTCCGTGCTAGACTGGTGGGACGGGCGCTGCTGCCGGGCCTTCCTGTCCCCACAGACGGCCTGCCGGCGTTGACAGGCCATCGCGCATAGGCTTGCGTCGGCCCCCCCCCCCCCCTCCCCGCGAGCCCCCCCCTCCACCCATTTCGCCCTGCAGCCCCCCCCCCCCCCCTCGCACCCGATCCCTCCCTCTTTTCTGCCTCCCTCTTTTCTCCTCGCAGCGCACGTCCGCCGTTTCTCCTCTGCGCCCCTCCCCGGACACCGCTCGGGCTGCCGGGCTGGCGGAGGCTACGGCTCCTGGGACCGGTGCCTCGCGGCCTCGGACATGGCCGTAGCGCGCGCTGTCGCGCCCGTGCAGACTGCTAGTGTCGCGTCGACGACCGCTTGTGGGCCCGGCGAGTGCTGGCTGTGTGTTTGGTGTGCGTGTGGCCTGCGTGGTACTGCGTGGTGTGTGCGTGTCTGCTTTCGCGATGGCGTTTGTTTGTTCTGGCATTTGCTCGTGCGGCGCGTGGCCTTAGTGCTTGCGGCGGCCGGTCTGTCTGTTTGCTTGTTGCCTGGTCTGTTGCCTCGGCGCTGCTGAGTCCTAGATCTATCACTGTGTAACACACACTGACGCGGACAGGTGATAACTGTGCGAATCTGGTTTGGTAGCGGCGGGCGTCAATGACGCCGTGCGTGACAGTCACTTTTCGGCGGGCCCAACCTTGAGCCAAGTAACGGAAACCCACTGCATGCCTAGGGCCGTATAGGGCTAGCAGGTCGCAGAATGCATGCATGAAGGGGGTCCTGCGATTGACCGGTCACGCGGCGCGTGCAGCCGGCCGCGGCCACGGCAGTCTTGCCACGAGCTACATGGTTTCTTGCAGGGCCACGCTGCGCGTAGGCGCTGTAGAGCTGGCTGAAGGAGCACTTATGTGGCACTGAGCTATACAAACAACCGGCTATCTTGTGAATTCGATGCGTGACCCCTGAGACGATGTGATTGTCCGCAGCCTGGCAGTTCGCAGATCCGCTGTATCCCTGTACATGGCTTGCTGTCCGAAACGTATGTAAACAGATTATTCTTGTCTTGATTCTCACAAGGCTCGTCGATACCCAACTACAACAGCATGAGTCTCGCGCTGCAAAGTGAGCAGGAGGTCTTCTGGACGGAGCGTCTGAGCGGACGGGAAGTGCGCATGCTTTGCTTTGACACAAATAACGAACAAGGCTGCAACAATTTGGACCTGTTCACACCCGTGTGGATTCCGTATCTGACCTTACCTCCGATGATGCACCGGTCGTGTCTGCACAGAATCCAGACACTGGTGATTTGTGTCAGATGTACACCAACTTGGAATAGCCATGAACGTAACATACCTGCAGTTGGCAATCCTGGCGCAGTTTCGGCAAATCTTGAGCTCGAAGCAACTGCTTCGCCCCAATCACGACAGCCAGACAGACCTGTGCCGGTACCTCAGGGCTAGACAATGGGACGTGTCTAAAGCATTGGTACTCTGGCAAGGGCGCGTAGCGTGGGAAGCCAGTCCTCAAGCTGCTCCACCTGAAATTCCCTTCACAGACAATGAGTTACAGCTAGTCCAGCGCTTCTACCCTCATTTCTGGCACAAGACCGACAAGTTTGGTAGACCCGTATGGTACTTTTGATCCTGCCCCCTGTACCGCGGCATTTAGAGCGTTACATGATCTGCTGTGACATTTCAAATAGTGTCATTTGCCATGCCATGGGCAGTGCCAATGTGATCTCGTTGTATTCGTCAGCAGTGCGGTGTGTGAATTGTGACAACAGCATCCATCCATCACGGATGTTGAGTGCCACTATCACACAAGTGCACAATGAGCGGAAAGTGTTGCAGGTATGAGCTACTGGGCTCCCTACAATTGCAAGAACTACTGCAACATGTGAACATGGAAAGGCTATTGAAGCTGCATGTATTGGAGATGCACAAATCAGTGCAGAGCGTGTATCCTGCATGCTCGGTGCATGCAGGAAGAGAAGTTTATACATGCACAACAATTATTGATGTGAAAGGGGTCAAGATCAGCAATTTCACCAAAGATGTACGGAATTTTGTTCACAATCTTTCGATGATTGACCAGGCATGCTCTCATGATGACAACTATCTTGCTGAAGCTGTTGTGGCGCGCACGCCCATGCTGGTTTCAAGGGCGTTGAGTATGCAGAACTATCATCCTGAACGCTTGGGTCAGCTATTGGTCGTCAATGCGCCAATCATGTTCAAAGGCCTATGGAATGCCATCAGCCCCTGGTTAGAGGCACGAACTAAAAAAAAGATTCAAGTAATATCTGCTGCCACAACGCCTGCCGGTTTACGAGAGCTTATTTCACCCGAGAACTTAGTCTGGCAATTGGGAGGATCTAGCATCTGTGATCCACATGTGTCTGAAGGACCGTGGTCTGATTTAAAAGTGCAACGCACGCTGGAAAAGATAGGCAGTTCCACTAGCACAGCAACTACTGTGAATAGTGAGGTTGTATCATAGATGCAGCTGCTTCTGTTAGTGCAGTCTTCCTGATTTATGTTCCATGTCTTTGGATGGTCAGCACGTTGACAGACCTGCAATGGGCTTGTGCTTCTCCTTGGCTAGTGTCATGTGGTTAATCAAGACTGATTGACCGAGTCCGCCATCATGGTGGTGTTCATGCACAACTGAACAAATTTCCTCGACGAATTGAATAAGCTCGGATCTACTTGGGCACTGTCTCCTGAACCTTCTCAGGTACGGCTCATATTTTGGGTTCCATGTAAACATGTATGCCAGTAGCTGCTTGAATCTTGGTGCAGGGCAACGGTGGTCCTGCACATTTAGGCTTCTGTTGCCAGTGTGCCATACATGCAATGGCAGGTCCATCAGCTGAATACTCACACACTCATCGACCACAAATTTCCTGACGCAGGTTGCGTACGTCTGATGTGAGGAGTGTGTAATGTGCAAACGCTCTCAAGAAGCTACAAATATGTTCTGCCTCTGAGCTCAGAAATGCTGCACTTGGGGCTGCACATTGCTCATTGCTTAAACTCTGCCGGATTCGGTGAAAGATGAGTGGGTCTTGAATGGCACCTGGAGGCACTGGCTAGTGTCTTCAGGGTCACAATACTGAGTCGCAATGTTGCATAGTGATGCACCTCTTCCGATCATGATGCCATCACATTTAGTGAGCTGCCAAAGTTCTTTTGCTGCATCTACAGTGTTGACGTCACCATTACCTATCTGCAGGCATGTGATATTTGTCAAGGAGATTGGCAACGAATTGCAATCGTGTATAGTTATCTGACATGCGGGGCATACAACAGGTATGTCGAGAATCTGCTTGGCTCTTGAAATCAACTCCCAATTTGCATGGCCAGAATATCCCTGACTGCGTGTGCGTGGATGTATTGTCACAAAGGTTGCCCCTGCCTCTTGGATGCTGACAGCATTCTCCATAAACAGATTGTCATCATGATAACCAGCTCTCATCTTGACACTGACTGGAACTCTGCCTGCCACCAGGCCAACAATATGCTTGACGAGCTCATGTAAGGAATCCGGGTCTTTCAACAAGCTGCATGCGCACAAGTCCAGTGTTGACTAATCAATTCAAACGTGATGCCACCAATGCCGGCGCAGTCAATCCGAATGAGTTGCATGTCACTGTTCCATGCCAAATACGAACGTCACGATTCTGAGGTCTACTGACATAGATTGGGTGACTTGCACTGGACACAAAGCTCAACAAACACAGCTGGATCTCCTATGCGATACCAATTTGAACAAGGTGTTGCAGACCTGGAGCCCGCCCCTTTGCCAGTGACCTGCAGAACCGAAATCGCTCAGCTATTATAGTCGTAACTGGGGGCGGTGTGTGCATTCGAGCTCTGATGTGTTCGACAGACCTTTGATGCCGGGCAGCCACAATTCAAGTCAATCCTGGGAGCTCCACGTGCTATTAGTCTGGGAACAATTTCATCGATGACAGGAAGGTAAGAGCCCATGATCTGGACCCCCAAAGGAGTGTTGCCAAGCTCCCAGCCACTGTATGTTGCCGCTATTCCTTTCGCAACATGGTGAGGGTGATCCTTTATTGCTGGTACACGCAGGAACTCAGTGCAATATTCATCTGCCCCTCCAATAGTTTCTACAAAAGCCATTCTGAAGGGGCGGTCGGCGAGGTTTTCCATTGGTGCCAGAAATAACGCTGGGCACCCACCACTCGCTGCATCTGGGTGCGAGAGGAGATGCGTATAATCAACTTCCGGCAGTGGCCCGCTTCATAACATGCGATCGGGTGATGTTGAACGCTGCACCATGTTCTAAACAAAGGATTGCATGTACCTGCGGACCGTGCTGAGACGGCAAATGGCATTCGCGCACGCAGGAAAGCGGTCAGTACCTTTCATTGACCTTGACACGGCGCAAACGTCGCCGTGCGCACGCTGTTATAGACCTAGTATAGTATTTGGCGAACACATCTGTCTGTATGCTGGAATAACTCCATCGCTGTAATCTCTGCATTGTTGCGGTTGTTGATGTGGCAATGCTACGCCACCTTAACTGTCGCTATTCCAGTGATCGATCTTTCGGCAACATGTAGATGTGCGAGTGAGAACCATGATCACACATGTCCGAGTTTGCTGTGTATTCGCGGAAGGACGCTTCGCACAATCGATCGAAAGGAGCATGCAAGCACAGTGTCGCAGTGAATAGAAGGGAGTGTAAAACCTGTGACAGGAACGGCCAACGACGAGAACAGATTTCCACGGGGCCGATGGCGACCCTGAATATCCAGCGGTTCCGCAAACCGCTTTCTTAGGATTGGACCAGGACCCTTGTCTAGATATGACTTGGAGAAGCCGCAGAGGTGCCAGACTTGCACAGAGTGCAGTCACGCTTATGGTGCACGTATGCATGAAAGTGCAATGATGGCCAAGGGGGCCATACCGGCCCCCGCTGAAGGCTGTGTGAAACAGCTGTGGTTTCGGTGATTCTATAGCATGCTCGTACGTCTGTTGAAGTGGTGTGGCCGCATGGCAGTGGCCCGTGCAGCCCCCTGGTAGCACAGCCTGTCGAGCTGGCTACAGACCACCGCGATCCAGAATACTGACTTCCACGTCAACGAGAGATAGAAGCGAGTGTGTGACGGCACAGTGTGGGGCCGGAGGCGGGGCCGTGCGCGCAGTGCCTGCGGGCTAGGACCAGGCCGTGTACCAGCGTGAATTTGGGAGGACACACAGGCTGGTCGTGCTGTGGCTGTGCTGGCGTTTCGAAGCGATCCGCTCCGGTACCACAGATCTGCAGCAGCTGTGGCATAGCAGCGTCGGGCAGTTTTTGGGGGCAAACCGGGCTGAACGAGCCTTAGGTGCGCGTTCTGCAAAAGCCATGATCCACACCTCTCATAAACCTGATCTTGCAGCCAGAATAAGTTGAAGTGTACATATGTTGATATTGGTTGTGGCGTTGGGCAGTGCTGTGGTGTGTGGTCGTACTTGGACCAAGATTCACTGGATTGAATCCTAAGATTTATTTTGATGTGACTGCCAGTCATGGTTCTCGTTGAGTCGCGTGCTGTCATGACGTGGCCATGCATGGTGCCGCAGCACTGGACAAGACACGAGGGCCGCCGCTGAAGGCATGGTGGAACAGCTGTGGTTTCAGTGATTCTATAGCATGCTCGCACGCCTGTTCTAGTGGTGTGGCTGCACGGCAGTGGCCCGTTGATCCCCCTGGTTGCACAGCCTATCAAGATGACTTCAGCCCACCGCGGTCAAAAATGTCCACATAGATGACAAATCGAGAGCTAAACGAGTGTATTGAACGTTGCAGTGTGCGGATACAGTTGGGGGCGCGCGCACAGTGCCAGCGGGGTAGGAACTGCCCGTGTACCAGCGTGAGTTTCAGAGCACGCACACCGGCAGCATACTGTGGCTGTGCCAAAGTTTGAAAGCGATCCAGGCAGCTGTCACTGATCTGCACAAGTTGGGCCATAGTGGCTTTAGGCAGAATCGGGGTGCCAGAGCGGCACTTTCAGCGTGAGGCGGCCATATCCGGCAAGGTGGGATCCTGACCTTCACAGAATGTATGCTTTCAAACACAGCTACCTATAGTGATACTGTGTGCATTAGAGTGCCCGGCTTGATCAGTGCTGGCGGTTTTGCTTACTCAAGTCGGTGATTGGACGGATCTAAAAGGTGGATTTTTTTATCATGTAACCGCCGGCACCTCCTGCCCGGACTAACCACCCATCCAGCGCGCCCGCTGCCTGCACCACGGCTCCACCGCACCCGCATACAGCAACCGACGAAAAGAGTTCTCATCTCAAGATGAGTCTTATCTCCCTTCGACGCAATAACCGCACTTTCTCGTAAAGGGTGTGCTTGCCTGTGAGTGCACGATGTCGACGTAGACGCACCGTCTCACCAATTTGTAATCAGGCATCATGATCAACCCAGTACTTATCGCAAACGTCTATGAAATATTGATATGATGGTGGCTTGCGCACGCGTGTCCTGGTGCTCCCCGTACAAGCTTCTGCGGCATTGGAGCTTTAGCACGATAGGGCGTGGTGAAGCTGTGTCTCTTGCACGGTGTGTCCCGATAACTACTACACTTCCTCAGGTCGTAAAACTATCTATGAGAGGTTATGTAGATCGTGTGGTCGGCGCCTCTGCGTGTTGCCGCAACTTGCAGGGCCAAGTAAGGCAGACGCTGCTTCATTCACCCGGACGTATCGTCTGGCACACCTCAACAAACACTGCTGTCCTGAATTTGCAACTGCTAGCATACTCGCTCTTTGAAGGTGACTGTTCCGTATAAGGCCATAAGCACGGGGTTGGCCTTTCCTGTGGAAGCCTAATCCCAACTGGCTCGCTCCACATTGCCAGAACGGAATCATGGATTGCCCATGCTGGGGTGCCCATGTGACAGCCAAATGAATGAATAGCTATCGGTTGATATTGTACTCATCTTCCAGTCGCTGTGTCACCACTGCGCTGGAAATGATGGTGTGAGGTACTTTATCATGTGGCATTCTAGACTTCTGCTGCATCCCTATGCAGTGCATGGAAGAATATGCTGTGCAGCAGACAGTATCAGCGAAAGCCCTCCAGGGATCCACACAGCCGATACTGACTTAGCATGGCACAAGGGTACAGATCTCTGGCCAGATGTGGCCATGGCTGACGTTTCTTCGATTGAATCATCAGCACTGTGGTGTTGCGGGGGGTATGGCTTGCGCGTGAGAATAGAAGCCTGTACAGTGTTCTCCACACCGAGCGCGTGGCGCACAGCCGCTAGCAGATACCTGTCGGACTGGCCATGGGTGCAACAGTGTTCTGAGCAACGGCAGTGCCCATGGGGGTCCCATGTTCTGTTGCACTTGCAAGACCCGGCATCAGCTTCTCCCACCTACTATACCCGCTAAATATTGTACTTGCAAAGTATTGGACCGATGCATTTTGCTCTGCATGCAGCCGTAATCACCCATGATGATCCTTAGCTTTTGCAGGGTCGCTTGAATGTCCAAGGGTGCTTGACTCTTCAAGAGCTCTGCCTGTGGCTGCCTCTCCTGATTGATGCCGTCACACCTATTTCAAAGATTTCAAGGAGAGTGTTGTTACGTCCAGGTTCTGTTAGCTTCTATTAGCAACGCCGTGCGCATGTGACTAGCCAGGCTGTGCGCAACATGGCTGTGCAAACCAGGCAACGGCAAGTCGTTGCCATATTGCACGCAATCCTGGCAATGAGTTCATGCTAGGGATGCCATGTGGAGAGTATGGGGTAGGCAGGCAAGAGCTGTGGCATGATACTCCTTTGCAAGTGTGCTTGTGTAACACAGTGTGCATCTCTTTGCTTGGTCACATGTGTGCGTGCTGTACAGCATTGTAGCTTGTAACATGCACCTGGATGACAGCACCATTGGGACATTGCGCCAGTGCATGTGTTGCGCGTGCGCATCGATGCAGACATTATCACCAGGTGCTCTGCTTGTTCTGCAATGGCTGGCGTGCCGGTGAATCTGGCCTGACACACCGGTTGCATGTCGCACACCGACAAGGAGGAAACCCACATCCACACCTTGATGACTAGTGCACAGCTGCATGTTGGTGTCAGCCCGCAGATGGAGCCACGACCGAGCATGCCAGAGTAGTCATGGGCAGCCCCGATCGCCCGACACGGCCGCACAAGCATGCAAAGTAGTGTTGGAGTCTGGCATGCACGCGTGCACTCGCTGCAGTCGATTCTACTTATGCATTATCATGCTCTCGGATCACGCGCCGAAGTGATGCTCCATGCCAACGTCAGCATTACGCTGTGTGGTCAGCATTAAGGCGCGCGCGCGGACTAGTTGTTAGCGCATGCATCCTGGGCATGCACGTGTGCACCTCTAGATACCAGAGGTGCAGAGGCTCTGACCAGCCTTAGTCAAACTGTCTTGTGCACACTGGCAGGTACCTTGCTACTAGAGCTCGGTGCCATATATAGCTAGGCTACCTTCTAGCCATTGTATTTTGGCCTTCTGTTCAAGTGGATGTTCCCTGTAAGGTGTTACATCCACTCACCCCTGTCATTGCTGACACAGGCCTTCGCCTGACATTAGTGACCGTAATGCGATCGTCGGCAGAGAAAGGCATTAGCAGACGCACACACAGCAACAGTCCGACCCGACGCTCATTTAGGAGTGATATAATGATGCACAAAGTCCGACGCTAACCTCGACATATAGAGGTCCTAACTTAGGCCCGATGCGACTGAGTTTGCGCATGCCGAACACTTGGTTCTGGCACTGCGCTCAGGTATCGCAAATACTATATAAGGGCTGTGCACTGGCACAGGTAGACAGTACACTTGGTTCACTTGTGCTCAGTCCGCATGCAGCCAAGTAGGTCCCCGCTGTAACACAAGCTTATATTCAACACAAAGCAGTCTGGAAGATGCAAAACACGTTTCTAGTGCGCTGAGATTGACGAGGTACCTCAACATGTGCTGCCACATGTATCAGCTACACCTGCCAATGGCACGTGTGCTGTGACATGTGGTAAGTACAGACAGCCTGTAAGGCTGCAACAGCAGGCTTTCAGATCCAAGACATATCTTGTGAACTGGCGTTCTAACACACGTCCTGCCATAAAATTGTAAATAACCTCTCGCTGTGGATCAATCCATTAAGGACAGGATGTAACTTTGTTCAAGCAGCAGATGTTTATGGCCTCAAACCTGTATTCCATACAGAATCTGAAGGGCAGCCAGTGGGACCAGATTACCGTTATCTGAAACAAGGGTCGCTGCGAATCCATGAGTTCCATGGTCATGGAGAGGCCAAGCGCTCACCTGGACTAACTTGCACACACCAGCTTGCCTATCAACAGTACTTGTTATTCACACGGGCACTGCAGCATGTGGTGCAGTAGTGTTGATATGGAATGCGGAGCAGTCCTGCAAACTGGGAGTGGCCAGGTGTACTAGTGCTCCAGTGAAGACACGGTACTGGTGAATATGATTCAGAAACCTAGGGGAGAAATTCCGCAGTCCTGATTGTTCCAGGACGGACTCGCCTTGGTGAATCCAGGCCCCTGGATTCTAAACTTTACATGATCGCCTGCGCTCGCAGACCTCCTGCAATACATGCTCAAAGAATTGCCACGCAGTCTGGCCCATGCTCCTCCTACAGCAGGCTCGATGCACACACACTCTTTACAACGCAATCCCTGTCTACTCGCTAACGCAACTGCATCTTCAAATCTGTAAACAGGCTGCATTAACAGAATTTGGTGACCACAGTAATCGCTCTGCAGTAGAAGCATGTGGGGTCAATAGGCTGAACTGTTGCAATACCTGATGCTTACATATCAAATGGGCATGTCAAGACATTGCATCTTCATACAGCTCCAGGACTGCCGCCGCACGTCGAGTGCTGTCTGAAAGGCCCATGTTGGCCGAGTTTGCAACCATTAGCAGAGATCTGTAAAGCGCTTCCTGCATCAGAGTCATGCTTCGCGGACATATAACCCAGACCAGATGGACAAAATCGACTGCAAGTCGGCCAGCGGTCTTACCTGGCTTTTTGACAAACTAACGAAGGGTTGTCTCTTGTCATCTCTGTGTTTAGGCTTGAGAGCTGTTTCAAACTCAGAATGCAGGATGTTTCTTGGAGGAATTTGCAGATAGAAAACATCTGCCTGACCCAGCAGTGCATATAATTTGTACGTGAAGCGTATCAAATCTTCGCGCATGTCTTCAAGCTGCAGTAGTATTGTGGGATGATCTTCGCAAGCACGCAAGGCACTCAGCATTCCTGCACAATCGCTTGACAATCGAGACACAGGCCGCACGCGTGTTGGTGTGTCATGGGTCAGCCGTGTAGCAAGGTACATGGAAATGCTGAAAGTCACTCTCGCGTACTGCACACTGTACACCCATACACCTGGCAAAGGCTATAAGATGATACAACATAGAGCGGATAGACTGTGTAGGGCTACGGAAGGGCCAGGAAAGGCCGTCACACTGAACAAATCACGTGGACAATGAGAACGGATTTTGCTCGCGCACAAGCCTACCATCGCGCAACCCGGACAAAGTTCGGATGCTAGAGATCCGCAACACAATCCATGAGGCACCTGGCCTTGGGCGGTACCCAACAGTGAACACAAGAAACAGGACAGCCGTTAGCGACAGCATACACAGCATCCCAGATACCATTCACTTGGGTCACATCTTACAGATGAATCACTAACGGCACCACTGGTGTGCGCACCTTCTTCCCAGGAACGTAGCCAGCGTTCTGGAGACATCGGCTGAAACTTCTCGCTTGCTGCACTCTTTTTAGAATTGTCTGATAGACTAAGCGCATTCGATATGGGCTCCCGAAACACGACGATGCACACTGGGTCGAGCATCTGCAGGCACAGAAGCTCTGATATACGCATAAAGGATTGCGAGATCACACAATGAGTTTTGAAAGGTGGAGCCCGAACATGCTGTATCCATTGCTCTGCAAACAGCAGCATTCGAGGGTCCTTCAGCACCCATGGGCGGTGCCTGTCAAGATTGCGGACAGTTTTCTTGGCAAAGCAACTGATAGTCTGTTTCCGATCGTCAGACAAAAGTCCCATGTTGACACCTTGTGCATGGTATGGTTTGAAATTGTGATCGCTGACCCAGCTCAGGACAATATCATGGAAGTGTGTCACGTCAATGATCTCCCAATACTTCAAACGGTTTGTTGGACTCGTACTCAGTCCTGCATCACAGAGAACCTAATCACATTGTCCTTGCCAATGGTTGCAGGCTCATGGCTCACACACGAGCTGTTACACCTTCATACCGTGCACATTGCCTTGAAAGGCACCCATAAGCATCAGCAACCTTGCTAGCATTGAAGTGCCACTGTTGTGCTGTCCTAAAATCAGAAGGGAACCTTTGCCTGACAGTGCTTTGTCAAAATATGGCCCATACAGCTTTTGAAGCACCATGGGCGGGTCGAAGCTCTGCGGCGTTGTGAAGTTGCAGCTGAGCAAGCGTGCGGCTGGTGTCTCTGCAAGCCAGGCACTTGATACATCAAGAATGTTGATTTGCGCTGTCATTACTATGTACACGCAACTGTGCACGAATGGAGTCACATAGCCGCTATTTTACGGCCAGACTCAAAATGCAGCGAGCTGCCCATTCATATGTTACAGCCCGGAGGACGTGGTAAGCTGAGACTCAACCTAAGACGCTGAGCGCTCGTGCTACGGGATCGTATTGGGGCACAATGCAGAACTTCTGCCGGGCCTGCGCAGTAACTGCTGTACCTTCAGCAACTTTTCACACCTGACTTGTCTTTGGCGTAGATGTATGATCTGACAGCTTTCGCTGTATTGACAGGCGCATGAGTTCCCGACGCTGCGCAGAGCGAAAGGGCCAAAAGCAGCACACGGCAAACGACAACCACAGACATGTCTCAAAGCCTTGCAGAGCCGCAACCACATAGCCGGATATATCTGTCACGTGCGACATCTAGCCGCGGAGAAATCATAGACGTGTTTGCTCGTCAACTCTCCAATCAGACCGCCTCTGCAGTATAACACAGCTACCATACACGATCACATTGATCCACACTGACGAGGAAGACGTCGTGTCTGCTCACCACCTCCACGATGACAATCATGTCGCTGAACTCAACGACGCCGTTCGCTTTGGTATCACCACAGCAAAGCCTGGTTGGCCTATGGCGTTCACCATAACACATCACCACCAAGGTTTGATGGCATTTTGCATCCAGCAACAATACGCTGATTCTGAAATATGTGATTTGCCCGCGACTTCCGACTGCGTATGCGCGCATGTGCTGCAAGGGGCCATGGCTGCAGCGCGGTGCATGAACAAGAGATACATGCATGCTGGCCACGCGCTGGGTCATCGGGATTCCGCGCTCGGACAGCTGTCGAAAGCTTGCGTCCCTGTGCACCGTCATGGGTGTATAATACCGCGTAAAGGTGACTTGTTGACGGTGGCGATCGGGGCGATAGGAGTTCCTAAGTCGCCAAGGCCTTGCCAGGGTCGAAAGGGCAAAACGGCGCGAGCGGCACGCGGCACGCGGCGAGGTAAACTCGGGTGATGAACCTCTTCCGTCACACGGTGGACGGCTAATGCTTTGA
Source organism: Ulva mutabilis (assembly GCA_900538255.1). Lineage (NCBI taxonomy): Eukaryota > Viridiplantae > Chlorophyta > Ulvophyceae > Ulvales > Ulvaceae > Ulva > Ulva mutabilis. The sequence goes on from UNSF01000019.1 coordinate 880,898, forward strand.
ATAATCGCGAGGCCTCTCCCCTACTCTCCTGGATCATGCTGAAGCTGGAGGGCTAGTGGAGATTCAGTGTCGTGCTGAGTCCCTGTGAGCGAAGGCAGGCCAATGTCGTGAACCACACCGGTCACCCGAAGAAAACTCACGAATCACTAATCATGGCGATTCTTCGTCTTTTTGACAGCTTGTGCAAATTTTATCTAATCGCTCACGTCGTTATCGGCCTGCTGTTTGACAGTCAAACTGGTGTGCCAGCCCTCCCACCCTGCCTCACTGCATGTCCGCTTGGAGAGCACTCAAATCGCGCAAGCGCTGTTGCAGTACTTCCGCATTCCTGGTATCCACAGGAGCTTCTTGATGTTGTCGATGGATATGCAACACTGGGGGATGATCTGGTATGATTCCTGCTGCGCCTGACACAAAGGGTCGACCATTGGCTGAACGTTTTAAGGAAATAACAATTGTCTTAATACCGACGGTTAATGTGCTTGTGGTGGTTGCTGGCGAGCCGGACAAACTTGTGCAGGTGCGTGGGGCCCCTGCATGGTTCCGAAGCCTTGTGTGGATGGAGATCCTCATACAAATGCCTCTGTCAGTGTTCTTGATATGGACATACCAGTGCAAGGTGCCATCGCTGCGATGGGCTGCATTGTTGTATTCTACTCATGTCATCACGACAATGCCGCCAATAATTGCTCATTTTAGTAGCACGCTAGAAGCTCCACATATTTGGTGTGTGCTGTCAATCTACAGTCCATGGGTTGTTTTCCCGACGTTGATGCTTCTTAGATTTTCTTTCTTCCCCAAAGCTGGAATTCAACCTGCTGCTCAATTTCGTTCGAGCACAATAAAGCGTCAATGAGGAGCATCACATGTGGGGATGGTGGGGGCGGCAAAGGGTTGAAGCATCTGTGCCATTCATTCATGCTGTTGCGGATGTCAGAATGGTCTGTGCAGCAGACATGCATGACTAGCAGGCTTCATTGTGGCTTGGTGGCTTGATGGCTAGATCTCCAGTATATGCGATTGGTTCTTTTCTGGGGACAAGCTCGTGCGCTGGGCTGCACATTCTGCATCTCTGTTCTGGATGCAGCACCTCATGCATGGCCTTTGTCACATACACACATACTCATGCGTATTTGACACATTGAGAACTCTGTTTGTTGATCTTTTGAGATGCTGCCTTCACACTGACGGCGGTGGCAGACATGATTCGTGTTGGCGCGTATTGGTCTTGAATTACATTTTCACAGTGTACAATTATTTACCTTCGATCTGTTGTTCGCAACTTCACCTGGCCTTAAATATGTACAACTGTGCAGTACCGCTTCCTCCTGATGTACCTGATTTGCACCATGTGGAAGCGTGTCAGACATTGTTACTTCACTCTGCCGCCATGGTGACTGCTCGTCCACGAAGAGATATGACTGGAACGTAAGCATGGGCCTGCAGTTCACATGAACTGTCTGGCCTGATGCTCTAACAGCTGTCACTCTCTGGGGCGGCGGGTGGGAGATTGCCTCGGTAACGCTTTGCCGTGCCGCGGCTGTGGACAAGTGCACCAGTACACTAGCCTAAGCCTACCAGCGCACAGCATTGCAAATCTTCAACGTCTTGCTTGGAATCTTGCTCACTCGCATCCGTATCTTCGACTGCTGCTTCGTCGGCCGCTGAGCTTCAAGCCTTGACTCAAATTACGGAGGATAGGCTGTGCCGAACCGGTGCTGGAGGCAGATACGGTCACTGGTGTGGCAGAGCGAAGATGAAGTGGTCTTACCTAGGGCTGCTGTCACTTACACGCGTGTTGCTGCACCTTGTCCGCTTGAGGGGGATGGTGGGTGGGTGCGATTCGTTGCTTTACAGTCCTTGGCTGTGAATGACAGTTTGAAATGCAGAAGTAGAACACGACGTAGACAACAGCAGTGAATGCGAGCCACGCCTTGTACAGATGTTGTTGTACAGTCTGCTGCTAGAAGTCGCATGCGCTGCCTGCGTCCTGGGCACGAGTGCTGCACCCATGTCGAGTGCCCAAATGCCCCTATTACCACCTGCGTGGCGCAATGGAGACCCACTGCGATCCATTGCACCATTTTCTGCGTCCTCAAAGTGAAATAAAGCTTTGGATGTGCTGACACGCTCGCTGTGCCCACAATGTGTGCTTGTTGTATTGCTACCACCTCCAGAATTTGTCCTGGGCTCCTAGTTTGGGATGACTGTGAAAGCCAGGGAAATCTACAACTCTTGGCAAGATGAAGTACGTAAATACTCGACTTGGGTACAGCTGCACTGTTTTCATCCACTCTGTCCAAATGGTGCAGCAGGGGTATAAGTCTTGCACATCAGTGTGGCAGATGGCTGATGCATACCCACGATCATCCGTTGCTGAAACAACCACTGCCTCTCACGAATTCGAACACTGGAACAACAGGCTGACATCACGACCATGCTGTGAGTAGTCTATTTTTGCAATCATGGCTGCCATACGCCTTATGCCTCTGCCACACGCTGTGTATATGATTTGAGGTTAAGCATTGGGATTACCAACACACATGCGATGACTGCAGCTGTGATCATGGTGGTGAAGTATGCCCCCCAGCCAAACTTCTGGACAGCAAATGCCAGAGGCGCGCCAGCACATGCTGCACCCATGTAGCTGACCCAGCCCAGCAGACCTTGCGTAGCCCCGACCGCATCAGGCCGCACCACCTGCAGCACGAGTACATTGAGAAATGGCAAGCGGCAATGTGGACATTACAAGGAAGCCATGTTGGTGATGCATTGGATTTACAGGCAACAAAAAGCCAGTATGGGGAAATCGGCCTGTACAACCACTACATCACGCATAAATCGCACAAAACACTCCAGTTGCAGTGGTTGCAGTCTGTATACACCAAACCAGTCAAAGATGAGGTAATGTTCACACCTCAGCTCCACACAATCCAATCAGCATTTGCGGCCCATAGAGGCCAAATCCGACAGCAGCAATGCTAGCCCACTGTATAGCTGGAACGTTGGGGCAAACAGAAAAAGCCAGCAACGCCAGTGCGGTAAAGATGCCATACGTGAGCACAAGGCGAACACGCACTCCGACCAAGCCTACCTGGCTGCCTGCTTCCTTCGCACGGCGAACAAGGACGTCACTCAGTGTTCCTACACAGCAATCAAACACAAGCTGCCTGGTACTGATCGATGGTAGCATCTGTGGCCGGGTCAAGCAGAAGATATAGATGTGCATGAAGCATACCCGCGGAGAGGGCCCCAAAGAAACCACCAACCTCTAGCCCTGATACTTGTGCTGCAGCAGCTGGGAGATCAGATATTCCCTTCACGTTCATAAGGTAATGAACAAACCATGATGATGTGCCCTGACGAACCGCATACACAAAGAAATATGTAATGGCAAATAGCCAAACCCAGGGATTCGGCAACACATCCTGCAACAAGATATCTTTGACGGATGGACCCTTCTCGGCAACAGCAACGTCAGCATCTTCACCATCAGTCCCAGGTTCCTTGCTGCTCTGATTGAAAGTTTCAACAGCATTGAACCCAGCCGCTGCAGGCTTGTCTGTGATGGTGAAGAGAATGATGCTGGCAACGCTGATTGCAACACACGCAGGCACCCACATGCCCCAGCGCCATCCCATTAAACCAGCGGCTGTTCCAGCAATGAATGGAGATGCAAAACCTCCAACATTATTTGAAGCAGTCCAAATACTCCAAGCAGTTCCACGTTCAGAACTGCTGTACCACTGGGTGAGCAGTTTTGCGCATGCAGGTGCACCTAAACCCTGCAACACCACATTGACCATGTCAGAAAGCCGCATCCAGAACTGCGTTACTCTGCAAAGTTGCGATGCCAAAACGTATGTAAATCCCCAGGCACACGAAACATGAACGCCTGTGCAAACCAGGAGCAGCAATGTGTTGGAGAGGGAACAGAACCTGCAGTCTGGACATGGGCAGTGGCATAGCCGCACAACAGGCACGTGCACGCCCGGGTCACAAGCACGTGACTGGGCGAGTCTTTACAGCACACAATAACTTCGTGTACGACATGAACTGAAGGAATGATGTTTGTGCGTATTAACGCACCTGCAAGAGACCATTCATGGCCCAGAATGTTGCAAACCACAACGGAGCAGATCCAGCACCGAACGCAAGGCAAGCAATGCCTGTGCTTGCCAGACCAAAGGATAGCAACAGTCTGGGGGACATAGTGGATCCCAGGAAGCCACTGATGCCTTTGGAAAAAGCATAGGCGATCGGCAGCAAGCTTGTGATGCCGCCAATCATGGTCAAGTTTAGTCCGAGGGAAGGATCCTTCAGCATGATCGGATTCACGAAGTTTAGGCAATTCCTTGTAACATAGAAACTTGCATACCTGCAAAAGTGTGCAAGTCATTGCCACGGTACTGACAGTCAGTGAAGCAGCAGCAAAATGCTGTCGAGCCACACCCCAGCCACAACGAGATAAAAGTAATCAGCCGAGTGCGCTTGAACGCGTCTTGTTTCTCAGCATCCTGGGCATCCACCCCATTGCTAGCTCTGGGAACGGCGAGCTGTATACAAGCACACTTCTTAGTGTATCATTGCCCTCAATAGCTTCGGCCGCGAGATCATCAATATGACATATCGCAGCTCAGTCAATACTACTGTATGAGCAGCCTGCACGGCTAAGCGTGGCGAAGCAAAACGAATGGGAGCTAGATGACTGTGCACGACCTCTTCAAATGCTCACATAGCAGAGAATGTGCATGCAACCTACGTCGCTCATGCTTAAGTAGCCACCTGAATTTTTTCGTCTCTCTCACTGCAGGGGGCTGGCAAGAATAGGTAGCCTGGAGCGAGAATTGGTAGACAGTGGAGCAACAGCCAAACATCATAAGATACCTTATGTCAAGCGAATTGACCTCCTAAGTCGTCAGATGAGATCGCCAGCTGCACTTCTCCAGCTATGCAGTTCCCCGAGTGCCATGTGCAGAGTGCCGTGATCGAAGCCGTCTCGAATGACGGGCAACTCGATATGTGAACGTGATCCCGGCAACTCGATTGATTGAGACTTGCGGGTGATTGCCCGATCCATTGATTATAATGTTGCTTGCTACCATTATGTAATCGCATGGCAGATAACGATGCTATGACTTCTGGAGTCAGTGAGAGGCAGATCACGGTCCCCGAACATTTCTAATCACGACGGTTTGACAACTTCTCGTCAAAGTATACCTTGCGATAGAAATCGGACATACTCGCGCTCTCGTGTGCAGATGCGAAACATTGTGTTTGAATTCCGACTTGACGACAAGATGTAGACTACAGACGCATGCGCAACCCAATAAGGGATCAGAGACGCACTCCATAAGTCACACGCCATCAAGGAACTAGAGGCGCACTCTCTGGGTCACGTGCACATTCCCGTCTTGCTGTCTATGATCCGCGGAGGTCAGGCGGCCAGTCTGAAAAGGTACCAACCCGCGGCGAAGCCTAGCAGCGTCTGATTGTAGCCGGAAACAGGAAGATACATGACCAATTGGACGAGAGCTGAATCTGCAGAATTACAATGTGACACTCGCGGGTTGCGGTCTGAAGCCCGATGGAACACTGGCGCGTGTGTACCCGTTTGGTGCAGGACCTTGCCGCACCAATATCGTGTAGCTTCGCAACCAACATCACGCACATTGCATCAGGTGACGACGTCAATTGTGGAAGTACAGCATACATGTATAGCGCACACCGTTTTTGCATGTTGACCCTTCTGCTTTATCAGCTCGGTCGGCTGGTGCGGCATTCAGCGCCAACAGTATGTACTATGTCCGCGGAGATTGGTTCTAACCTTGTGTTTAAGGTCCAACATCAATTCGATTGCTTGCAAATGTGATACGTTACAGATTATGATCGCAAATTATAATCGCCAGCACTGCGTGAGCTTCGAGAGATGCGTTGAGAGTTGCGAATGTGCAGCATTCACGTATGCATGCCCCACCATGCATGACAGGCGCCGTCGGGAACATGTTGCTGCTGTGCACATGTTTGTAGATCAGCGCGCGGGAGGTTGCGAAGGAGCTTCACAGCGAATTGTGACGTGAGGCATCTGAGGAGATCTATGCGCTCGATCGAATGCGTCGCGTAACACGTCGCGCTATTACATGTGTGCAGTGCCAAGCCTCTACATTCCGTCGGTATTCCCGGTCCAGAAAGCTGAAAAAGGCGAAATCCCGGTCAGCCGCGAAGCGGCTGGCCCGAAATCCCGGCGCGAGCAGCTGCTAGCTGGTGCTCGGGGGGGAAACGGTGGCCAAGGTGGGAAACGGTATTCCCGTTTACGCGCGCGCGCAGAGCGCGCAGACAACGGGACGCGCTGAGCACTGCTGGCGCGCGAGCGAGCGAAGCAAGCGACACCAGCAAGGGAAGTGCCCTCGAGCGAGCGAAACGGACGAGTGTGGCTGCGCACGCGACGGCGCGCGGCGATCCTGGTTTGGGACCATGACTCATGGTGCCGCGGGCTAAGGTGCCGCATGCCGTTTGCACCATTGATGGTGCACCATCCAACCAGTCAACCAACCAGTCCACCATCCAGACATGTCAACCTATATATTACAAACAAAAACAAACTGCCACAGTCTGAGGATCGGATGGCAACACAGGAAGTAGTGGCAACTATGACCCCCTGGCACATATCAGACGCCCCTGTCAGGCACCAACTGGTGGGTCTTGTTCCAGCCAGTGCTGGTCAGGTTGCTCGCGGAGGGAATCTAGCAGAACATGATGTTGTGTGTGGCGTGGTGGCATGACTGTGGTGGAACGAGTGTGACACAGTTGATACCGGACGTTCGGTAGGCGGCCGCTGGCCGCTGCGACGGGCCGGGGGCCGGGCTTGCTGCGACCCGCTCTGCCACCCCTGCCGGGCCGCGGCCGAGGGGCTTGTACGCCTGCCCTGAGGGGGGGGCGTGCGGCCCCTAGCTCGCATGGGCGGGGTGCGTGCTCAGGTGGGGCTGGCTGCGGTGGAGGTGGTGCTGGTGTGAGCATGATGGCGGCTGAGCCTGCTGCAGGCGGACGGCGGTGTGGGGTGCGGACGGTCGCTGTGTGCGGGTCGACGCGGTGGTGGGGTGCGCTAGAGTGGATGCGCGTGTGTGGATGTGCGGGTGCGGTTTTGTCGGTTGTGCCGGTTCGTTGTGGCTTTGAGCTTGGGACTGTTGCTGCTTGTTGCTGCCTGCTTGCCTGCTGTTGCCCTCGCTGCTGTGCTCTTGCGTTGATCTCTGTGTAACACGTGTACATTGATATCACGTCTATACCAATGAGCCATCACAGCGTCCACGACAAGGTACCCCACCCCGAATGGGGAAGGTAAGGTGGGAAACCTGTTCCGGTCTGGGGACTCTTTGGGGATTGAGGAATTTTTTGCGCTCTAACGTTGATGATGTAAATATATGATATTTAAGTAGGCCTGCGTTGTTTCTGAGCGTGTGCGGTCTGTGGTGCGGTGTGCGTGTGAAGGTGCTGTGGATGTTGGCAGCCTCCCTCCATTGCAGCACTATGAAGCATGGAAACGGGTGAAAGACGCAAGATTGTTACTTAAATACATTATAGTGACATATGTTGCGCCGCGGGTGGGGCTAATGTGCATGTTTCCTTGCTGTTGCTTGTACCTTGAGCACAAGCTGCCCTTGCACACCAAGGGCATGGACATCAAGGAGGTGGCTGACCACGTTCTATAAGCAATGCATAGTAAGAGTTTTAAATGTAGGATGTTATCATGGACGGGCAATGGTGTGATAGTAGTGTCACTGGTGCTACCACAAGCATCATCCTCACCGGGAGGCATGAGCTTCATTGCGTATGGATGATGATCGCGCGTATTATAACGTCTGCGATGGAACGGATCAATTTCTAATGAATATATATAAGACTGTTATCGTGCTCTGATGGCCCTGAAACATCAGAGTTGCGATAACGGTAGGTGCGTGTGCACTTGATGCCCTGGCTTTGATGGCCCCGTTGCAAACTCCAAAAGGCGGAAATTGCGCATACCGGAGCACAGTACCACTAAACGTAGATATATGAGTTCACCGACGAACTCAGGCGGCTGCCGAGCCTCTCGTGTTGCGATAGCGTCACTGTGTGTCGCCGCTAGTGCAACTGGTACTGACCTCGACCTCTCAGCAAACCCGATCACCCTCTGCCACATAGCGTGCGAAACAAATTACTACACTCAATGCTGACGGTAAATCTTATGTGTGTAATGTGCAAATGGCGCTGACTCTTGATCGGACGGAGGTGCTGTACGCTGATATGTCACGATACAGACCATCAGGACAGTTGTTCAACATCTAAAGAATTCATAAAAACTATATATGTATCCATGGTGATCAGAAAGACCATGTCCAGGGTAGCACGGCTCACGGGTGCGGAGTTCGTGCCAGGTGATCGCCTGGCCGGCTCGCATCTTCTGGGTAGCATGTGAGTCTAGACTCTAGTTGTACGTTCGCTTGGTGCACTGGATCGGAGCCCCTCGATGTAACGGTGTATCCATGATGATGTTTTGCATGCAAACACGTGCTTGTTGCTTCGTTCGCCATCTTCCCCACTTTCAGCTCCCCATGCAACGGCCTTCCCCTCATCATTTTTTACCGCGTGTGTGATACGTTACAGATGTATGCTCCACAAGGTGTATTCTCCACAAGGTGCATCATTTTTTACCGCGTGGGGAAGGCCAGTCGGGGAACATGACGCGGAGGAAACCAGGGTGGGGCAACCTGGCGAGGCCTCGCCAGCAAGCAATAATACAGTCTGATGACACTGTGCTACTATATATTATTACAGTGCCTAATCAATCTTTCTGGTGCCACCTAGTGCACTTCCGACCATGCTAGCACTGGCACCGCCCACCACTGCAGCCAGCACCCACCAGCTGTCCCACATCATCTCAAAAGTACAACAGACATACATCTATAGTCTTGTGGCGTGTTGAACTTGACTGTATCTTCCGTGACTTGGTATAGATGTGCCTCAGCCTCAAACTGCCTTGCTTCCTTCCTGCATGCACGAGACTGCTTACATCGCAGCTTTATCTGTCGTAGCTGCAACATATCAACAACATTTTCAGCAGTAGGGCATAGCCATGTGTTCAGCAGTGGGGCACATGTACACACCGCTTGTGCAACTTGCAGCTGCTCGGGTCACACTGTTGCCACGCACTTCCACACGAAATATTTGCCTGCACAACACCATGCTGATGCATAGGCTTCCAGTCAACCCAGCGAGTCATCGCATGAGGCACAGACCAATCACACCAATCAGATCAGACTGACCAAGCGAGCTCACCTGATTGTCAGATGCAGCGATTGCTGCTGCTGAAGCTGCAAGCTATAACAAAGATGCATGATAGAACGGTGACCTGCAAAACAGCAGCATGTCCGTTAGCAGCATTGCTGGCCACCACGTCAGCGCAAAATTCGATCAAGCCCGGAATGACAGCACTTCATGACTCATGAATTGCTGCATCGCATGAAATACGTCACCTGATTGTTGAAGGCTGCAGTAGCTACTGCTAAAATTTCTGCACGTAGGAGCACTAATAAAGATATAACTTGCAAAGCAATAAGTTGCTCTGAAGAGTGCAGACTGGTACCAAGTCAGCGCAGTACCATATCAAGCACAGCAACGCAGCAGTCCATGAACTGCTGCATGAAAGTAGTGAGCACCTATTCGCGTGGGCTGTGCTGCTGCGGTTGTTGTGTGTTACCAAGTGAGCTGTGGCCAAGCACCTGGAACACTGCTGCTGCGAAATCCCAACTGCACTGCATCCGACAACCGCCAAATTTGATATCACTTGATCCCAAGTTGCAGTGGCGTTGATACTGACGGCTGTTCCAGCTGCGACACCTCCTCGGTAAGCGAAGTCAACAACACGCTGGCGTTGAACGCCTGCAACACGTTTGCATACTACGTGAATTGCAGCCCAGCTTCTTTTCAGCTATAAAAAGTACCACGCGATCATGCGCCATGCCTTTCTCCTGTTTGACGTCGTGCAACCGCGCACGACGTGGTCATTGTGGAGCAGCGGTAGACGTTCACGCGGCTGAAGGACTGGAGGCATCGAAAGTGCAAATCGGAAGCGAACTCAAACACAAATTAAGCTTAATTCCAGCTGCCTGGCCAATGCCTTCATGTTGCTGCCGTGCTGCAGGTCAATCTGATGCTGCAACTGCACGGGAAACTGCTCCTCCGTACGATTTCATGAAGTAGCTAGCATTACGCGCAGTGAGAACAAGGACTGATGAACAGTGTAAGCCTTGCTGGAGTCAATTGTGTAAGCCATATTAGAGCTACAGCGTGGACCCGCTATCAGACCGACCGACATGAGTACTGCGCGCAGCTGCAGAATAAGTGGCGAGGTGTACTAATGGCTCGCAGTTACCCACTGCAAGCAGCGACGTCGTTGCGCGTCGGTACATCAGCCCTTTCACTATCGCAGAGCGCAGCTAATACTTTGTTATTTTTTAAATGCCATTTTGGTCAATCACACGGTCTTGCACTTTCAGCGCAGGAGCCCTTCAGCTGAGCAGTTGCCATCGCCACGAACACTGCCGCTGCAGTAACTCTGCGTGTACAGCAAGTCGATAGTTATAGCCTGCATGAGATGATTATCCGCGCCTCGTGAAGACGATCGACAGCGATCGGATGCAATCAGCCATATCAGTCCTCACCAGTGCGAAACAACCGGCCACCCACAAACCTTCCTTGCTAACCATTTCAGTAGAAAGCTGAGTACACAGCTTTCACGCACATAACAAGCAATTGATTCGGAATGCTCACAACACCAGGAGTACCTAGCAAGCTGCCCATTTGATCCAACCAGGCGATCACTTGATTCCACCCAGTCGTTGCTCGTTTCTACATGGCTCCCTAGATAATTATCCCGGCAGTGCCCACCGTCTACTGTACCCTACCGTTATGGCGGGCGGCAGTACACCCAGCCAATCAACATGTAGCGTCAATACAAGCATCCAAGTCACGCAGTAGTTTTCTCTTGCACACAAAGCCATAAGAAACCATGTCATGCAGTGCTTGCCAACCAGTTCCACCTGCACAACTCTCCTACCCTTGCAGTGGGTGCATGAGCGGCAAACATTGCTCGACAAGCCAGAACACAACCAAACAACTGATGCAAACACCCTTCAGCACTCAACACTCTTCAGAGAACACCACTGCATTCAATTGGACTTGTGCATTTCCCAGCGAATTGTGAACTGGCCCACTCCCAGTACCTCCACCCCACCTACAAGCCCACCTTGGCGGCATAGCCATCGCTGCCACTCTGGCAGCGCCTCTGCCGTCCATGTTGGCCCACAGTGTGCAATACAGCCGTTTCTGCCACTCTGGCATCGTCTCTGCCAGCAGCGTTGGCACACAGTGTGCTATATAGCCGTGGTTGCTGCTCTGGCAGCGCTTCTCCCGCCCATGTTGGGCCAAACCACACCACACAGCCATTGCTGCCGGTCTGGCAGCGCCTCTGCCGTCCATGTTGGCCCACAGTATGCCATACAGCCGTTGCTGCCACTCTGGCAGCGCCTCTGCTGGTAGCACCTCTTCCGCCATTATTGGCCGACAGTAGATGCTGTTGTACTTCCTCACCACAGGCTTCCCCACTCTCAGGAGTTCCCCACCCAATACTTGGGGAACCTGTCCCGGGATCACCACACCAACATTTCTGATGACCGAAATTCATAACCACCATTCCGGACCACCAATGAATACCACCAAATAACTTGCCAAGCATCAGCATCCATGTTTGCGTCACCTGGTCAAACTTCCCCACGGTCGAGTTCCCCACCTACATGCCTTCCCCACCCATGACTTGGGGCACCTGTGAGGCCTGCAAACCAAAACAGCGCAGCCATTAGCGCTTTTTTACAGATGAAGCGTCAGAACATCATAACACACTTAATTATGAACCACAGACTTGTCAGATTGCAATTCTAACCAGTTTCTAGTGTGTTACCGACTTCCCCACTTACAGGGTCCCCATCCCAGGACCCTCCCCAACCAGGTGGGGCAACCTGGGCGTGGACGCTGTGCCACGGCGCAAAAAACGGTTTGGGCACCCCTATTTTTTTCACATCACCAAACGGGAAATACCTTTCTGTACATCAGCCTGGATCGGGACACCGCAATATCGGTTTGAAGAGTTGGCCGGGAATCCCGGTCTGTCGAGAGGTGCCTGTAGGGGCCTGTTGTGCACCCACCTATGTCCCGCATCCGCGTTGGCACCCACCACCACGCTGTCCAAGGCCTTCATATCACATAAATCCCCGGAAGCCCCGTGCTGTTCTGAGCCTGGAAGCCTATTCCAAAACGAAGGCATTGTTTGTCCTCATTATTTGGGTGAAGCTTGACCCGTGGCCGAACTCGTCTGAGCTGAACGAGACATTCCAGACATTCGTGCCCATCCACTCGACCACAGCCAACACCAATGGCATGGCAAGTCGAAATGAAAGCCCACATGAATACAGTGAATCAGTTCATCGTACAGGACGGGGTAAATTTAATGCACATGAACCATTAATATTCATCCTTATAAGGATGAATACCCGTCACCGTGTATCTGTAGCTAGGCTGTCAACCATGGAGTTCTGCGAAGCACCGCGGGTGTGCGTAATGGCCGATCCGGCGTCGTGAATGGAACTGTGCGCCCTAAAGGCTTGCCTGAATGAAACACAGATGTACACGGATCTTTCGGGGCCCTTTCTCCATTTTAGGGCCCCTGCCCGTGTGAGTAAGCAAATGACAAATTGCACTGATCCAGTCACGAATGGGAAAAATTCAGGTCATCTGTGCGTATGAGCATCATGATCGTACAACGTTGTGCCATCCCAAGCCATAGAACGACCTCGCGACCTCGCGCTCGCTGAGCACTCCGGGGGCTGAAGGGTTTTGCCACAATGCGTAAGGTCGGGCCTCGGCAAAAGGGAGTTGCGTGACCGGCAGCCACGAGGTCAGCAGCCGCCAACTTGCACACACGCATGCGCAACCGATTATGTCAGCCTTGTTTGCGGTCGCCTGCCTCTGCGCTGCTTCTGGCCCGCCCTCAAACATTCGGATCCATAAGGCCAATTTCCAGAGCGCACAGTACCAAAGCGCCGGAAGGCAGCGCGCGTGGGCTTGCACTACAGACTCCACACTGGCCTTGCGAAAGGCCTGCGCCTGATCAGCTTGCCATTGACTTCAGGCATTGCACGCCAGCCCGCGCACAGATCCACGACGCAGGTCCATCTCAAATGCTTCCCTGAGTATGTCTGGCGTGCTAAATAGGCCCAAAAGTGTCTACTGCATCAGTTCGTCCCGTAGCGAGCCTTGCAGCGTGCCGTGCCGTTGCGCTCACGGAGCTGGACTTTCAACATTTTCATTGCATGAAACTGTTTGACCGTGAGCTTTGGCGCGATGCCGTGCATGCCAAAACATGTTTAAGATTCCTGACATGCTGCGTGTCGCGTTTCGGCGCATGTCGCTTCCAGCCAAGAGCTCCAGAATCATTTCACTGTGCAGCTCGTGGTGCCTTACGCATTGTGGTCTTAACCAACTGGGGGGACCTCCGGTCGCGACGTAGCTGGACGCGTCTCGACCATGCATGGCTGCGGTCTGATCAAACTTGATCAAGGCATGATATGCACTTCGGCCTGGAGCGCAGGCTGCAGTGACCCCGCTATTCCTGCCCGACTGCCGGTGAGAATGGTGGGGGACAGGTGTCGACGACGTTTCCTCAGCCATCTCCCAGCGCTGTTATTGTGCACGTCCGTGTCGTGTCGATGTACCTCATCCCTGCCTCCACTAAAAATAGCCCATGAGATTTATGTACTTCCGTTGACGATTTAGCTTTAGGGCACGTTGAGTCATGTATGTCCGTGTGAAACGCGAAAAGCTCTGTGTCTTTCTGCTGACCGAAGCCAGTGACAGCATTCTAGAGATCAAGTCGAAACTACAGCGACACCTTGACAAGGTATTGCAGCTTTGGCCAAATCGCATCGTCAGATCTTCTAGGATTTTTCTCAGTCCCAGTCAATCATGCACGGTCATACAGGATCCGTTGGACATGAAATTGGTCAACGTCGGCAATGGACAGGATTTTGACGACGCCAAGACCTTGAAAGATCTTCACATACAGAATGATGACGTGTTGGGACTTTGCTTGCGAAAGGAGGCAACTGCAGAAGACGATGCAGTTTGGGAGGAACTCAAGATCACTGAGCCCCCTGCCTCAGGACAGTAATGCAGCACAACCTGAATGGTGATGCAAGGGGCAGAACAAGTCGAATATGTTTATAGGTTGAGCAAGTACAGTGGGTAAAGCTTTGCTCAGTTTCCTCTTGGTTCTTTTGAGCGGGTTCCCAGTGGTCCATGTCCCGGCCCAAACACTTCCAACCCGAGAGTTCGTGCACCGTATAACAAATTTGAGGCGGTTCGATGTTGGCAGCTACTTTGTTCATTTTTTCCAGAGACCAACTTGTGAGCAAATGCAGCAGCTGCGAGCAAATTTCCGGCAATATCGCAATGCTGCTCACCTGAACTGCGTGATGTTCTTTCCGCAGTCGCTGACGCCAGTTCTCATTTTCATGTGTATAGTTTATTTCCAGCTGCGCCATCTCGTTCACTTCCGGCCACGCCTAGATCACGCAGCAATGAAAGCCAACGCTCGACGCAGAACCTGGATAAACACAGTGGACAAAGCCCGAGAATCATTGAAGTAACAAAGTTGTCAGCAAGTTCGCAACTCCTTATTGTGTCTTGATGCGCGGGCACTGTGAGCATCCTGGGCTGGACAGCCTTGCGCAACACTTGCGCACCTCTGCTGTTCATGCATGAATACGAAAGGCCAGTGTCAACTGGTTCGTCACTGACCATGGCCTAACAGCGACGCAGCAGTCGGGATTTGGCGACCTGCTCGAGTTTTAGCCAACCCCCTTTTCCTTGTACTTAAGTACAACCCACGAAGGATGGCCCTGTCGCCACTCATGTCGTCTCCGGAGATCTCCGGTAGTACATAACTGTGCAATAAATTTTGTGTATGGTTCCGCAACCGAGCAACATACAAGGAGTGCTTTGGGGTCAAAATCCACTACATATGTACCGTGTCGCCTGGGAAATGCTTGGCAAGAAGGTCGTTGTCTTGCTTGTGGGATTTCCTCAAGTTTCGATCCACGCCTGCGTCATCATTGCCGTATATCATGGTCCACCCGTTCATCATCTACATGGTCCACACGGTCATCATCTACGCGTACATCGTGCGGCTGGTTGCAATGGTGGTGGTGCGGGTGTGAGAGCGGCGGTGGCCGGGCCTGCTTGAGGCGGTCAGCAGCGCCGGCGCGTGGCGCGGACGGTTGGCTTACATGGCTTTGGTGTGGTGGGAATACGTAGGATAAGCTTTAGACAACGACGATGCGCAATGCAAAATCAGTTCGACCTGCAGTGATGCGCACAGTCACAGCTTACCCAATACACACGAACACACACTCACAATACGACCCACCACACATACCTGAGCGAGCTCTGTAGTATTCAGTATAGAGACACTGAAGACTCAGAGGCTCAGCGATTGCCTATATACTTGTTGTAATTCAGTGGACCGCGGCCTGAGGCCTGTGGGATCCTGAGCATGTCGTCATGCGCAGGGGTTGGTGCTGTCACATACCTTGCTGTCTTAGGTATCTGTCCGTGACAGCGCCAGTACCTTCAGTTGGAGGACGAGTGCACGTGAGTCTTAGGACAGTAGAAGAGAGAGTTATTACACTACGATCTGTAGAGCCTATATAAGCGTTCAATCAACGTCTCATACGGATACGATCAGAATCAATGTCTGCGGCACGCAATCTTGCATGCATTGCTCGTGCATATGGTCAGCCATCGGTGCATGGCTGCCCCATAGCCACTCCGGATCAGCACCGTGAATCCCCGCATACATGGTCACCGTAGTCCTGTGTATGCCACCATGCATGGTCACCGTAGTCCTGTGCATGGCTGGATCACGACACTCCCCCTAGACTAAGCTTGTACTACCGCAAGCTGCAGTCTATCTCTAAATTTTGCCAGTGCTGGTCCTGCCAACACCTTAGTAAACATATCAGCTAGCATGTCTACCGTGCTAACCCAGCTGATAGTCAACTCGTCGAGTTCTACGAACTCTGGGACCCTCAGGTCCCTGACCCTGATGTGCTTAGAGCGGTCACTAGAGATGGGGTTCACTGCTAGCAAGTTGGCACTCTTGTTGTCGCCCCACAGCGTTGGCTTCACAGCCGACAAACCAAGATCAGTGCACAACTGCTTAGCCCACATCACCTCATTGGCTGCTGAACTCATAGCAATGAGCTCTGCCTCAGTTGTATCACCAGCCACAATAGTCTGCCTCTTCGAACGCCAGAACACACAGTTCCCATGCATCCGGACTACTACTCCTGACACGCTCTTCAAGCAAGCACCATTGGCGAAGTCAGCATCCGTAAATGCTTCCAACACCTCACATCCCCCATTGGAGCCACTAAAGGTCAAGCCAAAGTTTATGGTCCCTCGCAGGTATCTCAGTACGTGAAGGACACCATTCCAATGACATTTGGCACTACCAGCCATATGCCTGGCCAAGACATTAGCCGGAAACGCAATGTCTGGACGCGACACAACTGCCACATACTGGATGCTTCCTACGGCTTGCATAAACCTCTTATGCTCTGTGCCTGTAGCCTTCGCCTGGCTAGGATCTTCCTTCAGACTAAACATTTTCTGCTTTGGTACCAACGGAGTTGGCGCCCGTCTGCACTCACTCATGCCAAATCTCTCTAGCATGTCCCTGATGCTCTTTCTGTGTGTGATGGTGATAGTGCGAGCAGTTCGATCACGTATGACCTCCATGCCCAGCACATATCCCAGCTCCCCCAGGTCACGACCCTCAAAAGCCTCAAGGATCTTTCTGATGGCATCATCCATTTGCTCTCTGTGACCGAAAATCAGAAGATCATCGACCCACAGAAAAATAAGACAACGTCCTACTTTGCAAATGAACAGTGCAGGGTCACTGGCTGATCTCACAAAACCCATATTCAACAAGAGTTCTGCAAGCGCTTTGTGCCACTCCCTGGCAGCTTGCTTCAGACCATACAACGCCTTTTTCAGACGCCACACCATACCAGACCCATCGTCCAGCACCGGAGGTTGTGCCACATACACTTCCTCCTCCAGAACACCATTCAGGAAAGCACATTTAATGTCTATATGCCTCGTCTCTAGATCCTCTACTGCACAGACTGACAACAGAGCCCTGAAGGTAGCATAACTGCCCACAGGTGCCCATGTCTCAAAGAAATCTACGCCCTCCACTTGCGTAAATCCCCTGGCTACGTATCTGGCCTTGAAACGCTCAATTTCACCCTGTGCTCCTCGCTTGATCTTAAGCACCCATTTGCCTGTCACAGGCTTCACTCCTGTTGGGCACTCAACCAGCTCAAACACATCATGTTCTCTTAAGCAGATCAGCTCATCGAGCATTGCCGTGATCCACTTCTCACGATGAGCACCACGCATGGCCTGCTGCACCGTTGGATCATCTACTACGGCCTCGACCCTCTTCCTCACGGTAGCTGCACGCCTGGACTCACTAAGGCTAGCAGTAGGGCCACCGTTTGGAGTCACCTTCTGTCCCGTCGTCTTTTCTGCATCAGGAGGCACACTGTCAGCTGCAGCTGACACTCCATCAGAACAGTCACCGACGTCATTCTCATCATCATTCATTACTGTGGGGCTCGCAGCATCACTCACATGCTCACGTGCTTCCTCCGGGGAAATGCGCTCAACAGCAGCATCACTCACAATTGCTCCCACAGCATGGACAGCAGGTCTTAAGATTTTGCGAATCAAGTGAAAAGGCTTTGGAACCCATCGAACCCTCACCTCATGTGGCGGATCCAGACGTTCTCCGCTGCCCCTCGCGGCACTTGGTGCTGACTCTCCCCCTGAGCCATCACCTCCTGTCGCTATTCCGCTAGGCACATGCCGTAGCTCGCCTTGCCCCTGGCCCTCAGACCCAGATATATGCCTCGGCTCATCATATCTGTCACGGTCATCACGCCCTGACACCGTGGACCCGCGGTGACTTCGGCCGCCGCCGTGACCGTCAGCTCGCACAGGTGGGGGTGGCTCACTCAGCTCCTTGCCCATCGACCGTTGGACTGGCTCCGCTGAACGCGAGCGGGATCTAGACTCAGACTCAGAGTCATCCTCACCTCCATCACTCGACTCAGTATCACTCACTTCCTCATCAGTTGGAAGCGGATGGATATCACAGTCCCCTATGTGCAACACAGCCCTATCCCTCGTAGGGATCGTCTCTGCAGGCCTGAACTCGTGGTGTAGAGGCCCAGACGGCTGGTTTGCTGCATCATAGTCCCAGTGTGCCACTGCTGCAGCATTGTCAGCCGCTGCATGATCGCAGCGCGCTGCAACCACTGCCTCACTGATCTCTGGTGTGTGCCAGCGCTCATGTCGTGCCAGCAGCTCTGCACCCAACACTCTAGGAGAAAACTCGGGCTCACCCTCAGGTAGCTCGTCTGTCGGTTTGAAACGCCTGTGCAGCGTTCTTCCTGGTTCCCAGTGTTGATGGCCCAGACCCGGATGCTCCCCCTCAGCCCAATCCACATTTCTGCCCCTCTCTGGCATCATGTGTTCACGACTGGCTGGTGGACGCACTGCCCGCACACTAGTGCTCTTCACCCACTTTTTCATGTTGGGCAAGAACTCAGCTTCCGGCACTACACTGGTGTACTGATCGGGTAGGATCTCAAACTCACCCTGCTCATAGTTCTCTAGCACAACTGGGTCCGCCGTAGCCTCCCCAGCCATGTGAAATCGCTGCGCGAAATCCTGCACTAGAGCAGGTGGAGCAGCCGTGTGCCTGTACATCCGCACTGCTCCCCCATTCCCACGTTTCACGTAAACCCTGTCCATGTGAGGACCTCCACCCGGTCCCATATAGGCACCGAGGATTCCTCGCGCTTCCAGGTGCCTGAAGTGCTCCCTCCTTGGATACACATACATTGGACACCCGAAAGGCTTCACCTGTGCCACCACGAGACGGAAGTCATCTTCTTTGACCTTCCTAAACCACAACAAGTATGGCACAATCTCTCTGACATTCACATTTCTCATGTGCTGTGCCACAAATGCCAATTCTCTCCTGGCAACCAGCGTCTCACACAGCTCATTCAGACTCAGCGCATGCGCTGCAGCCTTCCTGACTCTCAGCTGCTTAGCCCGCTGCTGCACGTTCGTGGACCATGGCTCAGAGCTGGTGGCAACAAACCTATCCTCCAGCTTCTGCTTTGCCTCCTTCCGCCTCACACCCTCCAGTGCTGTGCTCGGCGTCAGGTTGTGTGCATGGTTCACGCACATGTATGCCTCCGGCCACAGGAATGCAGGCACTGCTGCCTGCAGCAGGCTCGCCCGCACTGACGTGTTCAGCACACCGATTTTTCGTTCTACCAACCCATTTGACTCATTTTGGGCGGTGTCAGTGAACGTGTGTACTATCCCTCGCCACTCAAGGTACTGAGCCAGCTGACTCGAGCTGAACTCACCTCCTTGGTCCGTGTGCAGCCTACGCACCCCTACCTCCTTGTCATAGACAATCTGAGTGCGGATGCGTTCTATCAGAAGACATATCATCTCCGCAGCACCGCTTTTCGACTTCAGCGGGATCACATGTGAGTACCTGCTGTACTCATCCACTACTACCAGGATGTAGTTCATTCCTCCTATGCCTACTGGCTTAATCTGTCCAGCCAGATCCGCATGCAACACTTCTCCAGCATACGAGGCATTCTCTGTCACTTTGCCCCCATGCTGTGCTCTGTCACCACTTCTCTGTCCCGCCACGTGGCAACCATGACACTCAAGCGCTACTCCCGTAGGTTTAGGCAACTTGAGGTCATACAGGTCTGGATTCTCAGTCATTAGTTTGAGAATCCGGTTGCCCGCATGATGAAACGAGAGATGTACCAGAAATGCTGGGTCAAGTTGGTAAGAAGATCTCTGACCAATAGGTACACCATCTACCGCAGCGATTCTCGCCTGCTCACCAACCCATTTCCTATTTCTGTGGAAAAGGTTATTGGCACTGGTCCAGTCAATCCCTGAATCTACAGGGCGCAGTTCCCATATTGGTCTGCCCGTCCCGCAATACCAGCTCAATGTGGGGTTATCATCACTATCAACTCCCTGCTCACAGTTGCCCACAAATGTTTGTGCTTGGTCATAAAAACCCGGCATCTCTACTGTGTTTGCCTTGCCTGTGTGCAAGTACACGTTCGACCGCTTCAGCACAGTCGTTGATAGGATATTGATCGGGCTGGCTGGCACCAGTAAACATGATCCAGCTCAATATCTACAGGCACCAGCTCGCCCTGTACTGTCACGTACTTCCCCACATTCGCCCTGATAGTGCCCATGCCATATATCTTAAGCCTGCCCTGGTCTAATGGCTGGCATTCCGTGATATCTGGTGGCTTGATCTCGCTGAACATGCTATAGTCGAAGCATATGTTCAAGTCAGACCCGCTATCCACCAGAAATGTGTATGGCATGTTGGGCGACGGCCCATCAGCACACGCAGCTCGCAGTTCCGCTAGGTCTACCACAGCCACCTGAGGGGCCCCCGCGGCCTCTGCCACGGCCCCGCCCTGCAGCTGCCTGTTTCTGTAGGAACTGCTTGACCTCTGCGGAGAGCAAAGGGCAATCTTTCTGCAGATGGCCAGGCTTCTCACAATTGAAGCACTTGCGCTTATCTGCTCCCCTGCTCCCACTGCGGCAACCTCTGGGGGTGTACCATGGCGACCACCGTGGCGTCCACCACGATACCCTCGTCCCCCAAATCTCTGCTGACCACCGCGATCATCCCGTGGGAATCGCGATGGGGCAGACTGGCTGCTATTCTGAGCATGCCGTCAGCCGCGTAGACACTATCTGCTGCACTGGCAGTTGCTGCAGCATCGGCTGCAGCAGTGCATACTCTCTGTCCACTGCCAGTAGCCTAGAGCGGTATAGCTGATCAGGCACAGCTTCTCCCAGACCCCTCATCTGGTTCACTATACCAACTACCTCGTTGACATGTTTCTCAAGTGGCTTTCCCGCCTGTCTGGCACCACTGAGTTGCTGGTATAGCTTCTGTATTTCTACTTCGACAGAAGGCATGTACTTGGCATGCAGCAGTGCCCACATCCATGGACAAAACTGCAGTCTGACCACGAAATCCCTATCCTCCTTTGGCAATGTTACGAATAGCAATGCTTGACTGACTCATGAGCCTGGCTATTCTGTTGCAGTGGATCATTTACTTAGCAGGCTACTTTCCCCACCAGTTGCCCAACTCTCTACCTCTTTCTTGAACACCCGAAGTGATCATATCTGTGGTTCCATACCGGGAACTTGTGCTTTTCTACTAGCGGACTTTCCCGCATAGACTTAGGCATTACGAGCGACAGTGCGCTCGCGAGAGTTGCAACATCGATCGACCCCGGCTGTTGCTGCGCCCGGATGACATCGCAGCCTGCGAAGGCTGCGGTATCGGAGGTGGTATCTGCTGCGCTGCCCATGCTGTCTGGGCAACGTGTGGCACTTCCTGCGCTCCGTGCACCGCTGCCTGAGCACCCGCATTCCCGTAGGATCAGCGTTGCCCGGCATGGCGGCTTGCAGAGGTTAACACTGGAGATACCCGTAGGTCCAGCGTCTGTCCTTCCCCGTGGGGCATGGACTGACCTCCGCGGCCTGCTCGCGGCGCACTGTAGAGCGAGTGCGATGATGCGGTAAGGTTAACTGCTCCCTCCACACCGTCAGAACCGATAGACCCTTTGGCGAGATGCCATTGAATCGTCTCGGAGTGGTGGTGTCCTGCAACATGACCACCATATGTCGCAGGAAACGCAGACCCGTAGGCCTCTTTGCGAGACCAGCACACAAGCATAATGCAGCTCCGCCGTAGCATCTGCATTAGCTTTTCTAGTCTCTCTACGGTCGGCATAACACTAGAGCGTGTAGCACACTCATCGGAGTGTGCAGCCGTACCGCAGGTTCCCCCTGGACTCTATCGCATGCTAATAGACATCACTAGAATACCCACATCATCACCGATACCATGTTTGATGATTCAGTGCGACCGGCGGCCTGAGAGCCTGTGGGGATCCTTGACGCATGTCGTCATGCTCAGGGGTTGGTGCCTGTCACATACCTTGCTGTCTTAGGATATCTGTCCGTGACAGCGCCCTGTACCTTCAGATTGGAGGGAGGTGCACGTGAAGTCTTAGGACAGTTTAGAAGAGAGAGTGATTACACTACGATCTGTAGAGCCTATATAAGCGTTCAATCAACGTCTCATACGGATACGATCAGAATCAATGTCTGCGGCACGCAATCTTGCATGCATTGCTCGTGCATATGGTCAGCCATCGGTGCATGGCTGCCCCATAGCCACTCCGGATCAGCACCGTGAATCCCGCATACATGGTCACCGTAGTCCTGTGTATGCCACCATGCATGGTCACCGTAGTCCTGTGCATGGCTGGATCANAGACCCGCTATCCACCAGAAAAGTGTATGGCATATTGGGCGATGGCCCTCAGCGCACTCAGCTCGCAGTTCCGCTAGTCTACCACAGCCCACCTGAGGGCCCCGCGGCCTCTGCCACGGCCTCGCCCTGCAGCTGCCTGTTTCTGTAGGAACTGCTTGACCTCTGCGGAGAGCAAAGGGCAATCTTTCTGCAGATGGCCAGGCTTCTCACAATTGAAGCACTTGCGCTTATCTGCTCCCCCTGCTCCCACTGCGCAACCTCTGGGGGTGTACCATGGCGACCACCGTGGCGTCCACCACGATACCCTCGCCCCCCAAATCTCTGCTGACCACCGCGATCATCCCGTGGAATTGCGATGGGGCAGACTGGCTGCTATTCAGCATGCGTCAGCAGCGTAGACACTATCTGCTGCACTGGCAGTTGCTGCAGCATCGGCTGCAGCAGTGCATACTCTCTGTCCACTGCCAGTAGCCTAGAGCGGTATAGCTGATCAGGCACAGCTTCTCCCAGACCCCTCATCTGGTCACTATACCAACTACCTCGTTGACATGTTCTAGTGGCTTTCCCGCCTGTCTGGCACCACTGAGTTGCTGGTATAGCTTCTGTATTTCTACTTCGACAGAGGCATGTACTTGGCATGCAGCAGTGCCCACATCTCATGGACAAAACTGCAGTCTGACACGAAATCCCTATCCCCTTGGTTAATGTCACGAATAGCCAATGCTTGACTGACTCATGAGCCTGGCTATTCTGTGCCAGTGGATCATTTACTAGCAGGCTACTTTCCCCCACCATGTTTGCCCAACTCTCTACCTCTTTCTTGAACACTCGAAAGTGATCATATCTGTGGTTCCATACCGGGAACTTGTGCTTTTCTACTAGCGACTTTCCCGGCATAGACTTAGGCATTACGAGCGACAGTGCGCTCGCGAGAGTTGCAACATCGATCGATCCGGCTGTGCTGCGCCCGGATGACATCGCAGCCTGCGAAGGCTGCGGTATCGGAGGTGGTATCTGCTGCGCTGCCCATGCTGTCTGGGCAACGTGTGGCACTTCCTGCGCTCCGTGCACCGCTGCCTGAGCACCGCATCCCCGTAGGATCAGCGTTGCCAGGCATGGCGGCTGCAGAGGGTTAACACTGAGATACCATAGGTCCTAGCGTCTTGTCCTTCCCCGTGGGGCATGGACTGACCCTCCGCGGCCTGCTCGCGGCGCACTGTAGAGCGAGTGCGATGATGCGGAAGGTTAACTGCTCCCTCCACACCGTCAGAACCGATAGACCCTTGGCGAGATGCCATTGAATCGTTTCGGAGTGGTGGTGTCCTGCAACAAGACCACCATAGTCGCAGAAACGCAGACCCGTAGGCCTCTTTGCGAGACCAGCACACAAGCATAATGCAGCTCCGCCGTAGCATTCTGCATTAGCTTTTCTAGTCTCTCTACGGTCGGCTATACACTAAGCGGTGTCACACTCATCGGAGTGTGCAGCCGTAACCGCAGTTCCCCTGGACCTAACCGCATGCTAATAGACATCACAAGAATACCCACAACCTCTCACCGATACCATGTTGTAATCAGTGGATCGCGGCCTAAGGCCTGGGATCCTGAGCATGTCGTAGTCATGCGCAGGGTGGTGCTGTCACATACCTTGCTGTCTTAGGTATCTGTCCGTGACAGCGCCTGTACTTTCAGTTGGAGGATGAATGCACGTGAGACTTTGGACAGTAAAAGAGAGAGTGATTACACTACGATCTGTAGAGGCCTTGTGATGATTCTGGTAGATAGTCACTCTACCACGAATCCCATGTACATCGCGATGTGCATGGGATTCGTGGTAGAGTGACTATCTACCAGAATCATCACAAGCCTATATAAGCGTTCAATCAACGTCTCATACGGATACGATCAGAATCAATGTCTGCGGCACGCAATCTTGCATGCATTGCTCGTGCATATGGTCAGCCATCGGTGCATGGCTGCCCCATAGCCACCCGGATCAGCACCGTTGATTCCCGCATACATGGTCACCGTAGTCCTGTGTATGCCACCATGCATGGTCACCGTAGTCCTGTGCATGGCTGGATCACGACAAATCAGATGAGAGGACTGGGTGAGACTGTGTTGATTCAGTTGTACAGATCACGTTGCTGGCAGTAGACAGAGAGTACAGCCTGTGCAGCCCATGCTGCAGGCCATGCCAGTGCAGCAGATAGTGTCTACGCTGTTGACACATGCCCAGACGAACAGCAAGCAGGTTCATCGCGATTCCCACGGGACGATCGCGGTGGACAGCAGCGCCATGGGGACGTGGGTACCCAGGTGGGACGCTACGGTGGTCGCCAAGGTTTACCCCACAGGTAGCAGCAGTGGGAGCAGGGGCAGCAGGGGAGCAGAAACGAGAAATGCTTCAACTGTGATAAGCCTGACATATGCAAAGGATTGTCCATTGCTCTCCGCAGAGGTCAAACAATTCCTGCAGAAGCAAGCAGCTGCAGGGCGAGGCCGTGGCAGGCCGCGGTGCCCTCAGGTAGCTGTAGTTGACCTAGATAAGCTGCGAGCTGACTGTGCTGATGGCCGTCTCCAAACATGCCGTACACTTTCCTAATAGATAGTGGCTCAGACATAAACATATGCTTCGACTATGATATGTTTTGCGAGATCAAGCCACCAGATATGCCGCAGTGTCAGCCTCTTGACCAGGGCAGGCTAGACATGTATGGTGTGGGCACGATCAGAGCCAATCTGGGAGAGTATGTGAGTGAGCAGGGCACTATCACACCAGTAGACATAGAGTTGACAAACGTTTACTGGGTGCCGGCTAGTCCTATCAACATCCTTTCCACAAAGGAGTTGAAGAAGTCTGAGATATACTTGCATACTGGCAAGCATGCAAACCGGGTAGTGATGCCTGGGTTTCATGACCAGAGCTATGGGTTCCACAGGAACTGTGAGCAGGGTGAGGATGAGGATGGAAAACCTACTCTGACATGGTTCTGTGGGAAGGGCAGGCCAATATGGCAAATGCGGCCGGTAGATAGAGGAGCAGCCTGGACGAGTGCGAATAACTTGTTTCATAGGAATGGGAAATGGGTGCGAGAGCAGCAGCAAGTTGCTGCAGTGACCGGTGTACCGAATGAACAAGGATATTCCTTCCAGGTTGACCCATCATTCCTAGTGCATATCGCTTTTCACCATGCTGGCAATCGGGTACTCCAGTTGATGAGAGACAACCCACAACTGTATGACCTGAAGATGCTGAAACCTACGGGGGTAGCGCTTCAGTGTCATGGTTGCCACGTGGCTGAACAGAGAAGTGGCGATAGAGCACAGCACTGTCGTGATCCAGCCATGCACAGGACTACGGTCACCATGCATGGAGTGGATGCACGGGTGCTGATCCGGAGTGCAGGGACGCCATGCACCGATGCACTGCAAAGATGCTGCCACCGATGAGGACGTCCTTGAATGACGGGCACATGACGCGGAGAAGACGTCATGGGTGACCGTGGGATGACCCCAAGGGCGTCATCGACACTCTGACAGAGGTGCCTCAGTGCAAGCGAGGACAGTACAAGGACGGTGCAAGGACAGTGGGATGACACGTGCACGACATCATGAGGACGTCATAGTTGTGGAAGAAAGGTATAAGTTCTGTTGAGGACGTCATATCCACTACAGACTTACAATGACTCTAAGGGGACGTCCATATGACACAACCCAAGCATCACTATGACGTCACGATGAAGTACTCAGTATAAATTTGATGACGTCCTGCCTTGCGAGGACGTCACGTAGGGATCATAGATGACGTCCCCTGAAACCGGAGCGGTCCCCGCGCCAAGCGCCACCATGACGTCATCTATGACGTCACGCCGGGACGTCTTGCCGCCCCGATGCCGTCCCGAGGCCCCTGCTCGGAGCCCAAAAGGCCACTTGCTGACCTTGCCCGCACGCCTCTTCTCGCCACATGGCCTGGCTTCAGTCACTCGATCATGCACTTCGCCATCGAATCCGCATTGCTATCTCTCCCACTGGCCGGCTCTGGCAGGCAATTGCCACAATTGCCTGTCTTGTACGGTCTACGGGTGACAACGATGCGCTGGACGTAACTCAAGGCATACCTCCCTCCAACGCGGCATTGGCGTCCTCTTGCATCGAACGCAACTCTGCCTGCAGGTGACTTGGAGTGAATGGCCGTAGCGGGATGCTGTGGACCGGCACCACACTTAGGACACCATGGTGAGTTGTCCTCGTGAAGTGTTGTACCCACGGCAACAGAAACTTGCGCACTGGCCCCTGATATGCAAGACAGCGCGCACCTCCGCTTCCATTAGCAGATGCCATGTTGGGCTAAGGGCCCCTTGGAGTCCGGTGCGCTGCTCCCAAGCACGGGCCTCAGGTTTGCCACCTGCTGCTCCAGTTCCTTGACACGCTGGACTCTACTCTGCACAGTGAGATCTCATTTCACTATTGTACATGTTGGGAGCACTGGTGGCTGTGGCTGTGTCTGTAGCTGCAATACATGCGTGGCAGTGCGTGATGTCCACTGCAGCAGCGACTATAAAACTCGGATCCTGGTCGATTCTCACCTGTGCTGGACGGCGGGATTCGCTATGCGTTGCCGCACTCGGGGCTGATGACCTAGCCACAGGGGCCTCGGTGTCGTAATTCAGTGGACCGCAGCCCTAAAGGCACTGTGGATCTTAGCACGCTGTAGCTATGCGCAGGGGGTCGCGCTGTCACATACCTGGCTGGTGTACAGGTCTCCGCTGTGACAGTGCGCTCTCAGTCTTTGGAATATAGCACGTGAGACTTTAGCAGAGAAGAGTGATTACACTACGATCGACAGAGCCTATATAAGCGTTCTCTAAACGACTCATACGGATACGATCAGAATCATTGTCTGCGGCACGCAATCTAGCATGCATTGCTCGTGCATATGGTAAGCCATCGGTGCATGGCGTCCAATAGCCACTCCGGATCAGCACCGTGCATCCACTCCATGCATGGTCACCGTAGTCCTGTGCATGGCTGGATCACGACACTCCCCCTAGACTAGGCTTGTACTACCGCAAGCTGTAGTCTATCTCTAAATTTTGCTTGTGCTGGTCCCGCCAACACTTTCGTAAACATATCAGCTAGCATGTCTACCGTGCTAACCCAGCTGATAGTTAACTCATCGAGTTCTACGAACTCCGCGACCCTCAGGTCCCTGACCCTGATGTGCTTGGAGCGGTCACTAGAGATGGGTTCACAGCTAGCAAGTTGGCACTCTTGTTGTCACCCCATAGAGTTGGCTCACAGCCGACAAACCAAGATCAGTGCACAACTGCTTTGCCCACATCACCTCATTGGCTGCTGAGCTCATCGCAATAAGCTCTGCCTCAGTCGTATCACCAGCCACAATAGTCTGCCTCTTCGAACGCCAGAACACGCAGTTCCCATGCATCCGGACTATCACTCCTGACACGCTCTTCAAGCAAGCACCATTGGCGAAGTCAGCATCCGTAAATGCTGCCAACACCCGCACACCCCATTGGAGCCACTAAAAGTCAAGCCAAGATCTATGGTCCCTCGCAGGTATCTCAGTACGTGGAGGACACCATTCCAATGACATTTAGCACTCCCAGCCATATGCCTGGCCAGGACATTAGCCGGAAACGCAATGTCTGGACGCGACACAACTGCCACATACTGGATGCTTCCTACGGCTTGCATAAACCTCTTATGCTCTATGCCTGTAGCCTTCGCCTGACTAGGATCTTCCTTCAGACTAAACATTTTCTGCTTTGGTACCAACGGAGTTGGCGCCCGTCTGCACTCACTCATGCCAAATCTCTCTAGCATGTCCCTGATGCTCTTTCTGTGTGTAATGGTGATAGTGCGAGCAGCTCGATCACGTATGACCTCCATGCCCAGCACATACCCAGCTCCCAGGTTACGACCCTCAAATGCCAAGGATCTTTCTGATGGCATCATCCATCTGCTCTCTGTGGCCGAAAATCAGCAGATCATCGACCCACAGAAAAATAAGACAACGTCCTACTTTGCAAATGAACAGTACAGGGTCACTGGCTGATCCACAAAACCCATACTCAACAAGAGTTCTGCAAGCGCTTTGTGCCACTCCCTGGCAGCTTGCTTCAGACCATACAACGCCTTCTTCAGACGCCACACCATACCAGACCCATCGTCAGTACCGGAGGTTGTGCCACATACACTTCCTCCTCCAGAACACCATTCAGGAAAGCACATTTAATGTCTATATGCCTCGTCTCTAGATCCTCTACTGCACAGACTGATAACAGAGCCCTGAAGGTAGCATAACTGCCCACAGGTGCCCATGTCTCAAAGAAATCTACGCCCTCACTTGCGTAAATCCCCTGGCTACATATCTGGCCTTGAAACGCTCAATTTCACCCTGTGCTCCTCGCTTAATCTTAAGCACCCACTTGCCTGTCACAGGCTTCACTCCTGCTGGGCACCGGACTAGCTCGAACACATCATGTTCCCTCAAGGAGGTCAACTCATCAAGCATTGCTATGATCCACTGCTCACGATGGCAGCCTCTCATGGCTTGCTGCACCGTTGATCGTCCAGCACAGCTTTGACCTTCTCCGCAGCAGCTGCACGCCGGGACTCACTGCGCTAGCAGTCGTGCCACTGCTCGGAATCACCTCCTGCCCGCGTCGTCTTTTCTGCATCAGAGTCACATTGTCAGCCGTAGCAAACACTCCATCTGCCAAGTCACCGACGTCACTCTCCATATGGACTACTGTGGAGCTCCCAGCATCATCATGCTCACGTGCATCATCCGGGAAAGCGCTCAATCTTCTCACTTTCATTCACTCCCACAGCATGGACAGCAGGTCTTAAGGTTTTGCGAATCAATTTGAAAGGTTTTGGAACCCATCGAACCCTCACCTCTTGTGGTGGATCCAGATGTTCTCCGCTGCCTCCTGCGGCACTTGGTGCTAACTCTCCCCCTGAGCCAGCTCCGCCTGCCTCTACTCCACTAGGCACATGCCGTAGCTTGCCTTGCCCCTGACTATCAACACGCTGTGGCATATGCCGTGGCTCATCATGCTCCCAGCGTACTGCACGTCCTGACACCGCTGACCCGTGCCTTCGGTCGTACCTCCCGTGGCTATCAGATTTCGCAGGTGGGGGTGGCTCACTCGGCGCCTTGCCCATCGACCGTTGGACTCGCTGCGGTGAACGCGAGCGCGATCGAGACCGAGATTCTGAGGGCTCAGATGCCCCTGAGAATGACTCAGCAGAGTCACTGGCAGCCCCTGGCTGTTCCTCCCCCAGACTCATCATTCTCACTACCCTGTGGCTCAATGCGGCAGCCACTCAAATCCAGCACTGCTCTATCCCGCGTAGGGATCACATCTCTCGGTCGCATCTCTGCATTGTGCGGACCGGATGGTTGCTGAACCGCATCAACTCCCAGTGTGGTACCCTGTTCACACAGTCCTCGGCCGTGTAAGCGCAACGCGCTGTCACCACTGCCTCACTGATCTCAGGCGTGTGCCACCGCTCATGCCTGGCTATCAGCTCAGAGCCTAAAACACGCGGTGAAAACGGCGGCTCACCCTCAGGCAATTCATCATCTGGCACATAGCGCCGATGCAACTGCCTGCCTGGTTCCCAGTGTGTGTGCCCCAGCGCTGGATGCTCCCCCTCAGCCCAATCCACATTTCTGCCCCTCTCTGGCATCATGTGATCACGACTGGCTGGTGGTCGCACTGCCCTAAACACTAGTTGATTTCAACCATTTCTGCATGTTGGGCAAGAAACCAACGTCAGGTACTAAACGAGTATGCTCATCGGGCATGATCTCGAACTCTCCCAGCTCGTAGTTCTCCAACATGACCGGATCCACCGTAGCTTGCTCCGACATGTGGAAACGTTTCGCGAACTCTCTCAACAGAGCTGGTGGAGAAGCCGTATGCCTATACATACGCACTGCTCCCCCATTCCCTCGCTTCACGTAAGCTCTGTCCATGTGAGGACCAGCACCCGGTCCCATATAGAAACCGAGCACTCCTCTCTCATCCAGGTGTCTGAAGTCCTCTCTCCGGGCATATACATACATCGGACACCCGAAAGGCTTCACCTGGGCCACCACCAGATGGAACGTGTCTCACTCACATTCCTGAACCATAACAGATATGGCACAATCTGTCTGACATTAACATTCTTCACACACTGGGCGACAAACTTCCCATCGCCCCTGGCCATACCCTCATCAGCCAGAGCCTGCAGACTCATCTGCTGAGCCTGAGCTCTCCTCGTCTGCAACTGTGCAGCTCTCACAGCCTCATTCGTTGACCACGGGTCACGACTGGTCTGCACATGTCTCTCCTCCAGTTTCTGCTTGGCCTCCTTCCGCCTAACACCCTCTAGAGCTGTGCTAGGCGTCAGGTTATGCGCATGGTTCACACACATATACGCCTCTGCCACAGAAATGCAGGCACAGCCGCCTGTAGCAGACTTGCCCTCACACTTCTGTTCAGCACACCGATCTTCTCTCCACCATTCCATTGACTCATGCTGGCACGTGGCAGTGTACGTGTGCTCAATGCCACGCCACGCGAGGTACTGAGCCAGCTTGTTAGAGCTGAACTCACCACCCTGGTCAGTGTGCAGCCTCCGCCCCAACCTCTCTATCATACACGATCTGAGTGCGGATTCGCTCAATCAGCAGGCATATCATTTCCGCAGCCCCACTCTTGGACTTCAACGGAATCACATGGGAGTACCGGGAGTACTCATCCGCCACTACCAGGATGTAGTTCATACCCCGATTCCTACTGGCTTGATCTGCCCTGCTAGATCAGCATGCAACACTTCCCCAGCATAGGTGGCATTCTCAGTCACCTTGCCCCCGTGCTGTGCTCTATCGCCGCTCTCTGTTCAGCCACGTGGCAACCATGACACTGAAGCGCTACCCCCGTAGGTTTCAGCATCTTCAGGTCCATACAGTTGTGGGTTGTCTCTCATCAACTGGAGTACCCGATTGCCAGCATGGTGAAAAGCGATATGCACTAGGAATGATGGGTCAACCTGGAAGGGATAACCTTGTTCATTTGGTACACCGGTCACTGCAGCAACTTGCTGCTGCTCACGTACCCATTTCCCATTCCTATGAAACAAGTTATTCGCACTTGTCCAGGCTGCTCCTCTATATACCGGCCGCATTTGCCATATCGGCCTGCCTTTCCCACAGAACCATGTCAGAGTAGGTTTTCCATCCTCATCCTCACCCTGCTCACAGTTCCTGTGGAACCCATAGCTCTGGTCATGAAACCCAGGCATCACTACCCGGTTTGCATGCTTGCCCGTATGCAAGTATATCTCAGACTTTTTCAACTCCTTTGTTGAAAGGATGTTGATAGGACTGGCCGGCACCCAGTAGACGTTGGTCAACTCTATGTCTACTGGTGTGATAGTGCCCTGTGCACTCACATACTCTCCCAGATTAGCTCTGATCGTGCCCACACCATACATGTCTAGCCTGCCCTGGTCAAGAGGCTGACACTGCGGCATATCTGGTGGCTTGATCTCGCAAAACATATCATAGTCAAAGCATATGTTTATGTCTGAGCCACTATCTATTAGGAAAGTGTACGGCATGTTGGGAGACGGCCCATCAGCACAGTCAGCTCGCAGCTTATCTAGGTCAACTACAGCTACCTGAGGGCCACCGCGGCCTCTGCCACGGCCTCGCCCTGCAGCTGCTTGCTTCTGCAGGAATTGTTTGACCTCTGCGGAGAGCAATGGACAATCCTTTTGCACATGTCCAGGCTTATCACAGTTGAAGCATTTTCTCTTTTCTGCTCCCCTGCTGCCCCTGCTCCCACAGCTGCTACCTGTGGGGTGAACCTTGGCGACCACCGTAGCGTCCACCTCGGTACCCACGTCCCCCATGGCGCTGTTGTCCACCACGATCGTCCCGTGGGAATCGTGATGGACCCTGCTTGCTGTTTGTCTGGGCATGTGTCAACAGGGTAGACACTATCTGCTGCACTGGCATGGCCTGCAGCATGGGCTGCAACAGGCTGTACTCTTTGTCTACTGCCAGCAACCGTGATCTGTACAGCTGATCAGACACAGTCTCACCCAGCCCTCTCATCTGGTTTACTATGCCCACCACCTCATTCACATGCTTCTCCAGCGGCTTGCCAGCCTGCTGGGTACTGCTGAGCTGGTGATACAGCTTCTGTATTTCTACTTCCACTGATGGCATGTACTTAGCATGCAGCAACGACCAGACCTCATGGACGAAACTACAGTCTGCCCAAAAGTCTCTATCCTCCTTGGCAGTGTGGTGAACAACCAGTGCATGACTTGCTCATGAGCCTGGCTGCTCTGAGCAAGCGGATCATTGACTAGCAGGCTACTCTCACCCACCATCTTTGCCCAGCTCTCTACCTCCTTCTTAATATTCGGAAGTGATCAGTCTTATAGTGCCACACAGGGAATCTGTTCTTCTCTACTAGAGACTTCCCCGGTGCTGGCCTGGGCATGGCAAGCGACAGCGCTTGCGCCAGCGTGCCTACGTCAATAGATCCAGCCGTAGCTGGTACTCCTGATGACATCGCAGCCTGCGTAGGCTGCGGTATTGGAGGCGGTATCTGTTGGGTCATCCACGCAGCTGGCGCTGCGAGATGTGCTGGTTGTGTTCCTTGCGCCGCAGCCTGAGCTCCTGCTTCCCCCGTAGGATCAGCATTTCCCGCAATGCCGCCTGCAGAGGACCTGCATTGGGATACCCGTAGGTCCCAACGCGCTGTTCTTCCCCGTAGGTCACGAACTGGTCCTCCGCGGCCTGCTCGCGGCGTGCTGTGGAACGTGTGTGATGGCGAGGACGAACTTCTTCTCCATCCTCGCCGTCAGAGCCGATAGATCCCTGGCGAGATGCCACTGGAACTTCTCGGCGTGGTGGCATCCTGCAACACGACCATCGTGCGTCGCAGGACACGCAGACCCGTAGGCCTTTCTGCGAGACCAGTACCCTGACAGAATGCAGTCCAGCCGTAGCGTTATGCATCTGTGTACTCTAGTCTCTCTACGGACTCTACAGCTAAACGCTAGAGCGGTGTGAATCGCTCGTCGGGACGCTCAGCCGTAGCCGTAGACCCCTGGACTCTATCGCAAGCATACGACCACTGCTAGAATACCCACAATCTTCACCGATACCATGTCGTAATTCAGTGGACCGCAGCCCTAAAGGCACTGTGGGATCTTAGCACGCTGTAGCTATGCGCAGGGGGTCGCGCTGTCACATACCTGGCTGGTGTACAGGTCTCCGCTGTGACAGTGCGCTCTCAGTCTTTGGAATATAGCACGTGAGACTTTAGCAGAGAAGAGTGATTACACTGATCGACAGAGCCTATATAAGCGTTCTCTAAACGACTCATACGGATACGATCAGAATCATTGTCTGCGGCACGCAATCTAGCATGCATTGCTCGTGCATATGGTAAGCCCATCGGTGACATGGCGTCCCATAAGCCACTCCGGATCAGCACCCGTGCATCCACTCCATGCATGGCACCGTAGTCATGTGCATGGCTGGATCACGACACTCGGTTGCAGTACTAGGACCAGCGTGACTGGCGAGCTGCTGACTGGGGTGGTGGCTGTGGGACATCCTTGCCACCGTCCTAGCATACTCCACTCTCCCACGCGCGCAACCCTCTACACACCACATGGCTTTATCATCCGGTCAGATGAATTGGATCATGCCAGTGGGTCGGTACCGATAGGCCAAGTGGGTAACCGGGCGGACACCCGTGGAGCTCAGGCGCAGCAGGGATGCGCACAAGGGGATGACGTGCCTGTTCTCTGTCGTCCTCCGCCAGAGACCCAGTCGGCCACCTTGGCTGGCGAGTCCGCAACATCTTCAGCATCCCCAGCCTGTCTCTTGTTATTATTAACAAAGCTGTATTGTTCCTCTCTCTTGTTGATGAGGTAGACATGGACCTGCGTATGTCGCGTACCTGCAATCGTACGACCCATGGTCAGCACGAAGTACTGCGGTAACCATAGAGGAGCGTGAACATGGAAGTGAAAAGAACGCACTTTAAATTCCCTCTTTTCTTCTCTGCAAACCTCCAGAATATCCCTCCATACTTGGGCAAGGTTTCTGCACAAGTTCAAAGCTTTCTCCATGCAGCCACTCTCGTCGTCGTCCATCGGATTTGCTTTAAGGAACGCGTCTATTTTCTGCACCACATTCCATGGTTAATGTATGCACAAGGTCGGCATGGCGCGCTCTGACTCTGGCCGGTGCGGCCAGTCGAGACTGCAGTGTCGACTGGGGGGGCACGATAGCTTACTATCGTGCTCTTTGCCCCTATGACCATCTATCGGCGAAAACTGCCCCTGACTGCTGCGCGACTCTTCACGAACATGGTACCTTTCATGACCCCAAAGCAGCGTACCACATCGCCCACATCTGCGACCAACAATTTCGATCGCACTTACATGAGTGCAGAACTTGTCCGCTGGCGCTATGGACTATGCCAACAGACGTGCTTGTGCACAGCTCGCCAGACCCGAGGAATGCACATGAGACCAACGTTGTGTCAATGTTCAGCTCTGCAGCTATATATGGCTAGATCTCAAGCGCAAGACCACGCGCAGCTACAATTCAAGTAGGGATATGCACGCGACCTGAATAACTAGACAAGAGTCTGTCATAAGACGCGGCTCATCCTTCGTTTGCACGTGAGCTCGAGTGCACTTCCGTCTCGGACGTGTCCGTGCAAAAGCCGTGTTGATATGCCGGCGTTGACATACCGAAACGCGTCGATTTGGAACAGAAGACACTCTTCTCGAAGGTTCTAGATGGTATGCGACATAACACAAAATTGAGCAGAGGTCTCCCGCGCGCGGCCATGAGATCATTATGACAAGCTGATGTGGCAATGACGTGTACATCGTTGAAAACAAACAGTGCTCGCGGAGCGTCCTTGATATCATGACACAAGTCGATTCGGAACAATAGCCTGAGGCGAAACAATTTAAATCTAGTGCGTCTTTTTGCCGCCGCGGAGATGAGAGTACGTAAAATGCTTGTTGCGCAGAAAAAAACACAAACGATGTCAACGAGGACGTGGAATGGAAGGCACTTGTCTCGAAGGTTAGAGAAGATTTGCGATGGATGGATACATAATAGACACATGTTAGGTGCACGCGCGCTATTACTTGTACTGAGATTGATAGGCGATACATCGATTCAAGCGCGCTATTACAATTGAAGAGATAGCAGCTGTAAGACAGTCACAAGCTGAAGCCGGATATGTTCCTCAGATGCACTTTATCAGAATGCCTTCTGGACGGGATCAGCAAGGTTGAAGAGGTATCACACCATCGCGGCTCAAAACTCGAACGCTTCGACGGCCCCCCAACATGATGAGTGAAATCCGGTATCAAGCTCACGAGCTCAGCGAATCCTTCTTTCACAGCCTTGGTGTCGGAAAATTGATCCTGCTTGTCCCTATAGCCTCTGAATGTTCAACATATTTGCACAAAATCTGGTCGGTTGACAACAGCATGCGTCTCTGCTAAGTCACACCCGCCGGCACCCCTCGAGAGGTCGAGGCGCGCCAGACTAGACAACACTGACATCTACTGTGTTTACGCCATACCGCGATTATTATTGTGCCGGTGGTCCTCGACCCGGGTCATGATCATCCAAGAGCGGGCAGAGAAAGGGCAAGTGCAATTGCGGGCTTGATCAGCTATCCCAACGTGCACACCACATTCAGGCTCGAACTCGGTACAAAGCCACAATAGCGAGAATTAAAGGTCCAGGACAGCATCGAGATCGGACAGCTGGGACTTTCGCCATAGCGTGGGGCTGCCAAGCACCACAGAGCGCGATAGTGGTGACTTTCATAGCCCTCCAGAGCACCATATTCGAATGCACATATCGTCTAGCTGACCATATCGATGGTGTGGCTGTGCCAGCATTTCAGCACGAACCGTGGGGAGGCGTCAAGGCACGCAGCCGTGGAGTTGTTGAGTCGACGTGAAGCCAGGTCAGACGATGTAACACAGAGCTCCACTGACCACATCAGCTATGATACAATGCACGACTTACTCGATGTATGATCGTACCGCAGCGTGATCATGGCCGCATTGGTTGGATGTACCATCTTGAGCTGCGTTAATGTTGGGCACCTCCAAGCTGACTTCAGTACAGCTCTGCTATGCCTACACGTACAACAGAGTGGAATCAACTGTAGTACTGGCGTATTGACTTCACTTTGTCACAATTCGTGTAGACAGGACGAAGCTGGCTTTGCGAACAGTGCGACCCGCGCCAAAGTCGCGTGCGTGTCTACAAGCGGCCCTCTGGAAGCCGCTGTCGGCGGTGGAGTCCGCAAGCCCCACTATATCTTGATCGGCCCTCAGGACACGCTTGTTGATTAATTTTTCCCACAGCACTGATTACATAATGGAATGCGGGGATGCCACGAAGCGCCGTCGCACGCAAAAGGAGATCAATGCCAATGAACAGCTTGTCCCAAACAGTATGAGCCTAGGGCATCCAGGGATCCTCAGAAACCAAGTACTTGTGTAAATTTTGTTTTTTGCGACATTTACAGAGTGAAACCGTGAATCCCTAACTTGGCGCATGCGGAGATCGTGCTCTGGTTGAGCTGGCAGCTCGGGAGCTAGCACTTTCGCGGATCTGCGCCGCAAAAAAATGCTATACTTAATCATTATCTAAACTTCTTCAGTGTTGCTCATGGCGAATTGCAAGCGTGGAACGGGTGGGGCTCTAGACGCCGCGGACACTGGAGGAGACCCTCGACAAGCACAACCACCACGTACGCCATCACCTACTAGCTACGGGCCATGTTAGCCCTGGCCGTAGTGGGTAACCTCATCAAAAATTTTGGCACATTCTTAGTTTTCATCAGCAGGCTACAAAAGCTCTCACCCTTTGCACAGCCACGCCACGCCACCCCACCGCGAGGATGATTTTGATAATCTGTACATCTTCTTGGATCGGGGCTCACACGCAGGGAGTGGAACAGATAGAGCCGAAACATGTTCAACTAGACGTTAACAGAAACCCATGGCACCCTGCTGTGCCGGTGTAGCCAATGCACACATTAGTTCACGTAGCACTCAACTGTGCCAGTGTGGCCCATGTGAACATACAGTTGAGCATGCTTCATGCACTGTCATGGCAGTCCACTGTGCCGGTGTAGCTCCTGCGCGCTTGAAGTTGAGCATGCTGCATGCAATGCCACGGCACTTTGCTGTGCCGGTGTAGCTCCTGCGCGCTTGCAATTGAGCATGCTTCATGCACTGTCACGGCACTTTGCTGTGCCGGTGTAGCTCATGCGCGCTTGCAATTGAGCATGCTGCATGCACTGTCATGGCAGTCCACTGTGCTGGTGTAGCTCATGCGCGCTTACAGTTGAACATGCTTCATGCACTGTCATGGCAGTCCACTGTGCCGGTGTAGCTCCTGCGTGCTTGCAGTTGAGCATGCTGCATGCAATGTCACGGCACTTTGCTGTGCCGGTAAAGCTCATGCGCGCTTGCAATTGAGCATGCTGCATGCACTGTCATGGCAGTCCACTATGCCGGTGTAGCTCATGCGCGCTTACAGTTGAACATGCTTCATGCACTGTCATGGCAGCCCACTGTGCCGGTGTAGCTCCTGCGTGCTTGCAGTTGAGCATGCTGCATGCAATGTCACGGCACTTTGCTGTGCCGGTAAAGCTCATGCGCGCTTGCAATTGAGCATGCTGCATGCACTGTCATGGCAGTCCACTGTGCCGGTGTAGCTCATGCGCGCTTACAGTTGAGCATGCTGCATGCACTGTCATAGCACTTTGCTGTGCCGGTGCGGCTCATGCGCACTTGCAATTGAGCATGCTGCATGCACTGTCATGACAGCCCACTGTGCCGGTGTAGCTCATGCGCGCTTACCGTTGAACATGCTACATGCACTGTCATGGCAGTCCACTGTGCCGGTGTAGCTCATGCGCGCTTACAGTTGAGCATGCTGCATGCACTGTCATAGCACCTTGCTGTGCCGTTGTGGCTCATCCGCACTTGCAGTTGAGCATGCCTCCTAGATAGCTAAGCGCTCCTGGCGCTCTGCCCTGCTTGTGTGGACCATGCAAGTATATACATGAGCATGCTGCATGCACTCTCTTGCCACTCTGCTGCACTGCTGATTCGGTGCTATGATCATAGCGGTATCACAACCTGCCGCGAATGTTACATATACCTACACTACAACGCCTGCGGTACATGCAAATGAAATCGCCTAGTGCAATACACTGCACAATGTGCAACAACGCAATGTCTGCTCAGCTCTGCTCTGCGTTGGTCTGCATTATGTCATATGCTTGCTTGTCATATCAAAAGTGCGGCATAAAGTATGCCACAAAATGCATGTGGCCTTGGTGATTGCGGTGGCGGGTCTGTCTGTTTGCTTGTTTCCTGGTCTGTTGCCTCAGCGCTGCTGAGTCCTAGATCTATCACTGTGTAACACATAACGCATATTTTACACGGTGACAGATTGACCCGCCCTGCCTTCCCGTGGACTGCCGCGCGGAGAGCGATGTGGCGCCGCCAGTGCCCTTCGTGCCCCGCCCTCAGGCCCCTACCGGGCAGCCGGAGGGAGGGCTGGTACGCCTTGCGCTGTGGGGGGCGTGCGCCCCCAGGCTCTCATGGGCGTGGGGCCGTGGTGGAGTGCTCGCGTGGGGCCGGCTGAAGTGGGGGTGCTGCTGTTCGGGGGTTGGTGGTGGCCGGGTTTGCTGGGGTGGGCGGTGGTGCGCAGTGTGGCTAATGATTGCTTTGTACACGTGCGACTGTGGCGTGGGTGCCGCGGTGGTTGGGTGCGGGAGTGCGCTTGTGTGTGGATGCGTGGGTGTGTTCGGGTTCGGCTGTGTCGGTTTGTTGTGGCTTTTCACCTGAGACGGTTGCTGCTTGTTGCTGTTATCTGCTTTTGGGGGTTTTGGCCGTCTGCTTTTATGCTGTTGCCCTCGCTGCCGGGCTCTTGCGTTCATCTCCGTGTAGCACGGTGACAGGTCAAGGACCCAGCAGGACCGAGGCAACAGACCGGACAATACGCAGACACAATGCATTCCCCGCCTGCCCCCTTGCGCCCCTGTAGACGTCCCCGGCAAGGCGGCCGTCGGCCACAGTGGCGCGCGGGAGCTCAGCGCGGCAGCTGCCGCCGCCGCCGCCGTGGTAGTCAAGGCGGCTGCCCCGGCCGGCCAGTGCACGGTGTGGTGTGAGCACCTGCCGCAGGTGGGCCCGGTGGCCACTGGTCTGCCGCGACGCCTGCCCGAGGGTCGCCGGGGCCGCGCGGCCGCGGCTTGCGCACGGCCGCTAACCCCCCGCTCGCAGCGCGACCCGGAACGGGGTGAATGCTTGTGATGTCCGCCTACGATACCATTGTGGCCGATGTGTGCGTGACCTGTCCGGTGGCCCCCTCCCGGGTCGTCGCCGCGGCAAACACGCCAGGCGCTGCCGCCCAGCTGATGGACGACCGGAAGCGAGACAAGTACGGCCGCTCCGGCACTGGCGCGTGTCGTTTTGTGTCCCTGTCGCATGAGACGTTTGGCCGTGTGGGCACGGGTGCGTTCGCCTTCCTAAATAAGATCGCTGACTTCGCTGCAGCTTTGGGGGCTGTGTCCAGGCGAGCGTTCTTGCAAGATGCCATGTGCGAACTCTCCACCACTCTGTGCCGTGGTGTGACGCGCCAGGTCCTCGCTGCGGCTCCGCTGTGCATGCGGCTGGCGGCACGGGCGGTGGTGCGTGGCCACGCTGTCCCGTCGGACGTGCTGTAGGCGGCCGCTGGCCGCCTTGATGGACCGGGTGCCGCGGTCGCAGCTACGCAGGCCGGCCCCGCGTCTGGTCGTGCTGGCCCGCCCTGCCTTCCCGAGAGGCGCCGTGGGGGGAGTGAGGCGGCGCCGCCAGTGCCCTCCGCGCCCCACCCTCAGGCCCCTGCTGGGCGGCCAGAGGGGGAGGGCTGGTACGCCTTGCACTGTGGGGGGCGTGAGCCCCCGGGCTCTCATGTGCGGGGGGCCCGTGATGGAATGCTCCAGTGGGGCCGGATGGAGTGGCGGTGCTGCTGTTGGGGGGTCGGTGGTGGCTAGTTTTGCTGGGGTTGGCAGCAGTGCGGTGGTGGTGGTTGCTGTGTGCGGTTGTGGCGCGCGTGCCGTGGTGGAGGGGTGCGGGAGTGCGCATGCGTGTGGGTGCGTGGTGTGGTTGTGTCGGCTGTGTTGGTTCGTTGTGGCTTTTCACCTGGGACAGTGATTGCTTTATGCTGGTGTCTGCTTTCGGGGGGTTTTGGCCGTCTACTTTCCTTCTGTTGCCCTCGCTGCCGGGCTATTGCGTTCATCTCCGTGTAACACAATGCATGTGTAGCACCATGTGGCCCAATGAAACATGGGAGTTCACCTCAAACATGGTCGCCACCGGATTGTCGCGGTAGTGGCGTGCACGCGTACACGTCGTTCAAATCGCTACAACGCCCCCTGATGAATGTGCAGGTGCCAGCATGACGAACATAGACAGTGCTGCAAATCCAAAATATGTCTTGTTTACAGTGACCTGTCCCGCCGGCGCAGCCTCGCTCGCCAACGAATGCAGTGCGCTGCGCATCAACGACGCTGCTGACCCCATCACTGATATCTTACGTGGATACTATCTTATCATCTCTTATATTCGATACTGACAATTTAGACCACGTTGCGCTACTGCTTGTTCGGCACTAGCACGCGCATTTTCCCGATGGTGGCTACCATGATGCCACCGGTCATGCGAGCGACTGGCCGGCTCCACAGCCAGCCTATCCTTTGAGCTTTGACTCTCCTGTATGACCTTAAGCAGGTCCAGTGAGTCAAGCCGGACGTTTGCGGACTGGGAGCTTCGGTTGTTGCCACTCCTTCGAGATCGTCCGCTGCGTTGTAACCCCGCCATCCAGCTATCGGGCAGGTAAATCCCAGCTAAGTACATCTGTAGTATTTGTATAGCAGTGCTATGCTATTGCTGCCTTCTAGCACGCTCGATGTGTGTCCGGCACGCGTGTGTGCGCGTTAGTAGGTACCATGATGCCGCCTGTCCTACGAGCGACGGGCCGGCTCCATAGTTGGCCTATCTTTAAGCTTTGATTCTCTTGTTCGACGTTATGCTAGTCCAATGAGTCCCGCAGGACGTGTGCGGGCAGAGAGCTCATGTTGTTGCCACTCCTTCGAGATCGTCCGCCACGTTGCAACCCCGCCCTCCAAGTAGCGGGCAAGTGACTCACTTTACCATCTAAAACATCGTCTGTGTTTGTGTAGCAGCGTTGTGCTCCTGATGCCTTGTAGCATGCTAGGTGAGTGTGGACCGAATGCCCACGTTGCCGACGACTGCACAATCAAGTGTCCTCTGCTGCCATAGGTATCCTTGATAGATGCCTCGACATCGGATTTTAGGTATGTCTACCCAATGGGGGAGACACTCGCGCCTGGTGCAGCGGTGACCGGAGAGCTGGGTGTCCGAAAGTGCCTTTTCGGACACCCACCGCTTCGGTGAAGGTGGCATGGGCACCTGCCTTTTCGCTCCAAGTGCTTTCAGTGCTTAATGTCGCCCTCGCGTACACATGCAGTGCATAATAGACATACAGGAGTGGCGCGCATGTATGCCCCGCGGGCTTGTCCCGATCGTCAGGGGGCACGATAGCTTACTTTCGTGCCCCCGGCCCAGCGCTTGTCAAGCGTTACCTGTCGACGGTGCCTCTTACGCGTACAAGCACATGCTATCTAACATGCAGTCTTCCCTTGATTGGAGACTAGCCCGGGCGTCAGGCGGGCGGCATACTGATCAACATTGGTGAGGCGCTGCGTAGGCTTGTCGGTCCGAACATACCGTCCCCTTTGATCGCGCAGCATGAACAGGTCCTAACGTGACGTCCTGCATGACGGCCCCGTCGACCGCACCAGCGGACGGACCGATGACGTCCCGGTTACGTAACCCACGGTACGCCATGCACATGACGTCCTCATGACGGCCCCGCCGTCCGCACCAGCGGATGGTCTCATGACGTATCGGTTACGTCACCATCGGAACACCATGCGCATGACGTCATCTTCTTGCGAGCCGCCTTGTCGGCGGCTGAGAGGACGTAACCCAGACGTCCCCATTTCGCG
Source organism: Ulva mutabilis (assembly GCA_900538255.1). Lineage (NCBI taxonomy): Eukaryota > Viridiplantae > Chlorophyta > Ulvophyceae > Ulvales > Ulvaceae > Ulva > Ulva mutabilis. The sequence continues at coordinate 923,672 of UNSF01000019.1, forward strand.
TCACCGGCTCAATACGTGACGGCGCAATGCCGTCATGCCAGGACCATCGTCATCCTGTGACGTCCTTAGGCCCCCTCGCGACCACGGGGACTTGTCAATGACGGTGCCTTGACGGCACCTCAGCGTCCTCGTGACATCATCAGTACATATTTTTGCGATGACCCCGTGATGACGTCCTCGCAGGACTGGCAGCATCGTTGCAGTGATGGCTTACCATATGCACGAGCAATGCATGCTAGATTGCGTGCCAGCAGACAATGATTCTGATCGTATCCGTATGAGTCGTTTAGAGAACGCTTATATAGGCTCTGTCGATCGTAGTGTAATCACTCTTCTCTGCTAAGTCTCACGTGCTATATTCCAAAGACTGAGAGCGCACTGTCACAGCGGAGGCCTGTACACCAGCCAGGTATGTGACAGCGCGACCCCCTGCGCACAGCTACACAGTGCTCAGATCCCACAGTGCCTTTAGGGCTGCGGTCCACTGAATTACGACAAGCACGGGGGCAAGGTGACTGAGAATGCCACCTATGCTGGAGAAGTGTTGCATGCTGACCTAGCAGGGCAGATCAAGCCAGTAGGAATCGGGGGTATGAACTACATCCTGGTAGTGGTGGATGAGTACTCCCGGAATTCCCATGTGATTCCGCTGAAGTCCAAGAGTGGGGCTGCGGAAATGATATGCCTGCTGATTGAGCGAATCCGCACTCAGATCGTGTATGATAGAGAGGTTGGGGTGCGGAGGCTGCACACTGACCAGGGCGGTGAGTTCAGCTCTAACCAGCTGGCTCAGTACCTCGCGTGGCGTGGCATTGAGCACACGTACACTGCCACGTGCCAGCATGAGTCCAACGGAATGGTGGAGAGAAAGATCGGTGTGCTGAACAGGAGTGTGAGAGCAAGCCTGCTACAAGCGGCTGTGCCTGCATTTCTGTGGCCAGAGGCGTATATGTGTGTGAACCATGCGCATAACCTGACGCCTAGCACAGCTCTAGAGGGTGTTAGGCGGAAGGAAGCCAAACAGAAACTAGAGGAGAGACATGCGCAGTCCAGTCGTGAACCGTGGTCAACGAATGAGGCTGTGAGAGCCGCACAGTTGCAGACGAGGAGAGCTCAGGCTCATAGGATGAGTCTGCAGGCTCTGGCCGATGAGGGTATGGCCAGGGGCGATGGGAAGTTTGTCGCCCAGTGTGTTACACAGTGATAGATCTAGGACTCAGCAGCGCCGAGGCAACAGACCAGGCAACAAACAGTCGCCCAGTGTGTGAAAAATGTGGATGTCAGGCAGATTGTGCCATATCTGTTATGGTTCAGGAATGTGAGTGAGGACACGTTCCATCTGGTGGTGGCCCAGGTGAAGCCTTTCGGGTGTCCAATGTATGTGTATGCCCGGAGAGAGGACTTCAGGCACCTGGACGCGAGAGGAGTGCTCGGTTTCTATATGGGACCGGGTGCTGGTCCTCACATGGATAGAGCTTACGTGAAGCGAGGGAATGGGGGGGCAGTGCGTATGTATAGGCATACGGCTTCTCCACCAGCTCTGCTGAGAGAATTTGCGAAACGTTTCCACATGTCGGAGCAAGCTACGGTGGATCCGGTCATGTTGGAGAACTACAAGCTAGGAGAATTCGAGATCATGCCCGATGAGCATACTCGTGTAGTCCCTGACGTTGGTTTCTTGCCCAACATGAAGAAATGGTTGAGATCAACTAGTGTTAGGGCAGTGCGACCACCAGCCAGTCGTGATCACATGATGCCAGAGAGGGGCAGAAATGTGGATTGGGCTGAGGGGGAGCATCCAGCGCTGGGGCACACACACTAGGAACCAGGCAGGCAGTTGCATCGGCGCTATGTGCCGGATGATGCGTTGCCTGAGGGTGAGCCGCCGTTTTCACCGCGTGTTTTGGGCTCTGAGTTGATAGCCAGGCATGAGAGGTGGCACACGCCTGAGATCAGTGAGGCGGTGGTGACAGCGCGTTGCGCTTACACGGCCGAGGACTGTGTGAACAGGGTACCACACTGGGAGTATGATGTGGCTCAGCAACCGTCTGGTCCGCACAATGCTGAAACAAGACCGAGAGATGTGATCCCTACGCGGGATAGAGCAGTGCTGGATTTGAGTGGCTGCCGCATTGAGCCACAGGGTAGTGAGAATGATGTATCTGAGGGGGAGGAACAGCCAGAGGCTGCCAGTGACACGGCTGAGTCATTCCCTGAGGCATCTGAGCCCTCAGAATCTCAGTCTCGATCGCGCTCGCGTTCACCGTAGTGAGTCAAACGGTCGATGGGCAAGGAGCCAAGTGAGCCAACCCCACCTGTGCGAACTGACGGTCACGGCGGCGGCCGAAGTCACCGCGGTTCCACGGTGTCAGGGCGTGATGACCGCGACGGATATGGAGAGCCACGGCATATATCTGGGTCTGGGGGCCAGGGGCACGGCACACTATGGCATGTGCCTAGTGGAGTAGAGGCAGGCGGAGCTGGCTCAAGTGGAGAGTTAGCACCAAGTGCCGCAGGAGGTAGCGGAGAACATCTGGATCCACCACAAGAGGTGAGGGTTCGATGGGTTCCAAAACCTTTCAAATTGATTCGCCGAAACTTAAGACCTGCTGTCCATGCTGTGAGAGTGAATGAGAGAGATAATGTAGCTGTTGAGCGCATTTCCCCGGATGATGCACGTGAGCATGATGATGCTGGGAGCTCCACAGTAGTCCGTATGGAGAGTGACGTCGGTGACTTGTCTGAAGGAGTGTCAGCTGCAGCTGACAGTGTGACTCCTGATGCAGAAAAGACGACGGGACAGGAGGTGAATCTTTACAGTGGCAAGACTGCTAGTCGTTGTGAGTCCCGGCGTGCAGCCACTGTGAAGAAGAAGGTCGAGTTTGTGCTGGACGATCCAACGGTGCAGCAAGCCATGAGAGGCTGCCATCGTGAGCAGTGGATTGCAGCAATGATAGATGAACTGACCTCCTTAAGGGAGCACGACGTGTTTGAGCTGGTCAAGTGTCCATCAGGAGTGAAGCCTGTGACAGGCAAATGGGTGCTTAAGATCAAGCGAGGTGCACAGGGTGAAATTGAGCGTTTCAAAGCTAGATATGTAGCTAGAGGATTCACGCAGGTAGAAGGCGTTGATTTCTTCGAGACTTGGGCTCCTGTGGGTAGCTATGCTACTTTCAGGGCTCTATTGTCGGTCTGTGCAGTAGAGGATCTAGAGACGAAGCATATAGACATAAAATGTGCTTTCCTAAATGGTGTTCTGGAGGAGGAAGTGTACGTGGCACAACCTCCGATACTAGATGATGGGTCTGGTATGGTGTGGCGTCTGAAGAAGGCGTTATATGGTATGAAGCAAGCTGCCAGGGAATGGCATAAGGCACTTGCAGAACTCTTGTTGAATATGGGTTTTGCGAGATCAGCCAATGACCCTGCACTGTTCATTTGCAAAGTAGGACGATGTCTTATTTTTCTATGGGTCGATGATCTGTTGATCTTCGGTCGCAGAGAGCAGATGGATGATGCCATCAGAAAGATCCTTGAGGCATTTGAGGGTCGTGACCTGGGGGAGCTGGGATATGTGCTGCGCATGGAGGTCATACGTGATCGTACTGCTCGCACTATCACCATCACACACAGAAAGAGCATCAGGGACATGCTGAAGCGGTTTGACATGAGTGAGTGCAGACGGGCGCCAACTCCGTTAGTACCCAAGCAGAAAATGTTTAGTCTAAAGGAAGATCCTAGCCAGGCAAAGGCTACAGTCGTAGAGCATAAGAGGTTTATGCAAGCCGTAGGAAGCATCCAGTATGTGGCAGTTGTGTCGCGTCCAGACATCGCGTTTCCGGCTAATGTCTTGGCCAGGCATATGGCTGGGAGTGCCAAATGTCATTGGAATGGTGTCCTTCACGTACTGAGATACCTGCGAGGGACCATAGACTTTGGCTTGACCTTTAGTGGCTCCAATAGGGGATGTGAGGTGTTGGAAGCATTTACGGATGCTGACTTCGCCAATGGTGCTTGCTTGAAGAGCGTGTCGGGAGTGATAGTCCGGATGCATGGGAACTGTGTGTTCTGGCGTTCGAAGAGGCAGACTATTGTGGCTGGTGACACGACTGAGGCAGAGCTTATTGCGATGAGCTCAGCAGCCAATGAGGTGATGTGGGCAAAGCAGTTGTGCACTGATCTTGGATTATCGGCTGTGAAGCCAACTCTGTGGGGTGACAACAAGAGTGCCAACTTGCTAGCAGTGAACCCCATCTCTAGTGACCGCTCCAAGCACATTAGGGTAAGGGACTTGAGAGTCCGTGAGTTCGTAGAACTCGATGCGTTGACTATCAGCTGGGTTAGCACGGTAGACATGCTAGCTGATATGTTTACGAAGGTGTTGGCAAGACCAGCACTGGCAAAATTTAGAAGTAGACTACAGCTTGCGGTAGTACAAGCCTAGTCTAGGGGGAGTGTCGTGATCCAGCCATGCACAGGACTACGGAGACCATGCATGGTGGCATAGACAGGACTACGGTGACCATGTATGCATGGATGCACGGTGCTGTTCCGGAGTGGCTATGGGACGCCATGCACCGATGGCTTACCATATGCACGAGCAATGCATGCTAGATTGCGTGCCGCAGACAATGATTCCGATCGTATCCGTATGAGACGTTTGGTTGAACGCTTATATAGGCTCTACTGATCAAAGTGTAATCACTCTTCTTCTGCTAAAGTCTCACGTGCTATATTCCAAAGACTGAGAGCGCCTGTCACAGCGGAGCCTGTACACCAGCCAGGTATGTGACAGTGCGACCCCCTGCGCACAGCTACGGCAGTGCTTAGATCCCACAGTGCCTAAGGGCTACGGTCCACTGAATTATGACAACAACTTGCGGTGGTACAAGCCTAGTCTAGGGGGAGTGCCGTGATCCAGCCATGCACAGGACCGCGGAGACCATGCATGGATTGGATTCACGGTGCTGTTCCGGAGTGGCTATGGGACGCCATGCACCAATGGCTTACAATAGGCTCGAGCAATGCATGCAAGATTGTGTGCCGCAGACAATGATTCTGATCGTATCCGTATGAGACGTTGATTGAACGCTTATATAGGCTCTACTGATCAAAATGTAATCAATCTTCTTCTGCTAAGTCTCACGTGCTATACTCCAAAGACTGAGAGCGCACTGTCACAGCGGAGACCTGTATACCAGCCAGGTATGTGACAGCGCGACCCCTTGCGCACAGCTACGGCAGTGCCTTAGAACCCATAGTGCCTAAGGGCTACGGTCCATTGAATTACAACAAGGACAACATTGTGACTGTTGTAGCCAGTTCAGTCGTGCACTCAAGAGACATGAGGAACTGCAGCTTGTCGAAAAGATTCCATGAAAAATCTGCTAGGGTCGTCTTGCCTGTTAGCGAGACGTAATCAAGAGAAATCAGCTGGTAATAGATACGTATGTGATGCATAAGATCATTGAAACTGGTCGCATGGCTTGCACGATACTTCTGCCATCCCGACTCAATATGCATTCTGAAACGCCCGTTTGTGTTACACAGTGATAGATCTAGGACTCAGCAGCGCCGAGGCAACAGACCAGGCAACAAACAAACAGACAGACCGGCCACCGCAAGCACCAAGGCCACGCGCCGCACAAGCAAACGCCAGAACGAACTAACGCCAGCGCGAAAGCAGACACGCACGTTTGTGAAGTAGTACAAATCGCGGATAGCATCAAGCCATTCTCTGACAGTGCACTATGGTGACTGTGCTTTTTCAGTAGCAGTCTGGTAGTGCATACAATCACGCGTGAAGGATCGTGACAGGTGCTTAATGCCTGTGCTTAGGACAAGGTCATGCATAGTATGCGATGCTTGATAACTTCATATACATAGTGGTGCCACGTGCGTTCAGCACACGCGTCACCACGAATAGCTTCAGACGATGGAAACTCGATTGTGGACAAGAAATACTGCGCTGAAGAGAACCAAGATGATTCCGTGCTGTCAACAAAATTTGGGGTGTACGTTGGTAAACTTGACTGCGTGGGAAGGGTCGAAAGCACAAGGTTGGCCCGCACTGATCCGTCATACTGGTGGGCTGACGCAGTGGCTAGCTGCGCCAGAGTTGGCCTGAAGACCTGGGACTCGAAGTAGATCGCCGCCTCGCCCGTCAAGATTGCCGCATTCGCTTACAGCGACTTGACTACAGGCTCCACCGCGCTAATGGCATCCGAGGCCAGCTGCGCCATGGCTGATGCCGGCTTGCTAGAGGTTCTCTTCGCGCGCAGGGCTGTGACGCGTCGGCCCAGAGTCGTGAAGCAGTCGGTGAAGACTACAATGCGTAAGGCACCACGAGCTGCACAGTGAAATGACTCTGGAGCTCTTGGTTGGAAGCGACATGCGCCGAAACGCGACACGCAGCATGTCAGGTTTCTTGAACATGTTTTGGCATGCACGGCATCGCGCCGGCGCCAAAGCTCACGGTCAAACAGTTTCATGCAATGAAATTGTTGAAAGTCCAGCTCCGTGAGCGCAACGGCACGGCACGCTGCAAGGCTCGCTATACCGGACGAACTGAGGCAGTAGACACTTTTGGTCCTGTTTGGCACGCCACGCATAGTCAGGGAAGCGTTTGGGATGGACCCGCGTCGTGGATCTGTGCGCTGGCTGGCGTGCAATGCGTAAAGTCCATGGCAAGCTGATCAGGCGCAGGCCTTTCGCAAGGCCAGTGTGGAGTCTGTAGCGCAAGCCCACGCGCGCTGCCTTCCGGCGCAAAAACTTTGGTGCTGTGCGCTCTGGAAATTACTCTTATGGATCCGAATGTTTGAGGGCGGGCCAGTAGCAGCGCAGAGGCAGGCGACCGCACACAAGGCTGACATAATCGCTTGTGCATGCGTGTGTTACACAGTGATAGATCTAGGACTCAGCAGCGCCGAGGCAACAGACCAGGTAACAAGCAAACAGACAGCAAACAGACAGACCGGCCACCGCAAGCACCAAGGTCATGCGCCGCACGAGCAAATGCCAGAACGAACTATCGCAAGCGCGAAAGCAGACATGCACACACCACGCAGCACCATGCAGGCCACGCGCACACCAAACACACAGCCAGCACTCGCCGGGCCCACAAGCGGTCGTCGGCGCGGCACTAGCAGCCTGCACGGGCGCGACAGAGCGCGCTACGGCCATGTCCGAGGCCGCGAGGCACCGGTCCCAGGAGCAATAGCCTCAGCCAGCCCGGCAGCCCGAGCGGTGTCCGGGGAGGGGCGCAGAGGAGAAACGGCGGACGTGCGCTGGGAGGAGGGAAGAGGGAGGGAGGGAAGAGGGAGGGATCGGGTGCGGGGGGGGGGTGGGGGGCTGCAGGGTGAAATGGGTGGAGGGGGGGGGCTCTCGGGGCGAGATGGGCGGGGGGGGGGGGGGGGGGGGGGCAACGCAAGCCTATGCGCGATGGCCTGTGCATGCGTGTGCAAGTTGGCGGCTGCTGACCTCGTGGCTGCCGGGCACGCAACTCCCTTTTCCCGAGGACCGACCTTACGCATTGTGGCAAATCCCGACAGAAAGTCCACGTGAGCGTGCTCGGCAGGGCAGGCCAGCCATGCCACGGCCCATATACATGCGGCGGGACCGTACGTGTTGCAGAAGGAGTAGATGCAATCGAGGATCGGATTCACTAGCGAGGACACGCCTAGCCAGGCGTAGAAGGACATTGCTGACAAGGCTAGAAGGTCGCACACAGGACCTTCGGGTGGTCCCCAAGGCGAATTGCACGTGGTGAAAGCCGGAGATTGTATCTGCTCCGTAGACAAGTTAGACGGTACATGGCTACGCTTCCTGATTCCAGTGAATGTAGGGGGCTGAGCGGAGGCCGTATCCGATACTAGCATGGCCAGCATCGTGCGGCAGCTCTGGCCATAGGAATCCCAAATTGCCATATCGTTGATCTGACAGAGAATAAGAGAAGACATGGACAGTGAGAGCAGCAGCGTAATCGCTATTCGAATACCTTCTTGCTCTGTTTCCATCAACGAGTCTAACCCGTCAAGGCCAGGCGCTACTATATATAGGGTCTTACGGCCCATTCAAAGGCCGTATAGCACCTTGGTAATAGGCCTCGTACGTACTCCCCGCTACACTAGATCATGCATGCTGCACTGCCACTCCTGTGTTCAAAATATGGTGGACCCGCTGAGTGGCGGACGTGCCATCATACCCGATTTTCGTTTAATTATCAAGAGACGCTATACTTGCTAATAGTAGGCAGAAAAGTTTAATGACAGCAGAGCAAAAACGGCCTATGTGGCTACTTGGGCTAGCACAAGCCGGCTAGCCATGGACTTTGCTACACAAAAGAAGGGGGTATGGTCATCCATCAGTGCACTTCGGGTTAGACCACATACATGTGGAACACGATGGCGCCCGCGCACGCACACACACACACACACACACACACACACACACACACACACACACACACACACACACACACACACACACACACACACACACACACACACACACACACACACACACACACACACACACACACACACACACACACACACACACACACACACACACACACACACACACACACACACACACACACACACACACACACACACACACACACACACACACACACACACACACACACACCCACACACACACACACACACACACACACACACACACACACACACACACAACACACACACACACACACACACACACACACACACACACACACACACACACACACACACACACACACACACACACACACACACACACACACACACACACACACACACACACACACACACACACACACACACCACACACACACACACACACACACACACACACACACACACACACACACACACACACACACACACACACACACACACACACACACACACACACACACACACACACACACACACACACACACACACACACACACACACACACACACACACACACACACACACACACACACACACACACACACACACACACACACACACACACACACACACACACACACACCACACACACACACACACACACACACACACACACACACACCACACACACACACACACACACACACACCCCGCGCGGCCGCGCCCCTCCGTGCTAGACTGGTCGGACGGGCGCTGCTGCCGGGCCTTCCTGTCCCCACAGACGGCCTGCCGGCGCTGACAGGCCATCGCGCATAAGCTTGCGTCGCCCCCCCCCCCCCCCCCCCTCGCCCATCCCGCCCCGAGAGCCCCCCCCCTCCACCCATTTCACCCTGCAGCCCCCCCACCCCCCCCCCCCCCCCCCCGCACCCGATCCCTCCCTCGTCCCTCCCTCCCTCTTCCCTCCTCCCAGCGCACGTCCGCCGTTGCCGTGGTAGTCGCCATTCATGGCCGGGAGATGCTGCGTGAGGCGGCTGGCGGGCGGCAGGCTATGTGGACGGGCATTGCTTCCCTTCCCATTTGCAGCTTACTCAGGCCCCGAGGCGGCCTCTCGGGGTACCAAGCCGCAGCGCGTGCCCGACTGCGAGCGGGGACTGGCTATCGAGAGCTGAGTGGCGGCCGCCGGTTGTGCCTAAGGCTGGGCGCGCCGGTGAGCAGGCTGTGCGGCGCCATGGCTGCACTGTGCCGTGGGGTGCCCTGCAGTGCTGTTGCTGCGCCGTTGGGGGTTCGAAGGGCACCGCTTCTCGCGTGCACCCAGGCCGAGCCGCGAGTACACTTTCTCACAGAAGCGACACGTGGCTCCGTGCAGCTGGGTGAGGTCTGCGGACGAGAACGTGCGACCAGCGTGTTGCCTGCGGCAGTGTTGCAGCAGCAGCTGCTGCGTCCCGGACAGTGTGCCGCAGCATGGGCACGGCTTGGGCGAAATCGCAGCAGACGATTTGCTGATTCGATTGCGTATTCGATCGCATTGCGTCGAGTGTCGAACCGGCTAGCGGCTAGCCGCGACTCCGAACGTTGACCAGCCCATGCATGGTAATGTTCAACTGCAATTAATTATTATAACATTGCGCACGATCGTGGCGGGCCCCTGCAGGAAGTGTAGTCATAACCTCGGCTCAACCAGATGGTTCAGCAACTCGCAGTCCATACGACATGACATTAAGCACACCGCCCTCGCGAAGGCCTCACTTCAAGGCATTCCAGCCACAGGTGTTACACGGAGATGAACGCAATAGCCAGGCAGCGAGGGCAACGGAAGGAAAGTAGACGGCCAAAACCCCCGAAAGTAGACACCAGAAAAAAGCAATCACTCTCCCAGGCGAAAAAGCCACAACGAACCGACACAGCCGACACAACCACACCCACGCACCCACACGCACGCGCACTCCCGCACCCCTCCACTACGGCACCCGCGCCACAACCGCGCACAGCAACAACCACCACTGCACTACCGCCCACCCCAGCAAAACCAGCCACCACCGACCCCCCTACAGCAGCAACCCCACTCCATCCTGCCCCACTGGAGCATTCCATCACGGGCCCCCCGCACATGAGAGCCCGGGGGCGCACGCCCCCCACAGTGCAAGGCGCACCAGCCCTCCCCCTCCGGCCGCCCGACAGGGGCCTCAGGGCGGGGCGCGAAGGGCACTAGCGGCGCCGCATCACTCCCCCCACGGTGGCTCGCGGGAAGGTTCGGCGGGCCAACACGACCAGACGCGGGGCCGGCCTGCGCTGCTGCAGCCGCGGCACCCGGTCCAGCAAGGCGGCCAGCGGCCGCCTATAGCACGTCCGACGGGACATCGTGGCCAGGCACCACCGCCCTGCCCGCCAGCCGCATACGCAGCGGAGCCGCAGCGAGGACCTGGCGCGTCACACCACGGCACAGAGTGGTGGAGAGTTCGCACATGGCATTCTGCAAGAACGCTCGCCTGGACACGGCCCCCGAAGCCGCAGCAAAGTCAGCGATCTTATTCAGGAAGGCGAACGCACCCGTGCCCACACGGCCAAACGTCTCATGCGACAGGGACACGAAGCGACATGCGCCTGTGCCGGAGCGGCCGTACTTGTCTCGCTTCCGGTCGTCCATCAGCTGGGCGGCAGCGCCTGGCGTGTTTGCCGCGGCGACGACCCGGGAGGGGGCCACCGGACAGGTCACGCACACATCGGCCACAACGGTGTCGCAGGGCAACATCACAAGCAGATCACCCCGTTCCGGGTCGCGCTGCGAGCGGGGGGTTAGCGGCCGGGCGCAAGCCGCGGCCGCGCGGCCCCGTCGACCCTCGGGCAGGCCCACCTGTGGCAGCCACAGGTGTGTGCAATAACGCGTCCGCCCTGCAGCTGTCGACGGATCCGTGTCGTGGCCTGCCATATATTAAGTACCACTGGTCAGCGTAATATTTTCAACTCACATGCGTACGCATCCACTCCATGTGTGACAATAGAGAGCTATCACTGGCCTGGTTATCGGTGGCCTGTCGTTGTTTGGTTTTTCGACGTTTCCCGTGGATGCGGAGGCCCGGGTGGCGCAGCGACACAGCTGCACAGTTGCTTGTTGCTGTTGTCTGCTTTCGGGTGTTTTGGCCGTTTGATTACCTGCTGTCGTCCTCGCTGCCGGGCTGAATATTGCGTTCATCTCCGTGTAACACACAGCTGCACAGCCCCCGCTTGCGGCACGTGCACAGGACGTCAGAGTGGCGCCCACGCCACCGTTCCGCATGCGGATAATGCCTGTTACTAACAAAGTACATCCTCTTCCACATACATTTATCGAACGGGTGCACTGGATCGGAGCCCCTCGATGTAACAACGCATATATCGAACAGAATGGGTTCGTAACGCACCTTACCCGGCCGAGTTTTTTGGGGCAGTAAACTACGTCTGCTCGAAACGTGATTCATGACGAACGGCGGCCGGCGGAGAACAGCCTGCTTTTCGCGTCTTATTGCAGCATTTTGCGTGGCGAAACTTAGATATACCATCGCATGGACCGGTCTTGAGGCGACCCTGAGTTTTTCTTGCTTGTATCTAGATCATCCTCCAGTGCACGTGGTTGCATCAGGCGGAACTTGCCTGTTGGCGTATCAAGTAGTGCAGCCCTCTGGCTGGACCCCCGATCGCATATTTGCGTCAATTCGCTGACACACTCGAAAGAGCCCTCAGGCCCCTGCCAGGCATCCGGAGGGGCAGGGCTGGTACGCGATGCGCTGCGGGGGGCGTGCGCCCCTGGGCTCTCATGAGCGGGGGGCCGTGCTGGACTGCTTGCGTGGCCGGCTGTGGTGGGGGTGCTGTTGTTGGGGGGTCCGGTGTTGGCCGGGTTTGCTGGGGTGGGCGGTAGACCGCGATGTGGCAGGTGGTTGCTGTGTGGGGCTGTGGCGTGGATGCCGCGATGGTGGGGTGCGGGAGTGCGCGTGGGTGTTACACAGAGATGAACGCAAAAGCCCGGCAGCAAGGGCAACAGCAGGAAAGTACACAACCAAAACCCCTGAAAGCAGACAACATCAACAAGCAGCAACTGTCTCAGGTGAAAAGCCACAACAAACCGACACAGCCAACACAACCACACCCATGCATCCACACACATGCGCACTCCCGCACCCCACCACCACGGCACCACGGCACCCGCGCCACAGCCGCACACAGCAACCACCTGCCACACCGCAGACTACCGCCCACCGCAGCAACCCCGGCGACCACGGGCCGGGTGGGTGTGGTTGTGTTGGTTGTGTCGGTTCGTTTCGACTTTTCGCCCGAGACAGTTGTCTGCTTTCCTGCTGTTGCCCTCGCTGCCAGGCTCTTGCTTTCATCTCCGTGTCACATCACACTCGAGACATTGGACAAGTACTTGTTCTGACTACTGGTAGTCAGACCCTTCCTGTATTCGGGACGTCCAGGGGCGTGTGTAGAGGCATTGAGTTACCAGTACTTGTTCAGTGCGCACTTCTGGCCGCATTCCTGTCCTGAACGTCGCTTGTGATGGTTCATCTGTTTGCATGTTAACTACTCTGCTGCCTGCCAAGGTCTAACATCACAGTGTATTACAGCATGCAGCACAGGACATCAGGTTCTTTAAAGAACAATTACCCTGTTGACTTGCAAGTCCTTTCCCTCCTCCCAGGGACAGATGTACATGTCCTATAGCTACCAGGAATTCATAACTTTTTGCAAACAATAATTTGTCTGTGGTACTTGTAGCATCTGGGGTCAGGCTGAAGCTGTAAACTTTTTGTTTTTGCTCTAGAGCAGATCTGCTGCTAGTGGTGCGTCAGCCTGCACATGTACGCGCTGTGTAGCAAATGTACTCTTACATCAAGGGGCTCCCTCTATACTCGTCTGGACCATTTGCTAGGATGTCCCCCCCTACTGTTGTCCCTGTAGCGTCTGTCCAGGCTGCGCATCACAGGCTCAATTGATGTGGACACCCCTGTCACTCGACGGCGCCTAGCCGTAATGGCAATGTTGTGGCGCAATGTCCAGCAGTCGGCATTGTGTCGACATGTCATGGCATGATCTACGTCGCCGGGCTTCACCCGAGCATTGCAATCACATATAACTTGTTGAGTTTGAATTTTCGCCAACTTCGGCCGCGTACCCCTTTGCCCCCGATGCTTTCCCCACCACAGCCACCCCAGAGGGGTGGATGAAACTGACATCTATCACTTGCATCACAGCGTGTTCAAAATCAGCCAGCCATCGCTGGAAGACCACCTCAGCCAATACAATGATTTTGAGGATGAAAGTCATACCACCAGATTCAGAACATGAGTATTCGTACTTCCAGCAACACTGAGGTGGAGCATGTTGTTGGGCAGCATGTTCAAAATCAGTCAGCGGCTGCGCGGCCGTGCCACATCGCTAGAATGCTATCTCAGCCAATTCAATGAATTTGAGGATGAGAGTTACATCACCAGATTCAGAGCATGCATATTAGTGCTTTCAGCAACACTGAGGTAGAGGTCCACCAATCTGGATGCTGGCAAGGCTTGTGTGACCGTTATGTTGCATTTTGCGCAGTGCAAGCTTCAGACTCAAGATACGAGGGTGGCAGCTTGTTCGCTGGTTGACTCACTCTGGACGCCCACGATCGCGACAGATCCCCAGGAGCTGCAGCGCTCGTGAAGATAGTGGCACTGGGGCTTTTGATTTTTGTCTGTTTGCATGTTGTCTGCTCTGTTCCCTCGGCACTGCTGGGTCCTAGATCTATCCCAGCGGGACACAGCTTGCTGACATGTGCTCTCAGCCGTGCAGGTCAGCCTTCAGCTCATCCGGCTGCGTGCCCTCACCCTCCCAGTCCAGGCAATCCCAGCTGCAGGCCAACCCGCCTCCAACCGTGCGTCACTGCACCCCGCCCCGCCGGAGCCCCAGCGTGCGCCTCTGCGTACTCCTCGTCGCCCTCTGGGCTTTCCTAAGCGTCAGTCCTACACCCACACTCGGGCAGCCCACTCGCACGAGGAGCCCCCGGCCTGCGCGAGACATCATGATCAGGCCGAGAAGGCCCAGATCCGCCCGGACACCCCCCTCCCCCTCCGGCGAATCAGCCGACTTTGTCATTGTTGGTGGCGGCACTGCCGGCTGTGTGCTCGCGGCGCGCATCTGCCAGGCCCTGCCCTCCTCCTCCATCGTGCTGCTGGAGCGTGGCGCGCCCCGCACCTCCGAGCAGGATCTGCTCGTGCAGTCGCCCAGGCTTTTCCTGCAAGCATGGGACACCCCGGGCTGACCGAGGCGTGGAAGCCAGAGCCCAACGCTGGGCTGAACGGCCGGCGGGTGACGCAGCTCACCGGCAACACCCTCGGGGGATCGAGTTCGATAAACGGCGTGCAGTGGACAAAACCGGCGCTATCCACATTTGACAAAGACATGTGGTCTTTCACTGGTGCGCGTCGCTCCTGGCAAAGACATCTGGTCTTCCACTGGTGCGCGCCGCTCCTGGCGCTGTGAGTCTACTGCTTGTAGTGTTGCTTCAAGCGTCGAGCATGAACATCACACATTCCAAGTTGGCTCTAATCTGGGTTTATGAGCACTGCCGTGTCGGCGGCGCGCACGTGCGCGCCATGAGAGGGCTGGATCTAGTCGCACACTTCTACCATTTTGGCAGGACCAGGCTTGATAAGAACGTTGTTGGATGCCCTTGTGAGCATTTCCAGCCTTGCTTAACCTTATGCTGGCCCGGTACTGCAGCGCATGTGCTGCATTCCATATGTGCCGCCCGCGCGTGTTCCTACTGCTTGCAAATATGAGAAAGCGGGACTGTTTACAGCGCATTACATTACATCATTGCAGAGCCCTGGACAGCACGTGAGGAGGGCCTCGTGGAGGAGAGCTTTGGCAGAGCACCACTGTTGTGGCGGTGGGGCATGCGTGCTGCCGGCATCTGTGAACTGTGCGAGTGTGCGGTGACTGCCCAGGCCTGGCAGGAGACCATGAGCTTCAGATTGATCCGCTTGCGGCGCGCTTTCCAGCTAGACCGCTGGCACTACATCTTCCCAACTGCTGCGTCATGCTTGATCTGGTACTGTGTTTGGCCACAGCTCGACGTCGACAGGATGCCATGTCGGCATGTCGACAGGACGCCATGGCCAGACGGCAGCTGCCGTCATCATCTGATTTGAGTCGTTGGGGTCCACCTGTAACCTGTAAATGTCTACCTGACATACTCACAATGCGTCTGCGGCGGTCTCCATGAATGGTGGGCTGTCGTTGCATTGCGCACCGCTTACTTTCCATGCGAGTGCGTTTCATGCGACCGAGTGGGGTGGCCGTGTTGCCTGTCATTGTTTGTTTCGTTCCATGTTGTTTCCTTGGCGCTGCCTACTCAGCGCCAAGGCCTTGCAATTGGCGAACTTAATGAATGCCAGTGTAGCACACTGCTGCAGAGATCTCACAGTCAGTGCCACGGAGGACAACGCGGTTTGCACGGAGGACAGCTTCAGAGGTCAGAGCCATGCAGGTTTGACTCCAGAAAAAGCAGCGCAGCTGTACACGCGCCCGGAGGCACAGCTGCCGGTGCGCGTGCCACCGCTAGATCAGCAGCAGACCTACGCCCTCGAGATCCTCGCGGCCGCCGCCGCTGTCGGCTTCCCGACCGACACCGACCCCGTCTCGCGCACCACCACTGCCGATGGCTACTGGGTCCAGGCGATGCCCATCGACGGCGGCGGCCGGCGGCAGGACTCCTGCACGGCCTACCTCCTGCCGGTCCTTGGCCCAAGCAATGCGTGCGCGAGCAACTTGCGGCTGATGCAGTCGGTGGCGGTAACCAAGGTGCTGCTCGAGGGGACGCGGGCGGTGGGCGTGGCGTACCTGAAGACCGATGAGCCTGCCGGGCAGCAGGAGCGGGAGATCCGCGCAATGAAAGAGGTGATCAGCAGCGCCGGGCCGTACGGGTCGCCACGGCTGCTGCAGCTCAGCGGCATCGGGCCGGTGTCTGTGCTGGACAGTCTCGGCATCGACCAGGTCGTGGACCTGCCTGTCGGGGAGGAGAGCCTGGTGCGCCCCATACTCACCATGGTCCATGGCCAGGCGACCTATAGCCAGTGCCGCCATGTGACACGTATGGCTCTGTTGCGGGTGCTGTGTCACTTCTTGCTGTTCAAGAGCAGGTCCGCCACTCGGTTCTGATCAATGCCGTAGTGGACGCGCGCGCACAGCGCAAAGTGCACAGCAGGCATGCCGCAGTGCTGTGTAGGCGCCCTAATCGGTTGGAACCCTATAACTGCAGTCATGTCGAACTCATCCGCACTTCTGAATGAAGCATGCATGATGCTTCAAGCTCGTGGTTGAGACCGGTTCATACACACACATGAATTAGAGTTCTTTGAAGCCAGTATGCTTACAGGCGCGCAGCGCACCGCTGCTGGTGGACCATGTGACCAGCGTGCCTCTCGCACCCGAGTCCCGCCCCATCTCCGAGCTCGACACGCCTCAGACGCGTGTGTCCTTCGCCGCCGGCGAGGCCGGCCCACTCGCTATCGCTGTCACCGCCGGCAACAGCGTCGTCGCCGATGGCAATGCATACACCGCCTGGACCAACGTGCCAATCACCGGCAATGGCGACAACGTTGTAGAGTCGCTGTGCGGCGTCAACCCCACCTCCCGCGGCAGCGTGCGCGCCGTCAGCACCGACCCCTTCGCCTCGGTCTTCCTTGACACCAATTTGCTGGGCAACGAGCAGGATGTGGACTCGGGCATGCGCTGCCTGGAGCGAATACAGGACATCCACACGGAGCTGACCCCCACACTGGGCCTCGAGTCCGTCGTGCCGGGGCCGGAAGCAGGCGGCGAGGTTCTGCGGGAGCATGTGGGGCGCTTCGCGACCCTCTTCCACCATTTTGTCGCAAGCTGCGCGGTCGGAGACGTCGTGGACGATGACTTCAGGGTGATGGGCGTGCAGGGGCTGCGGGTGGTGGACGCGTCGGTGCTGCCGGAGGTGCCGCCGTTTGCGGGGCCGGCCGCAACGGTGTATATGATCGCCGAGCTCGCGTCGGAGATCATCGTTGCAGACAACGAATGAAGCCCTCGGGGGGCCGACTCGGCAGACCGACTCCTGCAGTGCGTGATTGTCAGCAGCGGTTGTGCGGGAAGCGCTGCAGCTTGCTGATTTTGCCCTGAGGAAGTTTACGTCGTGCGTGGGGCGGCGACTGCATGGTGCTCAAAGACATGCATGTAGCAGGGAAAATCATTCTGTGAAGCTGTGAGATTGGAGGCTGCTGAAAGGCAGTGGGAGGCACAGCATGTTATTGCGTTGGTACTGATTCTGAGTACTAACAGGAACCGCCATTGGTTGACACTTTGAGTAAAATGATAGGGCTGGCGGGTCAGTGTGTGATTAGATTAGGTACATGTAGCGACAAGATAGTTGCCCTTGGTCATGCATTTACCGCATCAACTGCCCTACATCACTGGTGCTAGTCATGACATGCAAGCCTCAAAAACCTGTGCGCACATACTAGTCACATACATGTGTGTCTTACACGGAGATAAACACAAGAGTCCGGCAGCGAGGGCAGCAGCAGGAAAGCAGACAACCAGAACCCCACAAGCAGGCAGCAACGAGCAGCAACGGTTTCAGGCGGAAAGCCACAACGGACCGGTACACCTGACACAACCACAAGCACGCAGCCACACACGTGCACTTCACTACACCCCACCAGCGCGTCCAATACGTCAAAGCCGCACACAGCGAACGTTCGCACCCCGCACCGCCATCCGCCCCCAGCAGGCTCGGCCGCTACCGTGCCCCCTATTGCACCACCACCACCGCAACCAGCCCCGCCCGAGAATTCCACCGCAGGCACCCGCCCATGAGAGCCCGGGGGCGCACGCTTCCCTTAGGACGGGGCATACCAGCCTCCTGACTGCCGCCCGGCAGGGGCGTAAGGGCGAGGTCTGAAGGGAGCGCGTGGGGCTGCGTCGCCTACCCCGCTGCAGCCCTTGGCCACCCGTCGGAACACAGGGGGAGGCCAGCGCGGAAAGACATGGGGACAGCCGTCGCCACAGAAGCCGCAGCCCTCAATCCGTCGCAGCGGCCAGCGGCCGTATACAAAATATCCAACGGGACGGTATGGCCAGGCAGCACCTTGCAGGCTGCCAGCTGCATGCGCAGCGGAGCCGCAGCGAAGATCTGGCGTGTCACACCACTGCACATGCATGTGTGTGCATGTAGGTGCTGTGTGGCAGATCTAGACCTTAGACAACTATGTGCAAGCTAGATGTTGACTGTTCCACCCCTGTCCGCAGGGCTGCTGTGGCCGATCCCCGTTGGCCACTTCGGGCGGGCCGTCCCAATTGGAGGGAGGTCCTCGCGGCGACTCGGCCGCGCAGCGGGCTTGCACAGCGGCCAGCCCTGCCTGGCCACATGCGGCCCTGGGAAAGTTTGTAGGCTGCCCGCTGCGCTGCGTTGGAGCGAGGGGCCGGTCACGCGGTGCTTGTGGCCGCGTCAGGACTCGCCCGGGATGCGCGCGTACTCGCCCGCCTCCTTCCCCTCGCAAGTTACAGACGAGTGCAGGGGAGCACACAGAACCAAACATGCAACTAAACACTCTAATGTTGCCTTAGGAAACACACTGAATTGGGACACACACGATTCACAGACGGACACACTGAGCGCTGCAGCAGCTACGGCAGCCGGCGAGAGTGAGTCATGAGGCCAACAGTGTGTACACCGGGACCAGGGCCCAGGGTCACAATGACTGCCCTCCTCCCATGAGCTCACCGGCGCCGACTGCTTTCACATGTCCGCGTTGCCTGCCTGCAGCGCGGCACACCAGCCGCATGGCCCAGCGCAAAAACGCACCTCGACTGCAGCCGCCCGCAGCGGCCACAGCCGCGATCCGGTCAAAGAGCCACACCGCATGCTGGACCCATGCACCCACTGGAATAAACTACAAATAGCAAAAAAGCAATCACGGCGGCGCCTTACGCGCCACTTCGAAGCTTCCCACTCCGAAGCTTCTTGGAGGAGGAGCTCCGAGAGGGACCTTCCGTCTCTCCGCCACCCGTACACGGTGTCCGGGCTGGCATGACGTGTGGCTCGTCCTCGGATGCTGCTCGACTCCGCGTCGGACGGCGCGTGTGAGACGACATCCATCACCACCCTCCTTGTTGCACGATCGATGATGACCATGTCAACCCGGCTACTATTACTGGCATTCGGCTCAGCAGGCTCAACACAAACCGATATACCCGACAAGGCGAGGCAGCACAGCCACACAGCCATGTCTGCCAGTGTCAACTTGTTGTGTCTAGCTTGAATTCTCAGCAGAGTCGCTCTTGTCCGGTGTGCGTCAACATGCATGCCCGCCAGGTGACTGGGCATTAACGGGCACTGTCATGGTCAGCCCCGCCTCACTACCGCTACCCACGGCTGATGCGCTCCCCACTGGGGTCCCTTGGCCACCCTCTGGAGCCAGCTGCATGCTGTGATCCGCAGCACGCACACCGATAGTGCCGCTGACGGCTTCCTCACTGACCAGCAGCCCGTGCTGTGCTTGCTGCCGGGCCGGGTGAAAGGTCAGGAAGTCACCAGAATGTTCCGGAATCAGCGCCAGCTGCTGCGCAGTCGGCACGGCCGCCGGTGCTGTGTGCTGTCCACGCTTGCCGTCCCTGTGATTGCACCAGCACTGCATGAGCGTCACGGCAAGGCCGACGGCAAGTACGGTGCAGATGACAGACACCCCTATGGCCACTTTCACCTCCGCCTCCGTGCCAGGACCTCGGAACAGCCCGATCTCCTGCACATGAATTTTTGTCGGTGTGCTACGTCTGCTATGTGTGTGCTGTGTGTTTGTGCTGCCGGCTGTGGTCCTTGTGAGTGCGGATCATACCAATGTGTGCGGTGGGTCTTGAACCCTGTTTGGCCGCGCTGCTTGTACATGTGACCGCGTGGTTTAGTCCCTCAGTGCTGCTGTGACCTTTTTTGTTCCAGTGTTACACTTGAGTCCGTGCACGTTTTTCACAGTTGTACAGTTCCCTCGTTTATTCACAGCCGATTACACAAAACTTCCATGCGCGCTCTTAATACCTGCCATAGCATCTGCAGAGGCCAGTCAAGAAATTTGATACACAGTCACAATTATTCGGTACACAACCGCTGTCTTTGCATGCAAACGTTTACATGATGTGCTAGACAGAACTTGCCAGCTACACCTAGGGTGGGGTTCACCGGCTTGTTCCTTCTGAGTCCTGGGCATGTGACTAATCCCTGCCTGGTGTGGAATGTGCTTGCATCAATGTGCATGATGCACCCGCATGTGGTATGCAGACAGCACAGCACAGCACAGCACAGCACAGCACAGCACAGCACAGCACAGCACAACACTTTGCTGCGCCTACGCAGAGATCAAGGCATGCACAGTGGAGGCCGCGGCAGACTCACCTTGGCGGTGTCCCTCACAAACTCATCATCGGCCGCCAGGAAGGCACCGGGATTCGGCGGCTCGGCTTGTGGCTGCACCGTGGCACGAAACCCCCCAATGTCAACGGCGGTGTGCCCGTGGAACTCCGTTTCCGCAAACAGATAGACCGGCTCCGGACCGTCACTGTAGAACTGCATGCCATGCCGAGACACGAGTGCGTGAGTGTCCTTGAGCGTGTTGTTGCTGAACGTGCACCCCTGCAGCCACACAGCCACGTCCGACTTTATATCCCCGGGCCCGTAGACCCGAGGCCAGCCTGCGATGATAACGCCTCCGATTTTATTCCATCTGTACATGCGAGGAGGGTCTTCCATGCTGGCTGTGATCTCGCTAAACGAGCACCGCACCAGGCGCGAGCCCACGCTGATGGTGACCACGGCCTGATTGACGCCCCCCAGATTCAAAAAGTGCACATCTGCATGCGAAGAGATGTCGTGTCACATCCTGCGCTCCGTCCATCACTATGCCTGTGCTGTGTGCCGTACATGGAGCTGTCCGTGCACATGCATTGCCCGCCCCGGCAAGGCCTCGGCGCTGCCGAGGTTTTCTCCGGTCTCAGCGTGCCACTGTCAATGCAAGGTGGGCTCATATTTGTAATTAGGAGCCAGTGCAGTGACAGTGAGTACTAGTGCTGAAACACTGTCGGATCGTCCGCAAATCATCCTGAGGCACCGCTCAAGCTTGTGGCTGCGCCCGTAGTGTGATGGGCGTTTGCGTTCCATGTGTGCTGTGCTGTAACTGCATGTATGCTTCTCTTTAATTGGTCACGCGGTGGCTACGTCAGGACTTCACACGAAGTGTGCCGCGGAATGCTTGCTACGGCCACGTCGTGCTACGACGCGTAGGGCGCATCACAGTGCGCCCTGCAGTTTCCCCGTCCTATCATATTGGAGTTGAGCATGTGGTCAAGGTTCCTGTTTGCATCATGATACCGTCAGATCCATGAGGGCAGCATTATAT
This sequence comes from Ulva mutabilis, assembly GCA_900538255.1. Classification (NCBI taxonomy): domain Eukaryota; kingdom Viridiplantae; phylum Chlorophyta; class Ulvophyceae; order Ulvales; family Ulvaceae; genus Ulva; species Ulva mutabilis. Next base: position 945,501 of record UNSF01000019.1, read on the forward strand.
GACACGGTGATCAGCAAATTTTATGGGTGTCACCTTCAGCGAAGAGGCGGCTGGTAGTTAAGTCCTCGGCTGGCGACGTCTCGATGCCGGCCATCGGCCATGGCACATGCCAGCCATCGCCCTGAAACACGCATTGGGTGATCCAAATTGCATCATCTGAGACTGCGCTGTACGCCATTGAGAGCAATGCGTCCACGCGGGCGCCGGAATTGGATACTCTGCTGGCGCTTGCGAACTTGGCAGGCCTGTGCAGCCGGAAGTACAAGTTATGAACCCAGACCTTGTAGCGCAAGGCCAGGAACGAGTCTGCTGCAAGTAGAAGGCACTGCTCGGGCTGCAGTGGCTTCAGGGGCGGGCCTGAGAGCCTCATCATTTCAGGGCTGGGTGGCTGGTGGCAGCGGCCCTGCATGCATGGTCGCGTCTGCGTGTGTATGTGCTAAAAATATGATGCCACTGCAGTGCCGAAACGAGTAAGGACACCCACACCAGTTGCTTAGTGTTGACATATGCTGTACTACTCACGCTAGCAGGACTAAGGTTTGACGACGTCCTTTACCGCACATAGGGTGCGCACGGGATATTTCTGGCAATGATCCAAGCTTCAATTTGAAAAACAGGATTCATTCAACCCTAGGCCAGCCTTCCCACATGATGAACACCCTGTCAAATGGTGCAGCGGATGCGCATCTGTCGGACCATAGGCAATACATGATTTTGAACTCGGCGAGGATCATCAGCAAACATAGCCACCGCACTACTCGTTCTGCAAGAGCAACACTCACATTGCAACAGATTACGATCAGACGCGGGCGCGCATTCTGAATGTGCAATTCAATTTCAAACAGGCACAACATGCAACAGCGAGGGTGACGCGCGTACGAATGAACTGTGCACAAATCATATGACATGCGCCCGAATGAAATGTCTGAGCCATGACCACAGCTTGGTCTGTGCCCGGGCCTGACAGGACATTTCATGAAGCACCCAGAAGTTGCGCCGTTCATGGCATGCTGCCTGGCTCTCGATCTCGGCAGCTGCAGATGGCCTGAAATTACACTACACCAAAGGGTGGGTAAGGTTGGCCATATGGCACGACTATCAGTGCGCTTCGGGACCAGAACTCAAACCAGTGGCGCGCGATCGCGCACATGGCACGCACTCTTCGGGCGATGCATCCATCGTGGACGCAGCCCTGTCAATCTTCATGACAACCTAATGATAAGCGCACAGCAGACCAAACAATAACCCCCCTTTGTCACAGCGACGGCATGAACGCCGCGGGAGCGCACTGTAAGTGAGTGAGTTGCATGAAACAGCGCTCCCAGTGCGTTGTGTTGGTGCGCGACTTTATTTGCCAGGGAGGGGTCGTCGAGGTGGAGGCGGCGCAGGTCTAGGTGCTGCTGCACAACGATGTGCCGCGCGCCATCTTGCACCGCGTCAAACAGCTCGCGCGCTGTGGCCACAAACCGCAGCACTGAGGCGGGGTCGTCCGCCAGCTTGCGGCCCACTTGTGTTGCAAGGCCTTCACCCTGCAGGCTTGCAATGTACTGGGCTTGCAATGGCTGTGCACGGCGCACGGTAGACACCACTGCTGCCGGTACACCTGGAGGCCCTGTGCACTGACCCTTCACATGCACCATCGCTAACACATTGTTCAAGTGAATGTTGTGTATGTTGGTACACATCAAGTAATGACAATTTTTCTAACTCCAGCTGCGCCAGCCATGGGCCTACTGTGGGCCATGGGCCATGGGCCATGGGCCTAGGCTATTCTTACACACGCTTGTGCCACAACGCGACAGAGCACGCCATAGCACTTGAAGCAGCTGCAGTAGTACACTGAGCCAATGGCATGCCATGACTGGTCCAATCCTGGAAAAGACGGGACAACAGTTGTGCATGCCACAGTTCCATAGACTGCAGTGTCAGGAGCACATGCAGGCCTGGGCCCGGGAGAGCGAGAATTGAGCAGGCCACAGGACGAGAGCGCAAAGACGAGGTGGAACACGAGATAGAAAATTTAGATCCGTGTCAAAGTGTTCCCAAACACAGTAGATGTTTGCACTAGTTTGCACTGTAGTGAAGAATTGCTCAAGCCTTCTGTGGACCGTCCACGTGGTACACAGTGATAGATCTAGGACTCAGCAGCGCCGAGGCAACAGACCGTCCACGTGACGATGCTCTTCCTCGCAACGTCAAGTGGGCATGCGTGTCTTTCTTCACGCCGATCGGATCCTATCTAGTAGCTAGTAAGCAAATATCGCAGCCGGGAACCGCCCGGAACGCGGTCGCTCAAGAGCACGTCCGAGCGCTGTCCAGAGCAGTGGGACAGTTTGGCCTTGCGAGGACTCTTCAGCGAGAGCGAGTGCTTCGTGCGGCAACAATCGCTCAAGTGTGATGTAGTAAGTATGAACCTATTCATGCTTTCGGGTCAGCTTTGACCGACGGCAGCAGGCAGGGCACCACTCAATCGCGACCGGTACAGGTTAGCTCCATGCCTATGGCTAGGATGGCCATGTATGACACGTTGCAACGCTGACAGCTGCTAGATGGAATAATATTATCAATGAGCGCACCTCATGTGCAGGGGAATTCTCACCATTCCCGAATCCGGCCCAGTCTACAGTGGCGCCATGCGCGCCTGCGGTCGGCTGCAGCATGCACTGCTGAATTACCAGGCCCACGAGCACGCCGTAGCATTGCAGTACACCTCGGCACAGACATCGCATTGATTTACGCGGCAACAGGTAGCTGGGCATCGAGGCACTACCATGAGGAGACCACCGTCGCTGCGGGCCCGCTTGCGCATCGGCGTCGAGGAAGCACGCTCCGGATCCATGCGTATTAGGCATTCAAAACGTTGCCTGACAGCCGCACGCGGGTCTGCATGTAGTGTGCCCTTCATCGTCGTGGTACATGTGGCTGTGACCCTGAAATACCTGAAAGTTCCGGATCCCGTATGTATGGCGATCGACTTCTGGACCTCGTGAGAGTCGCCTTTTGAGAGGTTGCGCGCCGCATGCGAGAGCTCTAGATCCGTTCTTGGGATTGTCGATAGTGATTGTATGCTGGCACGTGGGTTACACGGAGACGAACGCAACAGCCCGGCAGCGAGCGCAACAGCAGGAAAGCAGACGGCCAACACCCCGAAAGCAGACAACAGCAACAAGCAGCAACTGTATCAGGTGAAAAGCCACAACGGACCGACACAGCCGACACAACCTCACCCACGCATCCACACACATGCGCACTCCTGCACCCCACCACCACGGCACCCACGCCACAGCCGCACACAGCAAGTACCAGCCGCACTGCGTACTACCGCCCACCCCAGCAGACCCGGCCACCACCGACTCCCCGGCAGCAGCACCCCCACTCAGCCGGCCCCATTCGAGCCCCACACATGAGAGCCCGGGGACTCACGCCCCCCACAGTGCAGGGCGTACCAGCCCTCCCCCTCGGGCTGTCCGGCAGGGGCCTGAGGGCGGGGCGCGAAGGGCACTGGCAGCGCCGCATCGCTCTCCCCGCGGCAGCCCACGGTAAGGCAGGGCGGGCCAACACGATAAGACGCGGGGCCAGCCTGCGCCGCTGCAACCGAGCCACCCGGTTGCTTGCACGTGCAGGTCACCCGCGGGTGCAGTTGTGTTTCACCGTGACAGAGCAAGGTCTCGGCAACGACGAGGGAAATAGGCGGGAACCAAACAACCAAAATGGGTGCGGATGTGTCAGTTGTCTTACACGGAGATGAACAGAATAGCCCGCCAGCGAGGGCAACAAAAGAGAAGTAGACGGCTAAAACTCCCGAAAGTAGACACCAGCAACAGCCACCACAATGTGTTACACGGAGATGAACGCAATAGCCCAGCAGCGAGGGCAACAGAAGGAAAGTAGACGGCCAAAACCCCCGAAAGTAGACACCAGCAAAAAGCAATCACTCTCCCAGGCGAAAAAGCCACAACGAACCGACACAGCCGACACAACCACACCCACGCACCCACACGCACGCGCACTGCCGCACCCCTCCACTACGGCACCCGCGCCACAACCGCGCACAGCAACAACCACCACTGCACTACTGCCCACCCCAGCAAAACCAGCCACCACCGACCCCCCAACAGCAGCAACCCCACTCCATCCTGCCCCACTGGAGCATTCCATCACGGGCCCCCCGCACATGAGAGCCCGGGGGCGCACGCCCCCCACAGTGCAAGGCGTACCAGCCCTCCCCCTCCGGCCGCCCGACAGGGGCCTCAGGGCGGGGCGCGAAGGGCACTAGCGGCGCCGCATCACTCCCACCACGGTGGCTCGCGGGAAGGCAGGGCGGGCCAACACGACCAGACGCGGGGCCGGCCTGCGCTGCTGCAGCCGCGGCACCCGGTCCAGCAAGGCGGCCAGCGGCCGCCTATAGCACGTCCGACGGGACATCGTGGCCAGGCACCACCGCCCTGCCCGCCAGCCGCATACGCAGCGGAGCCGCAGCGAGGACCTGGCGCGTCAAACCACGGCACAGAGTGGTGGAGAGTTCGCACATGGCATTCTGCAAGAACGCTCGCCTGGACACGGCCCCCGAAGCCGCAGCAAAGTCGCGATCTTATTAGCGCTTAGCAATCTTATTCAGGAAGGCGAACGCACCCGTGCCCACACGACCAAGCGTCTCATGCGACAGGGACACGAAGCGACATGCGCCTGTGCCGGAGCGGCCGTACTTGTCTCGCTTCCGGTCGTCCATCAGCTGGGCGGCAGCGCCTGGCGTGTTTGCCGCGGCGACGACCCGGGAGGGGGCCACCGGACAGGTCACGCACACATCGGCCACAACGGTGTCGCAGGGCAACATCACAAGCAGATCACCCCGTTCCGGGTCGCGCTGCGAGCGGGGGGATAGCGGCCGGGCGCAAGCCGCGGCCGCGCGGCCCCGTCGACCCTCGGGCAGGCGTCGCGGCGGACTAGTGGCTACCGGGCCCACCTGTGGCAGGTGCTCACACCGCACCGCGCACTCGCCGGCCGGGGCGGCCGCCTTCACGGCCACTGCGGCGGCGGCGGCAGCTGCCGCGCCGAGCTCTCGCGCGCCCCTGTAACCGACAGCCGCCTCGCCGGGGACGTCTACGTCCATGGCGCCTGCCGTGTCGGCCGCGGCAGCCTTGACCTCGGACGAGGCAACAACGGCTGAGATGGCAGCAGCGACGAGTGCAGCCGCGGCGGCTGGTCCCTCTGAGGTGCCGTCCGCCGTGGCGGCGTCGCCGAGCGGGGCAGCGTTGTCCGCCGGTCCGGAGGGGCGCAAGGGGGCAGGCGGGGAATGCGCCAGCGTCTGGGTGCCACATGGGGTGGAAGGCACGGCCGAGGCGCTGGGGGCCGTGGTGCGTGGAGTGAGCGCACCAGCGGCAGCACAGCTGGCAGGCTCACAGGAGGGGCCGGGCGGCTGTGCGGGCGGCCGTGCGCCCGGCACATCCGGGTACTGCGGGAGGCTCTTGATGTTGGGCTCAAGAGACGTGGAGATGCCCGCCCGCATGATGAAGCGGCGCCATGCCTGTGTGATCGCATCATGGCGGGCGACCACCGTGCGCCACACCGCATTGCACACCAGGGCATGCGAACCATCAGCAGGCGATGCCCGGCCGCACACGCAGTCGCCGTCCGCCTCTGGGCCGGTGAACAGTGACTCACCTAGGCGCAAGCGCACATTCACGCGGAACTCTGTGGCAGTCAGCTCAGTCGCACCGGGCCTGGCTTTCAGGAAAGCTGAGGCCATCGAGCCTGCGCAACTATGCAAGCGCGCCTTGCTGGTCAGGCTGTGTTCGCGTGTTGCTGACGACGGGCTGCGCGTCCCTTGATCCAGCGCTGCAAGCAGCGCAGCCGCCCGGGCGTCAGAGTCGGCCCGGCCGACTGCATTCTGCAGCCGTGACATGCGGATGGCAGACCCCCCGCCGCTCAGGCCCGCCCATTCCGCGGGCTCGGCGGGGAACTCAGACAGCCCCGGGATGCTTGGCCACTGCTGGCGCAACTCTTCGAGAGTGTGGCGCATGGCGACGCCCGCATCGCCACGGAACGGCAGGCCTCGATTCGTCCCTTCTGCGAGGGCTGCATGGGCGAGTGCAGCGGACGACAGGCGAGCAGCGTCGGCGATGGGTTGGGTGAACCTGCGTAGGCCCATGCCGCCGTGGCGGTGGGGAAGCAGGGCTTGCAGGCACTGTGCATCCGTGAGGCTGGTCACATCCAGAATGTCGCCGAGGCCCTTCAGCAGCGCTGTCTCCACCTGGTGCAGCGGCTGCTCCAGAAACCGCCACTGCGTGCTGCGCAACAAATGGGATTCTCTATGCTGCAGGCAGTTGTGCATGACAAGCCATTTCACCTGAGGGGACAGTGGCAGTGCGGTCAGCTTCGCAATCTGCGCGCGAGTGGCTGCGCAGCGGCGGGAGACATGTGCTGTGACGAACTCATCGCTACACAGCGGGGTGCCGCACACCACGATGCCGTCCGGGGCGACGCGCGCACCGATCAAGGCGGCGACATGCGCAGCTGTGTCCGAGTCCTCGCAGTAGACGCTAGTCTTCTGCGGCTGGCACGGGTGCCTACCCATGATCAGTGCTGCGCCGGCGGCGACATCTTGCGGCCGTCCTTGCAGGTACGTGTCATCGTGGCATGCCGTGACCAGCGCTCCGCCGCTGACCTCGCTCGCTGCTCGCAGAGTCGGCTGATACGTCAGGTTGAAGAGGAACGGCCCCATCGTGTCGCCCTGTCGCACGCCGGTCTCGCTCCACAGCACTTCATGTGCGCCGTCCGGGCGCCGCAGAAGCAGCGCCGATGCCTGTTGGTATGGCATCCGCACGAATGGCAAGAGACCCGGGGCGTGCTGTGCAACGGCTGCCAGCATGGCGGTCCGATCGCACAGATTGAAGGCATTGCGGAGGTCCACTTGGACGGTCACAACATCGGGGTCATGAAAGTCAGGATACAGCGCATGGCCTGGGATCTCAGCACCCCCAGAGATGCCGACACCGGCCTGCAGCGGGGCAAACAGGCTGGCTGCATCCGGCAGCGTCGCCAGCGCGCAGATGCCCGCCAGGCGCATCAGCGACTCACCGATTGCGATGGGCCTGACGCCGCCTGCCGTCTTGGCGAGGGCGATCAGTCGGCTGGCTTGGAGGAGAGCCGTGTGGGGGATGCTCCCCGACAGGAGGTCATTGAGAAAATGGCGCAGCGCGGCGCGGATGCGTGGGTCATGTAGTGCCACGGCGCGGATGTGCTCGTTTGTCCACCCACTGGGCCCTGCTGCCGTGCCCCGCGACAGGTTCAGCACGATCTGATGGAATTGTTCCTCCCCGATCACTGCGGCGGGAGGCGGGAGGTCAGCGGTGTGCGGCAGAACGGGCGGGGGGGCAGACGGGTGCAGCTCCCGCAACGCTGCTATAGTGGCCGCATCAACGGCTGCCAGCGGGCTGCTGTCCAGGCAGCGGGCCGCGCGCCCGTCATTGCCGTTGCGGCAGTGCCTATACATGCGCCCGGCCAGCTCATGGTCAGCCAGCAGCGCTGTCCGAGTGCGCTGGGGCTTCGCATCGGCGTCAGTATCAGCCGGCGCGGCAGCACGTCGGCGTTTATGGAGGTCACGGATGCGCGCCAGGACCCGCTGGCGCTGCCCGCTGCCGCTGCGGTTGTCCCCAAGCAGCTCGGTAGGGAGCATCAATAGCTCAGTGATGTGCTGCTGCTTGCTCGCATCATGCTCGCGCTTGACGGCATCGTGGATGGCCTCCAGGCAGTCGGCCGCGGCCGCGGCAAAGACATCAGTGACCGACCTGGGGAGTTCTTGAGGCACCCTGACGTTGCGGTATGGCGTAGCCACGCCCGGAGAGGAAGCCTCCTCCACGGCTGGTGCGGTTGCCGCCGGCACCCCGGCGGAGTCTGTGCCGACGTCCTGCATGACGCTGTCGGCGGGCGCGGAGCCGATGCGCAGGCCGGATAGGCTTGACTCGGCCAGGCCCGATGGCGGCGCGGGCGGACGCGGCTGGGCGTTGAGGCTGGGCTGCGTGCCTTCAGGGGCGACCATGGCGTGGTTCCCTACGTGAGCAGGGCTGACTAGCGTGGCAGGCGCAGGCAGACCGGTGGACTCGGTCGGTGTTGGCCACGCACGCCGGCCGTTGCCGGCAGCGGTGTCATGCATGACATCTGGTGCCGCAGTGGGGGTCGCGGCGGTCGGGCTGGCAACTGCGCCGGCGTCATGCATGATAGCATCACATGGGGGCGGGGCAGGCGACGGCGGGACGTCACCTGGAGGTTGACGGCCGCCTGCCGACCCGCCGTTCCCGTGGTACTCGCCATTCACGGCCAGGAGGTGCTGCGCGAGGCGGCTGGCGGGCGGCAGGCTATGTGGCCGGACATTGCTTCCCCTCCCATCTGCAGCCGGTGCTGACGCAGGCCCCGAGGCGGCCTCGCGGGGTACCAGGCCGCAGCGCGTGACCGACTGCGAGCGGGGACGGGCTGTCGAGTGCGGAGTGACGGGCGCCGGTTGTGCCGGAGGCTGGGTGCGGCGGTGAGCAGGCTGTGCGGGGCCAAGGCTGCACTGTGCTGTGGGGTGCCCTGCAGTGCTATTGCTGCGCCGTTGGGGGTTCGAAGGGCACCGTTTCTCGTGTGCGCCCAGGCCGAGTCGCGAGTACACTTTCGCACAGAAGTGACACGTGGCTCCGTTCAGCTGGGCGAGGTCTGCTGTCGAGAACGTGTGACCAGCGTGCTGCCTGCGGCAGTGCTGCAGTAGCTGCTGCGGCGACCCGAACAGAGTGCCGCAGCATGGGCACGGCTTGTGCGGAATCACAGCGGACGATTTGCTGATTCGATGCTGAGTGGGCTGGACCGCCGTCCAACGCTTGCGCGGATCCATGGCCAGATCGCGCAAGCCAGAAAGTGGTGCTGTGCACCTGGTGCTGGCGCACCGACAGAAGGAGTAGGCTCAGGCGCTGGGGATCCTGTCGTCGAGACTACGAACGCCTAGTTGTATGCAGTATATAGACCTACTTGCGAGGGCTATGCGCGTGCTGCGCGCTCGGAAGGCTGGCAGGCGCGCGCTGCTACGCGGGCAGCCTTCACCGCAGTGCCAACTGAGCAGCGCAGAGCTCAGCCGGCGAAGAGACTATCAATACTGACAGAAATTAGCATCTGAAGCAGTCAGAATCTCCACTCGTGGCACGCCGTGGCGCGGACATGGGAGGTGACCATGCAGACGAAGACGTCGCTCGACAGCCTACCAACACAGTGTGTTTGGGACAGCCACAATGTGTCAGTTGTGTTACACGGAGATGAACGCAATAGCCCGGCAGCGAGGGCAACGGAAGGAAAGTAGACGGCCAAAACCCCCGAAAGTAGACACCAGCAAAAAGCAATCACTCTCCTAGGCGAAAAAGCCACAACGAACCGACACAGCCGACACAACCACACCCACGCACCCACACGCACGCGCACTCCCGCACCCCTCCACTACGGCACCCGCGCCACAACCGCGCACAGCAACAACCACCACCGCACTACCGCCCACCCCAGCAAAACCAGCCACCACCGACCCCCCTACAGCAGCACCCCCACTCCATCCTGCCCCACTGGAGCATTCCATCACGGGCCCCCCGCACATGAGAGCCCGGGGGCGCACGCCCCCCACAGTGCAAGGCGTACCAGCCCTCCCCCTCCGGCCGCCCGACAGGGGCCTCAGGGCGGGGCGCGAAGGGCACTAGCGGCGCCGCATCACTTCCCCCCCACGGTGGCTCGCGGGAGGGTTCGGCGGGCCAACACGACCAGACGCGGGGCCGGCCTGCGCTGCTGCAGCCGCGGCACCCGGTCCAGCAAGGCGGCCAGCGGCCGCCTATAGCACGTCCGACGGGACATCGTGGCCAGGCACCACCGCCCTGCCCGCCAGCCGCATACGCAGCGGAGCCGCAGCGAGGACCTGGCGCGTCACACCACGGCACAGAGTGGTGGAGAGTTCGCACATGGCATTCTGCAAGAACGCTCGCCGGGACACGGCCCCCGAAGCCGCAGCAAAGTCAGCGATCTTATTCAGGAAGGCGAACGCACCCGTGCCCACACGGCCAAACGTCTCATGCGACAGGGACACGAAGCGACATGCGCCCGTGCCGGAGCGGCCGTACTTGTCTCGCTTCCGGTCGTCCATCAGCTGGGCGGCAGCGCCTGGCGTGTTTGCCGCGGCGACGACCCGGGAGGGGGCCACCGGACAGGGCACGCACACATCGGCCACAACGGTGTCGCAGGGCAACATCACAAGCAGATCACCCCGTTCCGGGTCGCGCTGCGAGCGGGGGGGTAGCGGCCGGGCGCAAGCCGCGGCCGCGCGGCCCCGTCGACCCTCGGGCAGGCGTCGCGGCGGACTAGTGGCCACCGGGCCCACCTGTGGCAGGTGCTCACACCGCACCGCGCACTCGCCGGCCGGGGCGGCCGCCTTCACGGCCACTGCGGCGGCGGCGGCAGCTGCCGCGCCGAGCTCTCGCGCGCCCTTGTAACCGACAGCCGCCTCGCCGGGGACGTCTACGTCCATGGCGCCTGCCGTGTCGGCCGCGGCAGCCTGGACCTCGGACGAGGCAACAACGGCTGAGATGGCAGCAGCGACGAGTGCAGCCGCGGCGGCTGGTCCCTCTGAGGTGCCGTCCGCCGTGGCGGCGTCGCCGAGCGGGGCAGCGTTGTCCGCCGGTCCGGAGGGGCGCAAGGGGGCAGGCGGGGAATGCGCCAGCGTCTGGGTGCCACATGGGGTGGAAGGCACGGCCGAGGCGCTGGGGGCCGGGGTGGGTGGAGTGAGCGCACCAGCGGCAGCACAGCTGACAGGCTCACAGGAGGGGCCGGGCGGCTGTGCGGGCGGCCGTGCGCCCGGCACATCCGGGTACCGCGGGAGGCTCTTGATGTTGGGCTCAAGAGACGTGGAGATGCCCGCCCGCATGATGAAGCGGCGCCATGCCTGCGTGATCGCATCATGGCGGGCGACCACCGTGCGCCACACCGCATTGCACACCAGGGCATGCGAACCATCAGCAGGCGATGCCCGGCCGCACACGCAGTCGCCGTCCGCCTCTGGGCCAGTGAACAGTGACTCACCTAGGCGCAAGCGCACATTCACGCGGAACTCTGTGGCAGTCAGCTCAGTCGCACCGGGCCTGGCTTTCAGGAAAGCTGAGGCCAGCGAGCCTGCGCAACTATGCAAGCGCGCCTTGCTGGTAAGGCTGTGTTCGCGTGTTGCTGACGACGGGCTGCGCGTCCCTTGATCCAGCGCTGCAAGCAGCGCAGCCGCCCGGGCGTCAGAGTCGGCCCGGCCGACTGCATTCTGCAGCCGTGACATGCGGATGGCAGACCCCCCGCCGCTCAGGCCCGCCCATGCCGCGGGCTCGGCGGGGCACTCAGACAGCCCCGGGATGCTTGGCCACTGCTGGCGCAACTCTTCGAGAGTGTGGCGCATGGCGACGCCCGCATCGCCACGGAACGGCAGGCCTCGATCCGTCCCTTCTGCGAGGGCTGCATGGGCGAGTGCAGCGGACGACAGGCGAGCAGCGTCGGCGATGGGTTGGGTGAACCTGCGTAGGCCCATGCCGCCGTGGCGGTGGGGAAGCAGGGCTTGCAGGCACTGTGCATCCGTAAGGCTGGTCACATCCAGAATGTCGCCGAGGCCCTTCAGCAGCGCTGTCTCCACTTGGTGCAGCGGCTGCTCCAGAAACCGCCACTGCGTGCTGCGCAACAAATGGGATTCTCTATGCTGCAGGCAGTTGTGCATGACAAGCCATTTCACCTGAGGGGACAGTGGCAGTGCGGTCAGCTTCGCAATCTGCGCGCGAGTGGCTGCGCAGCGGCGGGAGACATGTGCTGTGACGAACTCATCGCTACCCAGCGGGGTGCCGCAGCGGGGTGCCGCGTGTCAGTTGTGCCGGTTCGTTGTTGCCACCGGGCCCCCGCGGGCCGCGGCGACGATCCCTCTGTGCATGCGCTTTGCCTGCTTCGACCGCCACGCGCCGCCTCTGCCGCGGCGTCGGCCCGGGATTTCCCTGTGCAGGGCTCCGCGCGCGCCTCAAAATTGCCTAAGATTGCGAAAGGAGCCAGAATGTAAAATCTGCTTCTTACTCCAGCGTTCGCGCACTCCGCCCGTGTCCACTGTGGACAATCTGGAGCTCGTTCGGCCTGCTGATGCGCTTAGTCATGATCTGTGCATGCATGGTGGTCATGCTGCAAAGTATGCCATGCTCACAGTATGCGTGATGCTCACATGCCGATCGTGGTGGATCATGTGCTTGCAGACTTGCACGCTGCCCTTGCCGCGGATGCACGGTGGCCTCTGGTCTGTACGACTCGGATGCCTGTGCTTTGTCGTACAGGCACAGAGCACCACTGCTTGTTGCTGCCTGCCTTTGGGGGAGGTGTTGGCCGTCTGCTTTCCTGCTGGTGCCCTCGCTACCGGGCTGTTGCTTTCATCTCCGTGTAACACAGAGCACCGCTGCCATAGCCGCTCCACACCTCACCCAAACTTTCACACAGCGTTATCTCAGACACAGAATGTGCCTGCTGTGGCTTGCGCCCGGCCGCTACCCCCCCGCTCGCAGCGCGACCCGGAACGGGGTGATCTGCTTGTGATGTTGCCCTGCGACACCGTTGTGGCCGATGTGTGCGTGACCTGTCCGGTGGCCCCCTCCCGGGTCGTCGCCGCGGCAAACACGCCAGGCGCTGCCGCCCAGCTGATGGACGACCGGAAGCGAGACAAGTACGGCCGCTCCGGCACAGGCGCATGTCGCTTCGTGTCCCTGTCGCATGAGACGTTTGGCCGTGTGGGCACGGGTGCGTTCGCCTTCCTGAATAAGATCGCTGACTTCGCTGCGGCTTCGGGGGCCGTGTCCAGGCGAGCGTTCTTGCAGAATGCCATGTGCGAACTCTCCACCACTCTGTGCCGTGGTGTGACGCGCCAGGTCCTCGCTGCGGCTCCGCTGCGTATGCGGCTGGCGGGCAGGGCGGTGGTGCCTGGCCACGATGTCCCGTCGGACGTGCTATAGGCGGCCGCTGGCCGCCTTGCTGGACCGGGTGCCGCGGCTGCAGCAGCGCAGGCCGGCCCCGCGTCTGGTCGTGTTGGCCCGCCGAACCTTCCCGCGAGCCACCGTGGGGGGCGTGATGCGGCGCCGCTAGTGCCCTTCGCGCCCCGCCCTGAGGCCCCTGTCGGGCGGCCGGAGGGGGAGGGCTGGTACGCCTTGCACTGTGGGGGGCGTGCGCCCCCGGGCTCTCATGTGCGGGGGGCCCGTGATGGAATGCTCCAGTGGGGCAGGATGGAGTGGGGTTGCTGCTGTAGGGGGGTCGGTGGTGGCTGGTTTTGCTGGGGTGGGCGGTAGTGCAGTGGTGGTTGTTGCTGTGCGCGGTTGTGGCGCGGGTGCCGTAGTGGAGGGGTGCGGGAGTGCGCGTGCGTGTGGGTGCGTGGGTGTGGTTGTGTCGGCTGTGTCGGTTCGTTGTGGCTTTTTCGCCTGGGAGAGTGATTGCTTTTTGCTGGTGTCTACTTTCGGGGGTTTTGGCCGTCTACTTTCCTTCCGTTGCCCTCGCTGCCGGGCTATTGCGTTCATCTCCGTGTAACACAGAATGTGCCACAGAACGTCTGTGCATGACACTTCGCTTGCTCCGTGCCTACGGGGGCTGGGGGGCCGCGCCCCTTCCAATTCATTCGGGCCAAGCTGATCGCTTTCAAAGCAACTTGCCAAGCAGTGCGCCTGGGGCCGTTGCTACTTGGGGGCTGTTGCTACTTGGGGGCTGTTGCTACTTGGGGGCTGTTGCTACCTGGGGCTGGTGCTACCTGGGGGTGTTGCTACAGTGGGGCTGCTGCCAGCCCTTAGCGACCACATCCGGGACGCTCGAAACACGCATGCCATGTGCGTGACGCGTCGCCATGATTGCCGCCACTGCCCATGTCGACTAACATGTCATCATTCTCTCCACGTACGGCGGAATCGCATTGATTAGTGATTCCGTTCCGGTGAATGTTGCTGAATTGTGAATCTGAGTGCCAAGCAGCTTTCCGCGAACAAAAGCGTCAACCAGGCGCGAACCCGGGGGTCATGATGCACGAGAAATGGAATTAGAGGGAGGTTTGCAGCTTCTGAGGCGCAACTGCTCAGCAATGATCAAGCATGGAGCTAATGCAGTTCAGGGAGGGAGCCATTGGCAGATGGAGCACATGAAGTTTTGGGCTAGGCCACGGGCACTGCAGGTTGCAATCCATGAGAGCAGGTGGACAGGGGTCGTTTGGGGAGCATTGCTGCCCTGAGGGGATGGGTAGCTAGTGATTTATGTTAAATTGGACCTCCAGGGCACCACAAAATGCATCAAGCTGAATTGGAACAGGCAGTTGGGACTTGCACAAGCCACACAGACGCGGTTTTGCTGCCGGTTTTGGGGGTTGGGCCGGCCACATGATCTGCTCTTTGCACATGACATCTACTGGAAGTCAGCCAGTTTGGTCCCGGATGACTCTGTAAGGGAGAGCTGCTACTTGGGGCTGTTGCCACAGTGCGCCTGGCCATGGGACTGTTGCTACTTGTTGCTACCTGCTTCCGGGGTTTTGGTCGTCTGATTTCCTGGTATTGCCCTTGCTGCCGGGCTCTTAAGCTTGCATTACTCTCCGTGTAACACGTGCAGGTCACCCGCAGGCCACCGCTGACGTAGAAGCGCGGGGTGCGGCACCACGTGTTGCCCTCGCTGCTGCATGCTGGGCTCCTACAGGGCAGAGCTACGTTGATGTCCGTGCAACACAAAATTGATCAAGACCCCAGCCGCGCGGAGGGAAGGAAGCAGGCAACACAACAAAACCCGCGGCCACAAAAAGCACAGATATATATACCCGCCCTACATGCATGCCGCATTCAAGAACGGCAGGCACAGAAACAAGCCACGAGGAACATCACTGGCAGCTGCTGGTACCCAAAACACTGTGCCATGTCATTGTGACCTAGGATGACGGGATGGACTCCACATGCAAGCATCGCTCGTGCAGACTGCTAGTGTCGAGTCGGCGACCGCTTGTAGGTCCAACACGTGCTGACTGTGTGTTTGGTGTGCGCGTGGGCTGCATGGTACTGCGCAGTGTGCGAGTGTCTGCTTTCAAGCTGGTGCTAGGTTGTTCTGGCATTTGCTCGTGCGGCGCATGGCCTTGGTGTAATTACCGCGGCGCTGCTGAAGCCTGGATGTCTGTCTCAGTGTAACTCAAAGGTGGTGCAATGACTGCGACAAGCCCTTTGGCTGCGTCCCTCCCGCGAGCCTTCCTCAACACAGCCTGGTCCAGTGCGGGCTGTACCGTGTAACAGCGGCACACGCATGCAACGCTACCCCAGCCAATGTGTACATGTGGCGCGCAGGGGCCAGCGGCCACGCCTGTCTTCCCGCATCTGAATGGCCATACTGAGCCCCCGTGCGTGGGCTGCGCTTGTCCCGGGCCGATCACCGGGGCTCCAGTGGACCACGTGGCCATGCATATGGTGACTACTGCTTGATCTGTCCAGACTGTCATGGGGAAGCACTTGAGAGGGCCAGAAGCATAGGTTGTTCTCTTAGCAAGTGCCTTGCTCGCTCATGGATCCCAACACAGGATAGCTTGAAGATCCATCAATTCGCTGACTAACACTCACAATGTATGCAAGGTGTCGCCACGTGTCAAGCTTCGGTATCAGCAACGTCTCAGCCACTCTACGCAAGCGCGGAAAATGTGGACAGCTTGTCACATGGCCGTCGGAGATTGACGCGCACCTCCCCGCCCTGGCCGCATTCACACGCATGGCATATGGAGCGCCATTGCCGCTGCTGGCACGTCAGCAAGACGGGTCTTAACGGGGTTCTGTGGAGTGCATCTGGCGTGAAGCAAGGCGACCCCATCGGCGCCCTCTATTTCGCCATCGCGTTCCGGCCCACTCTGCTGGCGGCGCAAGAAGCGGCCTTGATACGCTAGCCATCGCGTGCCACGATGAGGGTGCCACGATGACGGTCAATCTGACGGTTCAGGGCACGCTCGAGCAAGTGGTCGCCATGGGCCAAGGTGTGCATCCCGCCAACAGTGCAACAAGCAGAACACGCTCGTCCACTGCTCCGATCTTGCCAAGGCCTCGTGCGCAGCTGCCTGCCTAGACGCCGCAGTCGCCGCTGACGGCATGATCGCATGCCGCGTGCCGCTGAGCACCCCTGCCTCTGTAGAGGCCTGTGTTAGCCGCAGATGCAAACGCACCGTTGAGTCTATGCAGAAGCTGGCAGGCCTCCCGCTGGCGGCCCAGACACGGTGGGCTGTCTTAAGAAGCTTCTTCCAGTGCTTGCAGCACCGCAAAGCACACCTGCTGCGTGCTACCGACTGGCCATGGGCCCACCTCGAACAGCCGCTCATGGGCGTCGAGAAGGCCAGCATACAAGCCATGTCCCGCATCATCGAAACGCAGCAGCTCACCGACCTGCAGCGTGAGTAGGCCTTGCTCCCCCATAGCCATGGCGGCATGGGTCTGCGACACTACACAGCTGACGTTGCTGACGCCGCGCGCCTTGCGTCGGCAGCAGCTGCGAACGCGGTGCTTGCAAACGGCATCGACGTCGGTGAGCCGTTTCGAGGCGACGCCGCAGTCCAGCCCCAGGCCCGCCTCGCACCCTTGTGGAAGGCATGGCCGGCTGTGCAGGGAATCCCAGACAGCCCGATCCCTACCGGCGCCTGGGCGTCTGACGCTGGGTCGAAGTTGCGCACGACGCAGCTCTGGAGCGTGCTCAGCCGAGCGGAGGCCGACGCGCGCTGGACTGCCACACTCGACCAACTCCATACCCTTAAGCATGGTCCGAACCCCCAAACGGCGGAGACGGCGTGCGCTGATCTCGCTCGCCTCCTCAGCTGCTCTGGCTCGCTGGCCTCGGCGTTCCTCACGGCCTGCCCCGGCCCGGTGACAGGCCTGACCGACCTGTGCCATTGGGGTGCAGCACAGCCTGACACACCATGTTTCATGTCCCCACGGACGGCCTGCCGGCGCTGACAAGCCATCGCGCATAGGCTTGCGTCGTGACCCCCCCCCCCCCCCCCCACCCCTCCACCCATCTCGCCCTGCGCCCCCCCCCCCCCCCCCCACCCGTCCCTCCTCCTCCCCCCCTCTTCCCTCCTCGCAGCGCACGTCCGCCATTTCTCCCCCGTCCCCCCTTCCCGGACACCGCTCGTGCTGCCGGGCTGGCTGTGGCTGCAGCTCCTCGGACCGGTGCCTCGCGGCCTCACAGATGACAGTAGCGCGCACCGGCTCGCCCGAGCATACTGCTAGTGTCGAGTCGGCGACCGCTTGTGGGTCCGGCGCGTGCTGACTGTGTGTTTGGTGTGCGCGTGGGCTGCGTGGTACTGCGCGGTGTGCGTGTGTCTGCTTTCAAGCTGGCGCTAGTTCGTTCTGGCATTTGCTCGTGCGGCGCGTGGCCTTGGTCCTTACGGTGGCCGGTTTGTCTGTTTGCTTGTTGCCTGGTCTGTTGCCTCGGCGCTGCTGAGTCCTAGATCTATCACTATGTAACACACCATGTGTCAGCCAGTCCATCACTGTGTTACACAGTGATAGATCTAGGACTCAGCAGCGCCGAGGCAACAGACCAGGCAACAGACAAGCCAGTCCATCACTGTGTGCTTTCTCCCGCCTCTACTCTGGCTTGGTTGTGGATCCACGGTGCAACTGAGCCTGCCACAGTGGTGAACTTACACAGATGTTGTTACCCTGAGTTCCACTCCATTGTGTACGTGCACATCACCCACTGTGAATGTTTGAGGTGCCACTGCTCTGGCTGCCAAATGTCCATGGTGGCCAGCTCTCACGGTGTACCACTGCACAGTCAGCAGCGCTGTGCGCCAGCATGGCTGCAACTCCTCCACACGGTGGACATGCTGGTGTCACTGTGAGTCCGCACAGCCACCTATCATGTGCGGACGAAGACAGCATTATGGAAGCCCCAGACTGGCCACTGTGGGATGCTCGTGAGTCTGATGTAGTGACTCGCTGCCCACAGTGGACAAACCCATTCCCTGTCAAGCGTGATAACTAGACGCCCACGGTGGTCAGCTAAAGGCAGGTGCCCTGGTGTGCGCTGGTATTTCACGCCAGCTTGAGGATACCCATCACAGTGGCAGGCCCTTTACGCCAACAGTGGCCGGCCCTTAACGCCAACAGTGCCAGGTTGGATTGATGGCCACCACTGTGCGTGCACCCGGCCAGAGTGGTGTGCACTCGATGGACAGAGTGGGTGGTGCTAGTGCGCCACGGTGGCCGGCCGGTCTTGCCAGTAGTGTCAGGATGGTCAAGCGGGCGCCACTGTGCGGCCTTGACAGATCCAGTGTGTCGTCGTGTGGTGCCACCATGCGTTCGTCAGCTGCAGGCCTCACTCCGGTGAGTCTAGGCGCGCCATGTTGGCGAGCTTTGGTCTCACTGTGGTCTTGGTGTGCTGCCACCATGCGGGCAGCCTCTGCCACAAACCCTCCTATAGTGGCAGA
Organism: Ulva mutabilis; assembly: GCA_900538255.1. NCBI lineage: Eukaryota > Viridiplantae > Chlorophyta > Ulvophyceae > Ulvales > Ulvaceae > Ulva > Ulva mutabilis. Next base: position 963,976 of record UNSF01000019.1, read on the forward strand.
AGCAGGAAGCTCCTGAGCCCGTTGAAGCTGGAGTACCTGTTTCCATATTCACCAGACATGCACAACAACGGTAGGGATACGCAGCGGGTGGCTGCGTGAGGATGTGTCCACGGCAGAATGCAATTACAACCTCCCGCACCATCCATTACACCACCACAGGCTACGGTCACAGCACGTGGCACCTCAACGGTGCATCCCAGCACTGCGTAGCTGGTCACAATATACCAGCGGATAATACTGTTTCCCGTAAAGATAGATCAGAGCCATAAACATAGATCAGAGCTCTTCAGAGCCTCGGCAGCGCTCAGGTCACAGTAATGTGTCACCAAAAAGAAAACAGCACAAACCTTAACTATGAACAAGCCTGCGCACCAGCCTTGCCGTATGCTGTCTGCAAATGCACCTTATGGTCATACGACGGCGGTGTTGAGCCCGTGGAGCCCAGAGGCTCCACCCCTTGAGGAGCTCCACTACTGCCTAGAACCGCTGAGAGAGAGGCCATGGGCCCGATTCAAGGGGGGTCACAGGAAGAACGCTCCAGGCACCCACACGCGAAGAAACCTCGCGGAGACTTGGGATCTTCTGGATCATCTACACCTGCACAACAGCATGGGCCCGGGCGGGCGGGATCTTAGCTAAAAGCTGCGAAGCACTAGCAGCGAACACCCACTCTGCGTGGCGAGCTGCTGCTCGCACCAGCCTAAAAATATCCAATCTCTGCACAATTCCCAGTCCGCAGCAGTCCTGCAGACCCCTGTAGATACCGAAGGCCAGAGTCCTTCGGTCCACCGTCGCAACTCCCACCATAAGTGCGATTACATTCCACGTAATCCACCTGCCACTTTTGGACGAGGGCCTTGATGCCGGGCCACGAGCATCTCATGAGCATGCATACGTTGTGCCGACGGTTGTGCCGACCTGCTGCCCATAACACCCACAGCATGAAGCCTCACATATGACTATCTTCCCGTGGCAAAGCTCCCCCTACGGCACGACTCCGCCTGGGCACAACCCCCCGCCCCCGCCCCGGCTCAGCACACGCGTGTGGCTGCACACATAACTGCACTGGCAGATAACAGCTGAACAATTCAACAATCCATTCAACACGCCCGGCAGCCACGCGACCACGTCAAACCTGCACTCCGTGGATCGTGCACTCTAGAGCCTTTTCAGATTTAGACTGCGACCGGCGGCGGTGCATTTGTGCACCGGCTGCCCGCACAGCCATGCCTGCAAACGGCATCCTCACAGCGTGCTCGGCACAGCACGCTCGCCAGCCCAGATGCGACATGGATGTGCTGCAGTATCAACTGGCGCGGCCGCTGCATGCAGTCCGACTAAGTCAATACCCAGCTGCGCACGGGCAACTTCAATGCTGCTGCCCTGCGCAGCACAGCAGTAATTGTAACACCAACCTAGACAGAGCATTATCATCAGCAAGCAGTCAGCCTGTCCAAAGGTGCAGTGCACAACCGTGGTGTGCTTTCAGTGGCGGCAAGGCCTCATGCAAGGACCCGGGTCACAGCTTGCAGCTGAGGTGTGTCGAACTTTGCACAAATCAGCTGTGGAACGATCCGGACTCAGTGAGCGCTAGCAGGTGTCCGACGCGCGTGAGCATGCGTCCGCGTGAGCAGGTGTCCGACGCGCGTGAGCAGGCGTCCGACGCGCGCCATCATGAAACGCGTGGGAGCATCCCAGATGTTTTCCGGGGCCATGCTCTAATTCCCACAGTGTTAGGATTTCTTGGTGGATGTTCCTAAGGACCGACTGGTACCAATTTCCCAGTTTGTGCCAAAGAAAGAACAAGCAGCTTTGAACGGTCCCCAAGTTGGTCTGGGTTGTTTGGGGGATCCGCCTAATGACTTGGGCCACAGCTGCCACTCAGTATCCAGTGCCAGGAGGCGGACGGCGACTGCGTGTGCGGCCAGGCATCGCCTGCTGATGGTTCGCATGCCCTCGTGTGCAATGCGGTGTGGCGCACGGTGTTGGCCCGCCATGACGCGATCACGCAGGCATGGCGCCGCTTCATCATGCGGGCGGGCATCTCTACGTCTCTTGAGCCCAACATCAAAAGCGTCCCACAGTACCCGGATGTGCCGGGCGCGCGGCCTCCTGCGCAGCCGCCCGGCCCCTCCTGTGAGCCTGTCAGCTGTGCTGCCGCTGGTGCGCTCACTCCACCCACCCCGCCCCGCCGGCACCTCCGAGGGAGCAGCTGCCGCGGTCACGCTCGCCGCTGAGGCCATCTCAGCCGTCATCGCCTTGTCCAAGGTCACGGCTGCCGCGGCTGACGAGGCCGACACCATGGACGCCGACGTCCTTGGCGAGGCGGCGATCGGCCACAGTGGCACGCGGGATGTCCACCGCGGCCGATGCCGCCGCCGCCGTGGACGTGCAGGCGGCCGCCCTGGCCGGCCAGTGCTCAGTGCGGTGCGAGCACCAGCCGCAGGTTGGCCCAGCTGTCATGGGTCCGCCGCAGCGCCTGCCCGAGGGTCGCCGGGGCCGCGCAGCCGCAGCTTGCACCTGGCCGCTGCCCCCCGCTTGCAGCGCGACCCAGAACGGGGCAATCTGCTTGTGATGTTGCCCTTCGACACCGTCGTGGCCGATGTTTGCGTGTACTGTCCGGTAGCTTCCTCCCGGGTCGTCGCCGCGGCAAACACGCCAGGCGCTGCCGCTGAGCTGATGGACGACAGGAAGCGTGACAAGCGCGGCTGCTCAGGCACGGGCGCGTGTCGCTTTGTGTCCCTGTTGCATGAGACGTTTGGCCGTGTGGGCACGGGTGCGTTCGCCTTTCTGAATAAGATCGCTGACTTTGCTATGGCTTTGGGGGCCGTGTCCAGGCGAGCATTCTTGCAGAATGCCTTGTGCAAACTGTCCACCACTCTGTGTCGTGGTGTGATGCGCCAGGTCCTCGCTGCAGCTCCGCTGCGCATGCGGCTGGCATGCAGGGCGGTGGTGCCTGGCCACGCTGTCTTGTCGGACATACTGTAGGCGGCCGCTGGCCGCCGTGATGGACCGGGGGCCGCGGTTGCAGTGGCGCAGGCCGGCCCCACGTCGTGCTGGCCCGCCCTGCCTTCCCGCGGGTGGCCGTAGACTGCCGCGTGGAGAGCGATGCGGCGCCGCCATGGCCAGTGCCCTTCGTGCCCCGCCCTCAGGCCCCTGCAAGGCAACCAGAGGCGGAGGGCTGGTACGCTGCGGGGGGCATGCGCCCCCGGGCTCTCATGGGCGGGTGGCCCGTGGTGGAGTGCTCGAGTAGGGCCGGCTGTGGGGGGGGTGCTGCTGTTGGGGGGTCGGTGGTGGCCGGGTTTGCTGGGGTGGGCGGTAGTACGAGGTGTGGCGGGTGGTTGCTGTCTGCGGCTGTGTCGTGGCTGCCGCGGTGGTGGGGTGCGTGTGTGTGGATGCGTGGGTGTGGTTGTGTTGGTTGTGTCGGTTCGCTTCAACTTTTCGCCTGAGACAGTTGCTGCTTGTTGCTGTCTGCCTACAGGGGAGATCTGGCCGTCTGCTTTCCTGCTGTTGCCCTCGCTGCCGGGCTCTTGCTTTCATCTCCGTGTAACACAAAAGCACACACACGCACGTGCGTTATGTGCACATAACAACGCAGGAACCGAGCGCAGCATCGCGCAGTATCTCACAGTATACGCACACGCGCGCTGGTGTGCAGTAGTAGCAGTGTATTTTGGCTGATGGGCCTTATACAAATTGCTGTTTGCAGTTAGCCGTTTGCTGGGGTTCGGTTGCTCGTTTGCTTGTTCAAGATATTGGCCTCGCGATCGCTGCCGTGCTCCTGCATTGATCTAAATCTTAGCGCAACAACACGCTGTGACGTAGTCCACGAAAAAGTCTGCTGTTTGGACGGATGCGTAGCTCGACTATGTACCGTCAGGGCTCCCCGCCTCATACGCCTCGAGCCCCTTCGAGGCTGACTCGATTTGGCGCAGGGGAGAGAACCCCGACCAATTCGTGGATCACAAGGACTGTGTTACACAGTGATAGATAGGGCTGTGTGTTTGGTGTGCGCGTGGCCTGCGTGGTACTGCGTGGTGTGTGCGTGTCTGCTTTCGCGCTGGCGATAGTTCGTTCTGGCATTTGCTCGTGCGGCGCATGACCTTGATGCTTGCGGTGGCCGGTCTGTCTGTTTGCTGTCTGTTTGCTTGTTGCCTGGTCTGTTGCCTCGGCACTGCTGAGTCCCAGGCAAGCAAACAGACAAACCGGCCACCCCAAGCACCAAGGCCACGCGCCGAACGAGCAAATGCCAGAACGAACTAGCGCCAGCTTGAAAGCAGACACTCGCACACCGCGCAGTGCTACGCAGTCCACGCGCACAGCAAACACACAAGGACTGTGCGAGCATGATCACGCCTTACGTAGCCCCGGCCCAGACGAATCAAACTCGGGTCATGCCTCATCGGAACCCCAGACCGATACCACTGTCACGAAAATGTCTGATGATGCATAGCTCGACTATGTACCGTGTAACACACGGGCAGCCAGCATACACACGGGCAGCCAGGTGGGTGTGGTTGTGTCGGCTGTGTCGGTTCGTTGTGGCTTTTTCGCCTGGGAGAGTGATTGCTTTTTGCTGGTGTCTACTTTCGGGGGTTTTGGCCGTCTACTTTCCTTCTGTTGCCCTCGCTGCCGGGCTATTGCGTTCATCTCCGTGTAACACACGGGCAGCCAGCTCAGCTGAAGCTTGCAAGCTTGCAAGCTTGCAAGCTTGCAATTGGCCGGAGAAGCTGAAAGGTGCGACGCATTCGAAGGCACGGGGAAACTCGCTGAGAATGGCACTACCTGTGCACGCCACTGCACCTGTAACTGCCGTGTCGGCAGGGAAGGCTGAAAGCTGTGCAAGTGTTCGGCTTCTGACCACCTGGGCAAGCCACGCGATTAGCGAGCTTTGACCGCGTGCAATTGCAAGAGCGGGACTGCAAGTCATTGAAGGTGTTATCCGCAATATATATGCTATATGTACCACTTCAGACAAAATTGAGTACTTGTCTTGGGTTGGCTCGAGGTCTAAACAATGTAGTAGACAGCGCGGCTGATCCACAGATGTCCAATATTGTCCAATATTAATTGCAAGGTCTTGGTACACTTGTAAGCGATCAGAAAGCGACTGCGCACCACCAGACAGCTGCAGGCACGATGCTCATCGCGATGAGATCCAACGGGCTCGGCATTAGAATTTTCGTCGCGTTTGGGCTGTTGGCGTGGCAAGCAGGGGACGCTTGCGCGGCGACGAGCTCCAGATCCGTCGCGTCCGTCGCCACAGCACGACAGCTCCGAGAGGCCCTGGAGCTGGGTGTGCAGCATGTGGTGATCAATGACCATATCGACTTGACCGATGCCTCGGGTGACGGAAATCAATTTCTTCCAGACAATGGCGTGCTCGCAATCCGTCCACCTGGTGCAGGCGTTGGGTATGGCACTGAGAGCATTCGGGTGCGTAACAATATACCCGCGCGAACTGGTCGACGTCTTGTTGTTCGTGCAAACTTTTCTATGCAGAAGAAGCGCGGCCGACTTTCGAGTACACAGAGACTGTTTGCGTGCATACTGATCCGAGTACTCGGATCACTAGTTGTGCAGAAGCCGATATGCTTCGCAAACCTCTGCGCACTGCAGCTATGTGTTGCACAGTGATGGATCTAGGACTCAGCAGCGCCGAGGCAACAGACCAGACTGCAGCTATGTGAAGGGCACATGCATAATTATACTCGTGCCTTTTTTTAAGTCGCTCCATCTGACTGGCACGTTATGTAGTGGCTATCACAGTGCGCATTTTCCCAGATAATGTTACAGGGAGATCAGCGTTAAAGCAAGCGCCCAGCACCCGGGCCCCGCGGCAGCAAGTGTACACGTGTGGCAGAATGTCTGCCGGAGACCCTGCTGGACGTCGACTTCAGGTCGCTAGGAGCTCGATCTCGAGGTCCGACTGAGTCAGTGGCGGTCAGGTAGGGCGTGCCTACGTATACTAGTGTGTGTCTCTTGGCGACAGCTGACGATGTATATATAAGGTGTAAGGTACACACCTACAAGCCTTATAATTGATTAAGCTTGTAATAAAAGGTGATAAATCGTACGTACCTGGTACATGCTCACCGGATCCTCGCGGATCCCATATATATAGACATCTTTTGGCAGACAGAATGCGGAGGTTCTCTGCAGCTCTCCAATTCATGAATGATCACGCGCCTGCACGCCCGCGGCCGATTTCAAGCTTGCTCTAAAGCTCCTCTTCACACGCGGCCGATTTCAAGCTTGCTCTAAAGCTCCTCTTCACACACGAGACCCCCCCTTCCCGGACACCGCTCGTGCTGCCGGGCTGACTGTGCACAACGTGGCTGCAGCGTGTGCACAACGTGGCTGCAGCCCGGACACCACGTGGCTGCAGCTCCCGGGACCGGTGCCTTGCGGCCTCGGAGATGGCCGTAGCTATAGCGCGCGCCGGCGCGCACGTGCAGACTGCTAGCTATAGTGTTGCGTCGGCGACCGCTGGTGGGCCCGGGAGTGCTGACTGTGTGTTTGGTGTGCGCGTGGGCTGCGTGGTACTGCGTGGTGTGTTACACGGAGATGATCACAATAACCCGGCAGCGAGGGCAACAGCAGGAAAGTAGACGGCCAAAATCCCCGGAAGCAGAAAACAGCAACAAGCAACAACTGTCTCAGGTGAAAAGCCACGACGAACTGACCCAGCCGACGCAACCACACCCACGCACCCACACGCATGCGCACTCACTAGCAGCACCGAGTAGACCTTGCCTAGGCCTTACCCAGGCTTTATCTGGCCCTGCTATATTGAGTAAGGCATGTGTAAGGCCCACCTGAGGCCCGTGTAAGGCATGCCATGCCTTAGCGGGACCTGATCCAATGCTCAGGCTAGGGATGGGTAAGGTAAAACTTGAATGAGCCTTGTGCTACTAGGCTTGAGTCAGGTTTACGTGATAAGGCCGTGCTAAGGCCGTAGTGATGGCACCGGCACTGGTAATGGTTAGATAAGGACCGAGCAAGGCTTGATTGGTGTGACAGCAGCCTGGCCATTCAGCATAGCCGTGTTTTGTTTCTTGCCCACTGCTCTGGCATGGCTTTGCAACAGACCATCCGTGCTTCATGATCAAGTGTCGTGAAGACCTTGAAACACGGATGGGCTGCCACGAAGACATCCCACAGCAGCACCTAGGCTTGGCTGGCCCAGAGCCAAGCCCAGCTGCCATAGCTAAACTGAATGTCATGAATGCTTTGACTGTGCTAGCTGTGTATTCCACAGACGGCGGTTGACTCCTGTGGAGAAGTGCTGTGGTCTGCTGATCAGAGAGTGTCTAGTATGGTGCCTTCACACTGCCAACTGGGTACTGCGGTGGTACTTACTAAATGCCATACGACTACTGCGATTAGTTATAACTGGAGCCCGTTGGCCAGAACCTGTGTGGTTGTCAAGCATGCAGTGACATTTGTGGAGCGCTGCGACTGTCACCTGCACAGCAACGCGATCAGCAACGTCCTGAAGCATAAATGTATATGCACTACAGCAGTCTATCTGAAGCCTGTGATGCGTGTCAGAGCTGCAACGTCGTCAATGCGCCTGTCGCGTTGCAAGTTGCGACTGCGAGTCGGCTTGATCAAGCCAGCAAGAACGCAGGCATAGTACATCAGTCCTGGTCAAAACGAATGCTTGATGTACAATTATCGGCAACTGCCTGCTTGATTGGTGGCAGAGTTCGTACCGGCCGCGCGAAGACATGCACAGTTGCACGCAGTTTCAGCGTCCTCGCTTCTCCGACTGAATGCGATCCAAGGACTCACGAACGAACAGTCTGACTCTAAGACATGCTAGCAAGTAGCTTTATCGAATACAGACAGGCTTTCGCGTTCAGTGGACGTAGGCTGCCAGCGCGCAACCAGAGCTGTGCAACACGTGAAACGATCGATATCTATGAAGCAGACCTGTACAACAAAACGTTTCACTGCAAAAGAGAAGTCTGTGTACACAGGAGATACAAAAAGTCCCGCCAGTCAGTACAAATATATAGCTGCCTGTTGGTGAGCCCGTGCGCAGCTGCTTTCAAATGAGATCTCAGTTGCAGCCGTGGCTATGGCCATGCATTATGGACATGTGTCTACATGTGTCCACATGTCCCTTGGCCTACAGCACTGCGCACTTTGGCCGATGTTTTGTAGGAGCAAACCCTTGCATTATGAACAAATTGCAGTCCTGAAGTATTGAAGATTACATGGCACCTTTCTCGCCCTGGGTAAAGACTGCGCTTCCACTGGCTCCAGGATCGTACACATGCATCGTATACATGTGTTACACGGAGATGAACGCAATAGCCCGGCAGCGAGGGCAACAGAAGGAAAGTAGACGGCCAAAACCCCCCGAAAGCAGACACCATCGTATACATGTGTAGGAGGCCTTACAGCTGCAGCATAGGCACCTTATGTTTGACCTTATTGCCGCAGTGGCGGGTCGGCGTGTCCTTACGTCGGACTAACTCCAGTATACTTCTTGCAGCCTTACGTTGACCTTACTTGGCAGCAGCCACGTCCTGCTCTTGTCCGTACCCAATCAGTATGGCCCACTCCATAAGGCACAGACTAGGTGTCCTTATGTGACCCTCGATTGATTCAGTCTACTTCAGTCAGTAAGGTTTGAGCTCAGGCCCTAGGCATACATAAGGCATACATGAGGAAACCTTACAGCAAGGCGTGCCTGAGGCTGCAGTAAGGTTCACTCGGTGCTGCTAGTGACTCCCGCACTGCGTGGTGTGTGAATGTCTGCTTTCGAGCTGGCGCTAGTTCGTTCTGGCATTTGCTCGTGCGGCGAGTGGCCTTGGTGCTTACGGTGACCGGTCTGTCTGTTTGCTTGTTGCCTGGTTTGCTGCCTCGGTACTGCTGAGTCCTAGATCTATCACTGTGTAACACACACGAGACAGCTGAGAGTCACCGGCCCACTTTTGTGTCGCTGCCTCGAGCTCCTGTATTCAGCCTATGGATCCGTTTCTGAATCCCCCCCCCGGCTATGCTCACGTCATAATTGGCCAAGGTGAAAAGTTCCGGGCTTTGTCGCACACATCATGATGTGATACCCATCTCATTCAGCAGCGCCATCACCCACCTCTGCACATGACCACCCTGATGCTTGTAGTTGGTTGATGTGTTACAGGTTGCCTTCCCTGTGTGCCGCTGAGGCCTTGATGTTAAACCGTGGAACGCAGCAGTACTGCAACAGTAAATCCCCCACGTCCTGGAGGCTTCATCTACCCGACTTCACCCACACCTTGACCTGTGCACCCGACCTGTGAACCCAAAGGGCTGTCTCTGCTGTCATGCACGCTCCGCTGCGTCTTGAAGCAGATATATCCTATGCGAGCATGTTGTTGCCGCTATGGACATGCCATGACAAACGCGCCGTGTCCTCTCCAACCGGCGCCAGTGCACCGCACGTGTTTGCTCACTTGTCAACATTCTAGATCTGAGCTTCCAATTGTTGACACGTGCACGACCACGCTCTGCGCATCCGGCAGCCCCCTCCCGGGTCGTCGCCGCGGCAAACGTTCCCGTCGCTGCTGCCGAGCTGATGTACGACAGAAAGCGCGGCAAGTACGTCCGCTCCAGCACAGGCGCGTGCCGCTTCGTGTCCTTGTCGCATGAGACCTTTGGCCGTGTAAGCATGGTTTTGCCTTCTTAAATAAGATTGCAGCATGCTGACATCACTGCAGCTTCAGGGGCCGTGTCTAGGCGAGCTCGATCGCGGGTGTTCGTGCAGAATGCCATGTGCAAACTCTCCACCACCCTCTGCTGTGGTGTGATGCACCAGGTCCTCGCGGCAACTCCGCTACGTTTGCTGGCAGGGCAAGCGGTGCTGCGTGGACACCCTGTCTTGTCGGACGTTTTGTCGGCGGCCGCTGGCCGCTGCGAAGGACTGGGGGCCGCGGTTGCCAGCGCTGCGGCGATGGCCGGCCCCACATCTTTCCGTGCTCGCCCACCCTTGCCTTCCCACGAGTGGCCAAGGCATGACGCGGGGATGCACCGCCACGAGCGCCCTTCATGCCTCACCAGAGTTTGTCATTCCGTAATTCGTACCAGATACAAATTGTTAAATTACGCGTATTGAATACAATCACATTGGGGAATACAGTTCGAAGACACGCGGGAGTGGACGGGATTAGCTGTGCCTAGCACGCGATTGGCGGTGCCTCTCCAGGGCTTGGACTTGCCCCGCCTGCAGTGGAGACAAATCAGACTGTACGAACCACTAACATATGTTTCAATACTGTCTACGTGGGCGCACCAATCATCCTCATGCAAGCGCTTTGCAGTGGTTGGTTTGCGTGTGGCTGGCTTGACAATGTATCTATCCATCGTGCACAGACAATGTCAATGAAAATCTATCTATGGGCTGTTATGCCAAGTGGATCGCGAATATAGTTTTCGGAACTTGTGACTATAAGTAGTGAGACTATAAACGGCCCCAGCAAGGCTGCCAGCCGGCGCATAGCCCCCCATCAACCGCACAGCAGCTTTTCCAGTTTTGGCAGCTGGGCCGTATTTACGTATTCCATACGAATCCTTAAAATACGCGTATTCCATCCGATTTTTATTAAAATACACGTGTCTTTCAAACACTGTGCCTCACCCTTACGTCCCTGCCGGGCCGCTGGCGGGAAGCTGGTACGCCCCGCTCTGACAGCGGCGTGCGCCCCCGGGCTCTCGTGGGCGGGGTGCCCGCGTTGGAGTCCTCGGGCGAGGCTAGTTGCGGTGGTGGTGCTGCTGTTGGGAGGATGGTGGTGGCCGAGACTGCTGGGTGCAGACGGCGGTGCGGGGTGCGGATGGACGCTGTGGCTTTGGCGTGGTTGACGCGGTGGTGCGGTTCTGTGTAATGCGCGGGTGTGGCTGCGCGGGTGTGGTTGTGTGCGCTGTACACGTGCCGATTCGTTGTGGCTATTCACGTGGGGCTGTTGCTGCGTGTTGCTGCCTGCTTGCAGAGTCTTTATCATCTGCCTTCCTGCTGTTGCCCTCGCTGACGGGCTGTTGCGATCACATCTGTGTGTCACGTGCACGCTGTGACGCAATGCTCTGCATGCTGCAGGGCAACTGCTCCAACCCAGAGGAACCCCTACCGCTGGATCCGCCGCCAAAGCCACACCAGTGCGTGGTCACCGTGCATGCAGCCTTCATCGACGTACCCCAGAGCACCCATGCCCTGTGGCTGTCTGCACTGTACTTGCGGCTTGCCGGCCCGCCCCAGGCACACTCTGCCCTCGTCTCCACCAGCGCCGCAGACTTGTACCTGACAGACGTCACGCTGGACGGCACCCAAGGTGACTCCCGCGGAGTTCATGTCAACGAGGACAGCAGCATTTTCGTCTGTGGTACGCTCTGCAGAAACAAACTAAGCAACTGCCTGTGTGCACAGGACGCTGTGATACAGGCCTTGCTGGCCATGGGCCACTTCCTGCTGGGCGCCGCCCACTGTAGTAGCTAGGACATATCGAGGACATGTGCATGATACTCATGCATCTGTTAGCGCTGTGATGGATGCCACACCACTCTACGTATACTATGCGGCTGAGACCGATCTCCTCCAACACAATATTTTCAACAAAGAACGTGTGGCAGGGTCCAACGCAGCCCCAGGTACAATTGCTCATTAGTAACACTGTATGTTGGACACATGCATCCGAGGTCCGGCAACTTCCGGCTAGCGGCTGGGGTATAACAACAGCATGGGGTTATGCCGGGTCATGATAAGCTTGCATGCGCTCGTGGTGCACAAGACTGAGGATTGCGTCGGTACCTTAATCATCCTGTACACATGTGCAGTGCATCCACACGTACTCTCCCGACAACAATGCACATGTGCGCCGCAGGCTCTCACTTCTCAGGCTTCACAAGAGATGTCGGGGCGGCCGTCATACTTGCCGCCGGTGCCCGTGCGACCATCGTGGACACCACTTTTGCCGACAACACCGCGCTATACGCAGGCCCCGCGATGGGCCTTTGCACGACCCGCGCCAACAACACCCGGAGCGGCGCCGCCACATGGTTCCACAACTGCCGCTTCACGGGGAATGCAGCTGTGCAGCCGGCTGATGTCTCGGTGGAGGACGAAGAGTGCCGGGTGTACACAGACACCAAGCAGCCATCAGTGTGGGATGCGCAGCGGGAGTGCAAGCTGGGGGCATGGCCGCTGCATGTGGTCCCATCTGAAGGCGATGGCGGTGATGCCACCGAAGCACAGCAGCCACCCACAAACGTGTTTGCCGACGTGGAGATTAGGGGGCGGGCTCTACCGTGTGCCCATAATCCCACGTTTTTGCGAATCGTAGGGCAGCAGGCTCGGCAGTCTGGGATGGCAACCCCAGAGTTCCGGCCGCTGCCAGACAGGGGTGCGCTAGAAACTGAGAATCCGTACGACCAATTGGACGGTCTGCTGCAACCCCGTGGGATCGTAGTAGTGGCTATAGTGATTTCTTGGAACGCCATCTTGATCGCGTGTTGTGTGTGTATGCGCCGGTGTGGCTTTAGCAAGCCAGTTGCCAACCCTCCTAGGCGGGAGGTGCCAACCGTGAACAAGGCAGGGCACAAGGTGGCTGTGTCGCCGCTGCCACAACCCGAAGCGGATGCTGTGCAGCCGTCAAAGGTTGACAGCATATCCAGCCCTTCAATGTATTGAGTTGTGATATCAGGGTGATGCTTCTCAGCAGGAGACGGTGAAACACTGGGGCATTCATGACAAGTACGCGTACCGCGTACCTGACGTGTACCGGTAAGTGCACATGCACCATGACCGCGGAATGAGGCACAGCAGCATGCAATTGCGGTGTGTTGTCGTTTAGGTATGTGGTGAATCTTATGGCAGTGAAGATACATATTTCGATGTTTTTTATCATTCATACTTCAGTGCCAGTCATGGCAGACGCAGTGAGAGATGCAGTACCTGCGGCACCGCGGGGTCAGTGTAATTAGTCAGACATGCACTTGGCAAGGATACCGGTGTCTCAGGCCGCTTTTTAAAAATTTTAAGCACGTGCATGCATATGTGTTACATGTATGCAGCCCTTCGAGTAGGGGCAACCTGCAGAGACGCATGTATCTCAAACTGTGCTTTGGCATGCCAATGTCCACACACAGTGCATATGCATTCAAGCACATCACAGAGGCATAATTGTAACGGTCCTACCAAGCTTTCAGAGGGGCTGTCCTGTTGCGGTGCGGGAGTCAAACAGGGTGCGCCAATTTGTCAGCACTTGAGCCGCCGTCGGCCTGTACCCCGGCGCCCGCTGCAAGCACTGCAGGATGGCCCGCCTCAGCCCCCGCAGCTGTGCCACCATTTCCGCCTGCCCAGCAGCGCCGTCCTCCCACGGCAGCACCTTCCAGCCGCACAGCTGTACCCATATCGACTCCTTTGTTGAGACGATGGGTGGAAACACAGGCTTGCCAGTCAGGAGTTTGAAGGCCATGAGCCCCAGCGCCCACATGTCTGAGGCGGAATCGGCCACAATGGTGTGGTCGCCACGCTCCGCCGCCAAGGCCACTTCGGGGGGCGCATATGATGGGCTGAATGTGATGCCTACTTCGTTTGCACACATGAGCGGCTTAACTCGCAGCATGAGATTGCGCAGATATGATTCTGACTCTTTTGGCTCAAGAATTCATTCATTGCCTTCAGTGCGGACCGACGCATTCACAAGGCGCTGCCAGGGCGGACGACTGAAGTAGCAGCAAATAACTAGGCCTGTCATATTCCACCGGCTTTATCAAAGGAACAAATCGATACCATTACCCAGTATGAACTTGACGTAACAGCATGCAGAGACGTAGCGCACCTGCATGTGCCGCGCAGCCAAAGTCCATGAGCCCAGGTGTGCTGCCCAGGCAGGCGCAGCACGTTGCCAGGCTTGAGGTCGCGGTGCACCCACCCGCTCGCATGCAACACCTCCTGCCTCTGCGTGATCAGGCACACACTGCAACGATGCTGCCAATCCTGCCAGGACGTCATCACGGGGTCATCGCAAAAAGATGTACTAATGATGTCACGAGGACGCTGAGGTGCCGTCAAGGCACCGTCATTGACAAGTCCTCGTGGTCGCGAGGGGGCCTAAGGACGTCACAGGATGACGATGGTCCTGGCATGACGGCATTGCGCCGTCACGCATTGAGCCAGTGACGCGAAATGGGGACGTCTGGGTTACGTCCTCTCAGCCGCCGACAAGGCGGCTCGCAAGACGATGACGTCACGAGCATGGTGTTCCGATGGTGACGTAACCGATACGTCATGAGACCATCCGCTGGTGCGGACGGCGGGGCCGTCATGAGGACGTCACGTGCATGGCGTACCGTGGGTTACGTAACCGGGACGTCATCGGTCCGTCCGCTGGTGCGGACGACGGGGCCGTCATGCAGGACGTCACGTTAGGACCTGTTCATGCTGCGCGATCAAAGGGGACGGTATGTTCGGACCGACAAGCCTACGCAGCGCCTCACCAATGTTGATCAGTATGCCGCCCGCCTGACGCCCGGACTAGTCTCCAATCAAGGGGAGACTGCATGTTAGATAGCATGTGCTTGTACGCGTAAGAGGCACCGTCGACAGGTAACGCTTGACAAGCGTTGGGCCGGGGGCACGAAAGTAAGCTATCGTGCCCCCTGACGATCGGGACAAGCCCGCGGGGCATACATGCGCGCCACTCCTGTATGTCTATTATGCACTGCATGTGTACGCGAGGGCGACATTAAGCACTGAAAGCACTTGGAGCGAAAAGGCAGGTGCCCATGCCACCTTCACCGAAGCGGTGGGTGTCCGAAAAGGCACTTTCGGACACCCAGCTCTCCGGTCACCGCTGCACCAGGCACGAGTGTCTCCCCCATTGGGTAGACATACCTAAAATCCGATGTCGAGGCATCTATCAAGGATACCTATGGCAGCAGAGGACACTTGATTGTGCAGTCGTCGGCAACGTGGGCATTCGGTCCACACTCACCTAGCATGCTACAAGGCATCAGGAGCACAACGCTGCTACACAAACACAGACGATGTTTTAGATGGTAAAGTGAGTCACTTGCCCGCTACTTGGAGGGCGGGGTTGCAACGTGGCGGACGATCTCGAAGGAGTGGCAACAACATGAGCTCTCTGCCCGCACACGTCTTGCGGGACTCATTGGACTAGCATAACGTCGAACAAGAGAATCAAAGCTTAAAGATAGGCCAACTATGGAGCCGGCCCGTCGCTCGTAGGACAGGCGGCATCATGGTACCTACTGACGCGCACACACGCGTGCCGGACACACATGGAGCGTGCTAGAAGGCAGCAATAGCATAGCACTGCTATACAAATACTACAGATGTACTTAGCTGGGATTTACCTGCCCGATAGCTGGATGGCGGGGTTACAACGCAGCGGACGATCTCGAAGGAGTGGCAACAACCGAAGCTCCCAGTCCGCAAACGTCCGGCTTGACTCACTGGACCTGCTTAAGGTCATACAGGAGAGTCAAAGCTCAAAAGATAGGCTGGCTGTGGAGCCGGCCAGTCGCTCGCATGACCGGTGGCATCATGGTAGCCACCATCGGGCAAATGCGCGTGCTAGTGCCGAACAAGCAGTAGCGCAACGTGGTCTAAATTGTCAGTATCGAATATAAGAGATGATAAGATAGTATCCACGTAAGATATCAGCGATGGTGTCAGCAGCGTCGTTGATGCGCAGCGCACTGCATTCGTTGGCGAGCGAGGCTGCGCCGGCGGGACAGGTCACTGTAAACAAGACATATTTGGATTTGCAGCACTGTCTATGTTCGTCATGCTGGCACCTGCACATTCATCAGGGGGCGTTGTAGCGATTTGAACGACGTGTACGCGTGCACGCCACTACCGCGACAATCCGGTGGCGACCATGTTTGAGGTGAACTCCCATGTTTCATTGGGCCACATGGTGCTACACATGCATTGTGTTACACGGAGATGAACGCAATAGCCCGGCAGCGAGGGCAACAGAAGGAAAGTAGACGGCCAAAACCCCCCGAAAGCAGACACCAGCATAAAGCAATCACTGTCCCAGGTGAAAAGCCACAACGAACCAACACAGCCGACACAACCACACCACGCACCCACACGCATGCGCACTCCCGCACCCCTCCACCACGGCACGCGCGCCACAACCGCACACAGCAACCACCACCACCGCACTGCTGCCAGCCCCAGCAAAACTAGCCACCACCGACCCCCCAACAGCAGCACCGCCACTCCATCCGGCCCCACTGGAGCATTCCATCACGGGCCCCCCGCACATGAGAGCCCGGGGGCTCACGCCCCCCACAGTGCAAGGCGTACCAGCCCTCCCCCTCTGGGCGCCCGGCAGGGGCCTGAGGGTGGGGCGCGGAGGGCACTGGCGGCGCCGCCTCACTCCCCCCACGGCGGCTCTCGGGAAGGCAGGGCGGGCCAGCACGACCAGACGCGGGGCCGGCCTGCGTAGCTGCGACCGCGGCACCCGGTCCATCAAGGCGGCCAGCGGCCGCCTATAGCACGTCCGACGGGACAGCGTGGCCAGGCACCACCGCCCGTGCCGCCAGCCGCATGCGCAGCGGAGCCGCAGCGAGGACCTGGCGCGTCACACCACGGCACAGAGTGGTGGAGAGTTCGCACATGGCATCTTGCAAGAACGCTCGCCTGGACACGGCCCCCAAAGCTGCAGCGAAGTCAGCGATCTTATTTAGGAAGGCGAACGCACCCGTGCCCACACGGCCAAACGTCTCATGCGACAGGGACACAAAACGACACGCGCCAGTGCCGGAGCGGCCGTACTTGTCTCGCTTCCGGTCGTCCATCAGCTGGGCGGCAGCGCCTGGCGTGTTTGCCGCGGCGACGACCCGGGAGGGGGCCACCGGACAGGTCACGCACACATCGGCCACAATGGTATCGTAGGACAACATCACAAGCATTCACCCCGTTCCGGGTCGCGCTGCGAGCGGGGGGTTAGCGGCCGGGCGCAA
Organism: Ulva mutabilis; assembly: GCA_900538255.1. Lineage (NCBI taxonomy): Eukaryota > Viridiplantae > Chlorophyta > Ulvophyceae > Ulvales > Ulvaceae > Ulva > Ulva mutabilis. Next base: position 980,959 of record UNSF01000019.1, read on the forward strand.
GCCGCGGCCGCGCGGCCCCGGCGACCCTCGGGCAGGCGTCGCGGCGGACCAGTGGCCACCGGGCCCACCTGCGGCAGGTGCTCACACCACACCGTGCACTGGCCGGCCGGGGCAGCCGCCTTGACTACCACGGCGGCGGCGGCGGCAGCTGCCGCGCTGAGCTCCCGCGCGCCACTGTGGCCGACGGCCGCCTTGCCGGGGACGTCTACAGGGGCGCAAGGGGGCAGGCGGGGAATGCATTGTGTCTGCGTATTGTCCGGTCTGTTGCCTCGGTCCTGCTGGGTCCTAGACCTGTCACCGTGCTACACGGAGATGAACGCAAGAGCCTGGCAGCGAGGGCAACAGCATAAAAGCAGACGGCCAATACCCCCAAAAGCAGATAACAGCAACAAGCAGCAACCGTCTCAGGTGAAAAGCCACAACGAACCGACACAGCCGAACCCGAACACACCCACGCATCCACACACAAGCGCACTCCCGCACTCAACCACCGCGGCACCCACGCCACAGTCGCACGTGTACAAAGCAATCAACAGCCACACTGCGCACTACCGCCCACCCCAGCAAACCCGGCCACCACTAACCCCCGAACAGCAGCACCCCCACTTCAGCCGGCCCCACGCAAGCACTCCACCACGGCCCCCCGCCCATGAGAGCCTGGGGGCGCATGCCCCCCACAGCGCAAGGCGTACCAGCCCTCCCTCCGGCTGCCCGGTAGGGGCCTGAGGGCGGGGCACGAAGGGCACTGGCGGCGCCACATCGCTCTCCGCGCGGCAGTCCACGGGAAGGCAGGGCGGGTCAATCTGTCACCGTGTAAAATATGCGTTATGTGTTACACAGTGATAGATCTAGGACTCAGCAGCACTGAGGCAACAGACCAGGAAACAAGCAAAGGCAACAGACAGACCCGCCACCGCAATCACCAAGGCCACATGCATTATGTGGCATACTTTATGCCGCACTTTTGATATGACAAGCAAGCATATGACATAATGCAGACCAACGCAGAGCAGAGCTGAGCAGACATTGCGTTGTTGCAATTACATTGTGCAGTGTATTGCACTAGGCGGTTTCATTTGCATGTACCGCAGGCGTTGTAGTTTAGGTATATGTAACATTCGCGGCAGGTTGTGATACCGCTATGATCATAGCACCGAATCAGCAGTGCAGCAGAGTGGCAAGAGAGTGCATGCAGCATGCTCATGTATATACTTGCATGGTCCACACAAGCAGGGCAGAGCGCCAGGAGCGCTTAGCTATCTAGGAGGCATGCTCAACTGCAAGTGCGGATGAGCCACAACGGCACAGCAAAGTGCCATGACAGGGATGAAGCATGCTCAACTGCAAGTGCGCATGAGCCGCACCGGCACAGCAAAGTGCTATGACAGTGCATGCAGCATGCTCAATTGCAAGCGCGCATGAGCTACACCGGCACAGCAAAGTGCCGTGACAGTGCATGAAGCATGCTCAATTGCAAGTGCGCATGAGCCGCACCGGCACAGCAAAGTGCTATGACAGTGCATGCAGCATGCTCAACTGTAAGCGTGCATGAGCTACACCGGCACAGTGGACTGCCATGACAGTGCATGAAGCATGTTCAACTGTAAGCGCGCATGAGCTACACCGGCACAGTGGACTGCCATGTCAGTGCATGCAGCATGCTCAATTGCAAGCGCGCATGAGCTATACCGGCACAGCAAAGTGCCGTGACATTGCATGCAGCATGCTCAATTGCAAGTGCGCATGAGCCGCACCGGCACAGCAAAGTGCTATGACAGTGCATGCAGCATGCTCAACTGTAAGCGCGCATGAGCTACACCGGCACAGTGGACTGCCATGACAGTGCATGCAGCATGCTCAATTGCAAGTGCGCATGAGCCGCACCGGCACAGCAAAGTGCTATGACAGTGCATGCAGCATGCTCAACTGTAAGCGCGCATGAGCTACACCGGCACAGTGGACTGCCATGACAGTGCATGAAGCATGTTCAACTGTAAGCGCGCATGAGCTACACCGGCACAGTGGACTGCCATGACAGTGCATGAAGCATGTTCAACTGTAAGCGCGCATGAGCTACACCGGCACAGTGGACTGCCATGACAGTGCATGCAGCATGCTCAATTGCAAGTGCGCATGAGCCGCACCGGCACAGCAAAGTGCTATGACAGTGCATGCAGCATGCTCGACTGTAAGCGCGCATGAGCTACACCGGCACAGTGGACTGCCATGACAGTGCATGCAGCATGCTCAATTGCAAGTGCGCATGAGCCGCACCGGCACAGCAAAGTGCTATGACAGTGCATGCAGCATGCTCGACTGTAAGCGCGCATGAGCTACACCGGCATAGTGGACTGCCATGACAGTGCATGCAGCATGCTCAATTGCAAGCGCGCATGAGCTATACCGGCACAGCAAAGTGCCGTGGCATTGCATGCAGCATGCTCAACTTCAAGCGCGCAGGAGCTACACCGGCACAGTGGACTGCCATGACAGTGCATGAAGCATGTTCAACTGTAAGCGCGCATGAGCTACACCGGCACAGTGGACTGCCATGACAGTGCATGCAGCATGCTCAATTGCAAGTGCGCATGAGCCGCACCGGCACAGCAAAGTGCTATGACAGTGCATGAAGCATGTTCAACTGTAAGCGCGCATGAGCTACACCGGCATAGTGGACTGCCATGACAGTGCATGCAGCATGCTCAATTGCAAGCGCGCATGAGCTATACCGGCACAGCAAAGTGCCGTGGCATTGCATGCAGCATGCTCAACTTCAAGCGCGCAGGAGCTACACCGGCACCGTGGACTGCCATGACAGTGCATGAAGCATGCTCAACTGTATGTTCACATGGGCCACACTGGCACAGTTCAGTGCTACGTGAACTAATATGTGCATTGGCTACACCGGCACAGCAGGGTGCCATGGGTTTCTGTTAACGTCTAGTTGAACATGTTTCGGCTCTATCTGTTCCACTCCCTGCTAGCGTGTGAGCCCCGATCCAACAAGATGTACAGATTATCAAAATCATCCTCGCGGTGGGGTGGCGTGGCGTGGCTGTGCAAAGGGTGAGAGCTTTGGTAGCCTGATGATGAAAACTAAGAATGTGCCAAAATTTTTGATGAGGTTACCCACTACGGTCAGGGCTAACATGGCCCGTAGCTAGTAGGTGATGGCGTACGTGGTGGTTGTGCTTGTCGAGGGTCTCCTCCAGTGTCCGCGGCGTCTAGAGCCCCACCCGTTCCACGCTGCAATTCGCATGAGCAACACTGAAGAAGTTTAAGTAATGATTAAGTATTGCATTTTTTTGCGGCGCAGATCTGCGAAGTGCTAGCTCCCGAGCTGCCAGCTCAACCAGAGCACGATCTCCGCATGCGCCAAGTTAGGGATTCACGGTTTCACTCTGTAAACGTCGCAAAAACAAAATTTACACAAGTGCTTGGTTTCTGAGGATCCCTGGATGCCCTATGCTCATACTGTTTGGGACAAGCTGTTCATTGGCATTGATCTCCTTTTGCGTGCGACGGCGCTTCGTGGCATCCCCGCATTCCATTATGTAATCAGTGCTGTGGAAAAAATTAATCAACAAGCGTGTCCTGAGGGCCGATCAAGATACACTAGTGGGGCTTGCGGACTCCACCGCCGACAGCGGCTTCCAGAGGGCCGCTTGTAGACACGCACGCGACTTGGCGCGGGTCGCACTGTTCGCAAAGCCAGCTTCATCCTGTCTACACGAATTGTGACAAAGTGAAGTCAATACGCCAGTACTACAGTTGATCCACTCTGTTGTACGTGTAGGCATAGCAGAGCTGTACTGAAGTCAGCTTGGAGGTGCCCAACATTAACGCAGCTCAAGATGGTACATCCAACCAATGCGGCCATGATCACGCTGCGGTACGATCATACATCGAGTAAGTTGTGCATTGTATCATAGCTGAAGTGGTCAGTGGAGCTCTGTGTTACATCGTCTGACCTGGCTTGACGTCGACTAACAACTCCACGGCTGCGTTCCTTGACGCCTCCCCACGGTTCGTGCTGAAATGCTGGCACAGCCACACCATCGATATGGTCAGCTAGACGATATGTGCATTCGAATATGGTGCTCTGGGGGGCTATGAAAGTCACCACTATCGCGCCCTGTGGTGCTTGGCAGCCCCACGCTATGGCGAAAGTCCCAGCTGTCCGATCTCGATGCTGTCCTGGACCTTTAATTCTCGCTATTGTGACTTTGCACCGAGTTCGAGTCTGAATGTGGTGTGCACGTTGGGATAGCTGATCAAGCCCGCAATTGCACTTGCCCTTTCTCTGCCCGCTCTTGGATGATCATGACCCGGTCGAGACCACCGGCACAATAATAATCGCGGTATGCGTAAACACAGTAGATGCCAGTGTTGTCTAGTCTGGCGCGACTCGACCTCTTCGAGGGGTGCCGGCGCGTGTGACTTAGCAGAGACGCATGCTGTTGTCAACCGACCAGATTTTGTGCAAAATATGTTGAACATTCCTGAGGCTATAGGGACAAGCAGGATCAATTTTCCGACACCAAGGCTGTGAAAGAAGGATTCGCTGAGCTCGTGAGCTTGATACCGGATTCACTCATCATGTTGGGGGCCGTCGAAGCGTTCGAGTTTTGAGCCGCGATGGTGTGATACCTCTTCAACCTTGCTGATCCCGTCCAGAAGGCATTCTGATAAAGTGCATCTGAGAACATATCCGGCTTCAGCTTGTGACTGTCTTGCAGCTGCTATCTCTTCAATTGTAATAGCGCGCTTGAATCGATGTATCGCCTATCTATCTCAGTACAAGTAATAGCGCGCGTGCACCTAACATGTGTCTATTATGTATCCATCCATCGCAAATCTTCTCTAACCTTCGAGACAAGTGCCTTCCATTCCACGTCCTCGTTGACATCGTTGTGTTTTTTCTGCGCAACAAGCATTTTACGTACTCTCATCTCCGCGGCGGCAAAAGACGGCGGCGGCAAAAGACGCACTAGATTTTAATTGTTTCGCCTCAGGCTATTGTTCCGAATCGACTTTGTGTCATGATATCAAGGACGCTCCGCGAGCACTGTTTGTTTTCAACGATGTACACGTCATTGCCACATCAGCTTGTCATGATGATCTCATGGCCGCGCGCGGGAGACCTCTGCTCAATTTTGTTTCCCCAATATTATTTCATGCATCATTTATTTCGTGCTGACGCTACGTTCTCTCCCACCTTCTACCGTGTCTGGGGCCCGCAAAGCTCCTCCGAAGGTGGAGCCGAGTCTTGTATATGTATATGTCGCATACCATCTAGAACCTTCGAGAAGAGTGTCTTCTGTTTCAAATCGACGCGTGCGGTATGTCAACGCGGCATATCAACACGGCTTTTGCACGGACACGTCCGAGACGGAAGTGCACTCGAGCTCACGTGCAAACGAAGGATGAGCCGCGTCTTATGACAGACTCTTGTCTAGTTATTCAGGTCGCGTGCATATCCCTACTCGAATTGTAGCTGCGCGTGGTCTTGCGCTTGAGATCTAGCCATATATAGCTGCAGAGTGAACATTGACACAACGTTGGTCTCATGTGCATCCTCGGGTCTGGCGAAGCTGTGCACAAGCACGTTGTTGGCATAGTCCATAGGGCCCGCGGACAAGTTCTGCACTCATGTAAGTGCGATCGAAATTGTTGGTCGCAGTGTGGCGATGTGGTACGCTGCTTTGGGGTCATGAAAGGTACCATGTTCGTGAAGAGTCGCGCAGCAGTCAGGGGCAGTTTCGCCGATAGTGGTCACAGGGGCAAAGAGCACGATAGTCAGCTATCGTGCCCCCCCTGTCGTGATCCAGCCATGCACAGGACTACGGTGACCATGCATGGTGGCATACACAGGACTACGGTGACCATGTATGCGGGGATTCACGGTGCTGATCCGGAGTGGCTATGGGGCAGCCATGCACCGATGGCTGACCATATGCACGAGCAATGCATGCAAGATTGCGTGCCGCAGACATTGATTCTGATCGTATCCGTATGAGACGTTGATTGGACGCTTATATAGGCTCTACAGATCGTAGTGTAATCACTCTCTCTTCAACTGTCCAAAGTCTCACGTGTATTGATCCTCCACTGAAGGTACAGGCGCTGTCACGGACAGATACCTAAGACAACAAGGTATGTGACAGCACCAACCCCTGCGCATGACGACATGCTCAGGATCCCACAGGCCTTAGGCCGCGATCCACTGAATTACGTCACCCCCCCGTCGACACTGCAGTCTCGACTGGCCGCACCGGCCAGAGTCAGAGCGCGCCATGCCGACCTTGTGCATACATTAACCATGGAATGTGGTGCAGAAAATAGACGCGTTCCTTAAAGCAAATCCGATGGACGATGACGAGGTGGCTGCCATGGAGAAAGGCTTTGACTTGTGCAGAAACCTTGCCCAAGTATGGAGGGATATGCTGGAGGTTGCAGAAGAGAAAGAGGGCATCAAGTGCGTTCTTTTCACTTCCATGTTCACGCTCCTCTATGGTTACCGCAGTAATCGTGCTGACCATGGGTCGTACGATGCAGGTACGCGGACATACGCAGGTCCATGTCTAACCTCATCAACAAGAGAGAGGAACAATACAGCTTTGTTAATAATAACAAGAGACAGGCTGGGGATGCTGAAGGTGTTGCGGACTCGCCAGCCAAGGTGGCCGACTGGTCTCTGGCGGAGGACGACAGAGAACAGGCACGTCATCCCCTTGTGCGCATCCCTGCTGCGCCTGAGCACCACGGGTGTCCGCCCAGTTACCCACTTTGGCCTACTCGGTACAGACCCACTGGCATGATCCATTTCATCTGACCGGATGATAAAGCAATGTGGTGTGTAAAGGGTTGCCGCGCGTGGGAGAGTGGATGTATGCTAGGACGGTGGCAAGGATGTCCCACAGGCCACCACCCAGTCAGCAGCCGCCAGTCACGCTGGTCCTAGTACTGCAACCGAGGCCCCTGTGGCTAGGTCATCAGCCCCGAGTGCGGCAACGCATAGCGAATCCCGCCGTCCAGCACAGGTGAGAATCGACCAGGATCCGAGTTTTATAGTCGCTACTGCAGTGGACATCACGCACTGACACGCATGTATTGCAGCTACAGACAGAGCCACAGCCACCAGTGCTCCCAACATGTACAATAGTGAAATGAGATCTCACTGTGCAGAGTAGAGTCCAGCGTGTCAAGGAACTGGAGCAGCAGGTGGCAAACCTGAGGCCCGTGCTTGGAGACAGCGCACCGGACACCAAGGGGCCCTTAGCCCCAATATGGCATCTTCTAATGGAAGCGGAAGTGCGCGCTGTCTTGCATATCAGGGGCCCAGTGCGCAAGTTTCTGTTGCCGTGGGTACAACACTTCACGAGGACAACTCACCATGGTGTCCTAAGTGTGGTGCCGGTCCACAGCATCCCGCTACGGCCATTCACTCCAAGTCACCTGCAGGCAGAGTTGCGTTCGATGCAAGAGGACGCCAATGCCGCGTTGGAGGGAGGTATTCCTTGAGTTACGTCCAGCGCATCGTTGTCACCCGTAGACCGTACAAGACAGGCAATTGTGGCATTTGCCTGCCAGAGCCGGCCAGTGGGAGAGATAGACAATGCGGATTCGATGGCGAAGTGCATGATAGAGTGACTGAAGCCAGGCCATGTGGCGAGAAGAGGCGTGCGGGAGCAAGGTCAGCAAGTGGCCTTTTGGGCTCCGAGCAGGACGGACTCGGGGACGGCCTCGGGGACGGCCTAGCGCAAGGCAAGACGCCCCCGGCGTGACGTCATAGATGACGTCCTGGTGACGTATGGCGCGGGGACCGCTCCGGTTTCAAGGGGACGTCACGATGATCCCTACGTGACGTCCTGACAAGTCAGGACGTCATCAATTTTATACTGAGTACTTCATCGTGACGTAATGGTGATGCTTGGGTTGTGTCATATGGACGTCCCCTTAGAGTCACTGCAAGTCTGTAGTGGATATGACGTCCTCATCAGACCTTGTACCTGCCTTCCCACAACTATGACGTCCTCATGATGTCGTGCACATGTCATCCCACTGTCCTTGCACCGTCCTTGTACTGTCCTCGCTTGCACTGAGGACACTCTGTCAGAGTGTCGATGACGACCCCTCGGGGTCATCCCACGGTCACCCATGCCGTCTTCTCGGCGTCATGTGCCCGTCATTCAAGGACGTCCTCATCGGACTGGCAGCATCTTTGCAGTGACAGCGCCTGCATGCATGTGGAGAGAACATATGATCTGAGTGTAGTCAAGGCAAGTCGTGCCTTCTGCGTGGCTAGTGCACTTCAGTTGCAAAAACAGGCAAGAAGCATGCATGGCTGAGCATCGCCATGCCGTGGCATGGCCAAGCAGAGTTTAGTGTACAGCTGAACGTACAGCTGAGTGCCATGCATGTTCATGTGTGCTAAATGCGTCTGATCTGTGTGCATTGGTACTGGAGACCGCTGCCAGCCGGCCCACCACAATGAACGCTTGCAAGACTCAAGAGAGAAGCGGCGGAGCGCACGTCAACGATGGTGCTGGACTCTGGCTGTGTCTTGGCCTTCCACTCCTGCAGGCTATCCCCCTTCTCAAGCACAATACATGGCGGCCATGCGTATCCACGGCTGTTGCGTGAACCGTCCACGTTGCACAGGACCATCTGGATCGCCGGCATCATGCAGCGCAACACATCCACCTTGTACAGCTGCAACTCCGTGTCAAAGGCCCTGCGCGAGAGGAAGAACTTCACGGCGACAAACTGTTCAGTGCGTGTGCTGCGCATGAATTGCACGACGCCCTGCCCGCGCGCCGCTCCGTCCACGGCAGCACCGCAAACTGCCCCTGGAACCGCTCCTCCCGCGACCGCATGCCGTCAAGCTCCGTCATCAGCCGCTCCTTCTGCTGTACAGCCGTCATCTCCTCTGCAGCGTCTGCCGTGTTGTACACACTTGCGGACATGCTCAGTGCCGTGTCAGTGCCGCCTGTGCCATGGCTGCGCACGCCAGCGGACAATGCTTCGCTCGGAGCTGTGGTGGTCAGTCCGGTCGCAGCAGACTTAGCACGCAGGAGCGCGGACACCTTGCCCGCCTCCGCGTCACTGGCCATGCCTGAGTTCCCCTGCTGCTGTGTTGCACTGCTCTCGAGGCCACTGGTAGACACAAGAGGCGACTTTGATGAATGTCCTTCAAGGCAGGGGCCCGTGATACGGTGTGGATGCTTGTAAGAGCCTGTGAAAGTGCTGTGCCGAGGATCGTCTGTTGGCGAGTTGCCATGTAGCAGCAGTTGGCTGTGCTGTGGATGCTTGTCATGCTGAGCATGCTGAGCATGCTGTACAGGTTGGAGGTGTTGCGGCGGGAGCGGCAGAACTGGCAGGGCAGCGCTTTGGTTGTCTTGCAGAACATCTGGGGCGGACTTTGCCGCCGTGTGTGCCCCCGCTGTGCCAGTTGTTGCCCAACCAGTTGTCAACCCTCCTAGGCAGGAGGTGCCAGCAGGGAACAATGCTGGGCACAAGGTGGCTGTGTCGCCACTGCCACAACCCAAAGCGGCTGCTGTGCAGCCGTCAAAGGTTGGCAGCATCTCCAGCCCTTCTATGTATTGAGATGTGATATGATCGTGATGTTTCTCCTCAGCAGCAGACGGTGAAACAATAGGGCACTCAACACGGGTACGCGTAAGTGCACCTACACTATGACCGCGGACTGAAGCACAGCAGCATGCAGTTGTGGTGTGTTGTCATTTGACTCGATGGGCATGTGGTGAATCTTGTGCCACTGAATGTACATATTTCCAAGCTTTATATCATATATGCTTCAGTGCTAGTCATGGCAGACGCAGTAACGTTAACAGATACAGTAACCGTGGCATCACAGTGTCACTGTAATGAGTCAGACATGCACCCGGCAAGAATACTGGTGTCTCAGGCCAGCACAATGCACGTGCATGTGTTACAAGTATGCAGCCCTTCGAGTAGGGGCAACCTGCAGAGACTCTGTGCATGTATCTCAAACTGTGCGTTGGCATGCCAATTTCAGCACTCAGTGCATGCATGCAAGCACCATCACAGACGCATCGTTGTAACGGTCCTACCAAGCTTTCAGAGTGGCTAGCCTGTTGCGGTGCGGGAGTCAAACAGGTTGCGCCAATTTGTCAGCACTTGAGCCGCCGTCGGCCTCTCCTCCGGCGCCCTCTGCAAGCACTGCAGGATGGCCCTCCTCAGGCCCCGCAGCTGTGCCACCTTCTCCGCTCGCTCTGGGGCGCCCTCCTCCCACGGCAGCACCTCCCGGCCGCACAGCTGCACCCATATTGAGTCCTTTGTTGAGACGATGGGTGGAAACACGGGCTTGCCAGTGAGGAGCTCGAAGGCCATGAGCCCCAGCGCCCACATGTCTGCGGCGGCATCGGCCACAATGGTGTGGTCGCCACGCTCCGCCGCCAAGGCCACTTCGGGGGGCGCGTACGATGGGCTGAACGTGATGCCTACGTCATCGTCTGCACATACACTAGCGGCTCAGCCTCAGCATGAGATCGCGCAGACATGATGTGGACTCTTTTGGTTCAGGAATTCATTCATTGACTTCAGAGCGGATCCGAGTAGACGCATTCACAAGGCGCTGCCAGGGCGGACAACTGTATGAGCAGCAATTATCTAGGCCTGTCACATTCCACCGGCTTTACTAAAGGAACAAATCGATACCATGACCAAGTATGAACTTGACGTGACAGCATGCAGAGTCGTAGCACACCGGCATGTGCCGCGCAACCAAAGTCCATGAGTGTCCAGGAGTGCTGTCCAGGCAGGCGTAGCACGTTACCGGGCTTGAGGTCGCGGTGCACCCACCCGCTGCCGTGCAACGCCTCCAGCCTCTGCGTGATCAGGCACAGCGCCTGCATGCATGTGGGGAGAAAATATGATCTGAGTGTAGTCAAGGCAAGGCGTGCCTTCTGCGTGGGTAGTGCACTTCAGTTGCAAAAACAGGCCGGAAGCATGCATGGCTGAGCATCGCCTTTGCATGCCGTAGTAAGTAGAGTTTAGTGCACAGCTGTACATACACCTGAGCGCGATGCATGTACATGTGTGCTGACTGCGTCTGATCTGTGTGCATTGGTACTGGAGACCGCTGTCAGCCGCACCACCACAATGACTGCTTAGAAGACTCGAGAGAGAAGCGGCGGAGCGCACATCAACGATGGTGCTGAACTCGGGCTGCGTCTTGGCCTTCCATTCCTGCAGGCTTTCCCCCTTCTCAAGCACAATGCATGGCGGCCATGGATAGCCGCGGCTGTTGCGCGCCGCCCCGTCCGCGTTGCCCACCTCCATCTGGATCGGCGGCATCATGCTGCGCAGCACATCTACCTTGTACAGCTGCAGCTCCGTGTCGAAGGCCCTGCGCGATAGGAAGAACTTCACGGCGACAAACTGTTCAGTGCGTGTGCTGCGCATGAACTGCACGACGCCCTGCCCGCGCGCCGCTCCGTCCACGGCAGCACCGCAAACTGCCCCTGGAACCGCTCCTCCCGCGACCGCATGCCGTCAAGCTCCGTCATCAGCCGCTCGTTCTGCTGCACAGCCGTCACCTCCCCTGCTGCGACTGAGGTGTTGTACACACTTGCGGACATGCTCAGTGCCGTGTCAGTGTTGCCGATGCCATGGCTGCGGACGCCAGCAGACGGTGCTTTGCTTGGAGCGGTGGTGGTCAGTCGAGTCGCAGCAGACCTAGCACGCAGCAGCGCGGACACCCTGCCCGCCTCCGCGTCACCGGCCATGCCTGAGCTACCCTGCTGCTGTGTTGCACTGCTCTCAAGGCCACTGGTAGTCACAGGAGGCGACTCTGACGGATTTCCTTCAATGAAGAGGCCCGTGATACTGTGTGGATGCTTGTAAGAGCCTGTGAAAGTGCTGTGCCCAGGATCGTCTGTTGGCGAGTTGCCATGTAGCAGCAGTTGGCTGTGCTGTGGATGCTTGTCATGCTGAGCATGCTGAGCATGCTGTACAGGTTGGAGGTGTTGCGGCGGGAGCGGCAGAACTGGCAGGGCAGCGCTTTGGTTGTCTTGCAGAACATCTGGGGCGGACTTTGCCGCCGTGTGTGCCCCCGCTGTGCCAGCTGCAGCCGCCCGCCCCTTTCTGGTGCGCTTAAGGTAGCAGCACATGAGCAGGACGGCAATGCAGACTGCTGCAAGGGCCGCAGCTACAGCACCCCCGACTACAGCGGCATCGGACTGCCGGCCGGGTGGGGGGTTGGTGTTGGGAGCGGTGGGAGCACGCGTGCTTGGATCGCTGTTGGCAGAACTTGCTTGCTGCGGGGACTGGGAGATGACGGGTGGCAATGGGTGGCGGCTTCGGGGGTGGGACTACAGGCCGTGGTGGCTCGGCGGCCGAGGGTCGCGGTGTGCTTCTTTGTACAGGCAGATCTGCAGCTGAGGGAGCCGCTGACGCAGGCATGGGGAGTGTGGGAGCCGCAACCGGGAGGGGGGCACCGGCAGCTGGGAGCATGGGTTCAACTGCTGCACTGGGGGCGGGCGCGGGTGCAGGGGCTTGAGTCGGCGCCAGCCGCGGCGTGCTTTCAGTTGGGATGCCAAGATCCTGCACAGGCAAGATCTGCAGCTGGGGTTTGGTAGTATTATATTAACAGCAGGTAAGCATCTGGCAACATCTTCGATCACGGAGCATGATGAAGTGCAACAAGCATGTACAAGTGCGGAGGTAGGCACGGCGTCAGCGATCTGAGAGGCATGCCATTGCTGTCAAAGGAATCCAATGCGGTAGGCCAAAACGTATACCGAGTATCCATATTGGGACCGAATTGTCTGTTGTCAATGTCAATCGCATGGGCATGTCGGTATGACATGCATATGGGAGACCGTACAAGACGAGTTAGCCGTTGATGCAGCTCTGTACCTTCCAATAGCAAGCAGCAATTATAATCAGTCTCACATTACTGTTCACTGGTGTGGTAAACTCTCTCGAGCTCAAGTGACAACACTGGTCTCAATATGCAGGTATGCATGATGTGCACGCCTTGTACAAAGTGTCTCGGACCTTTGCTGCGACTTGTATCCAGGCGGCATCCACCGACAAGAATAATGAAGTGTCTGGCGGTAGAACCTCTGGCAGAACCTTTGGCTGAACCTCTGGCTGGACCTCTTGAAACGTTGTACCAGGAGAGGCGTCACATCGGAAAACATGAACAGGCTCTGGGCCATCACTGTATAAGAACGATGCACTTGAAGCCACAAGTGGTGATGCTAGACTTCCGTCAATCGACACATTGACAAACTTGCAACCTTGCAGCCACGCTCTTCCTGATACTAATCTTCGCACATCGGCCGAAAAAGCCTGGCTACAGACCGGAATCCAAGACGAGACTAGCAACAGCGCGACAGCCTCTTCACTGCTCTGCACGGAGGCCGCGGAAAACGTGCACCCAACAAAGCGAGCCGTACCCTGGAGCGTAATCGCAATAGGCGGCGTGTCATCGCCACTCCTATGCGAGACGCTTGTTGGATACAAGTCCAGGAAGTATACATCTGCAGGAGTGGTAGATCTGTTGATGGCAGTAGTGTGACACTGGGTTCGAAATCAGCGGGCGGCACCCCCGGGCGGCGACACCCCCGTGCGGCCCCGGGCGGCAGTCGAAACGAAGGTTCTGGGCATGATTTTTCAGTTTTGGGCGGTTTGGATGGTTTTAAGGCATGTGCACCACACATCACGGCATCGGTCTGTGTATATGGAGGAATACGTAGGATAAGCTTTAGACAATGACGATGCGCAATGCAGAATCAGTTGGACCTGCAATGATCATGATCGATGCGCACGGTCACAGCTTATCCAACACACATGAACACACACTCACAATACGACCCACTACACATACGTGAGCGAACTCCGTAGTATTATTATAGAGACACTGAAGACTCAGAGGCTCAGCGATTGCCTATATACTATCAGGAGCCTAGGGCGACGAACGCGAAAAGAGTTTGGTACCCTCACGCATGCATAAGATCTGTCATTCGCAACAGTATAAGCGTGTGTGATAACTGAGTGATTCTAGGTCAATGAGAATGATCATGCCGTGTTTTGGTGGACATGCACTTAGATTGTGTGCATGGTTCATGCATGCATTGCCCAGGCTAAGTATGCATGGCCATTGTGTCTAGAGGCATCTCAACTGTGACAGTACAGTTATTAGTCCTTCTCTGGATCTCATCGTGATGCACTTGTTGTGTTACACAGTGATAGATTTAGGACTCAGCAGCGCCGAGGCAACAGACCAGGTAACAAGCAAACAGACAGCAGACAGACCGGCCACCGCAAGCACCAAGGTCATGCGCCGCACGAGCAAATGCCAGAACGATCTATCGCAAGCGCGAAAGCAGACACGCACACACCACGCAGTACCATGCAGGCCACGCGCACACCAAACACACAGCCAGCACTCGCCGGGCCCACAAGCGGTCGTCGGCGCGGCACTAGCAGTCTTCACGGGCGCGACAGCGCGCGCTACGGCGATGTCCGATGCCGCGAGGCACCGGTCCCAGGAGCAATAGCCTCAGCCAGCCCGGCAGCCCGAGCGGTGTCCGGGGAGGGGCGCAGAGGAGAAACGGCGGACGTGCGCTGGGAGGAGGGAAGAGGGAGGGAGGGAAGAGGGAGGGATCGGGTGCGGGGGGGGGGGGGGGTGGGGGGGCTGCAGGGTGAAATGGGTGGAGGGGGGGGCTCTCGGGGCGAGATGGGCGAGGGAGGGGGGGGGGGGCGACGCAAGCCTATGCGCGATGGCCTGTCAGCGCCGGCAGGCCGTCTGTGGGGACAGGAAGGCCCGGCAGCAGCGCCCGTCCGACCAGTCTAGCACGGAGGGGCGCGGCCGCGCGGGCTTGATGCACTTGTTGTGTGGTGGCAGGTAGTTAAGCTGCGACTCTGCAGGCACCATGTTGCTGTACGTGTGCATCACATAATGGTCGCTTTTGATGCGACATGCTGTGTGGACTAGAGCATAGGTGCCATGGGAGTGGAATCTGAAGGCCAGTGTAACGGGGGCAGATCTTGTGTGAGGGACATCCAACATAGAGCAATATGCTACAGTGATCTCCTGGTGAAGGGTATGTAAGCGCTGTGCAAGGTCAATGCAGACATCGTGACTTAACAGATGTCTGCGTTGACCAATGCACGGTTGAGCTGCCCAACCCTGACCCATGCATGTGTTTTTGGTCTGTGCCTATGTGAGCTAGCGTGGTATATTCATGCTGCATTCAGTGGATGTGATGCAGGTGCAGCTAGTGTGGAGTAGACCAGCCAACAGGCTGGCACATAGCTGACACTCCTTATTGTATCACAGCGTGCCCGACGTGACCGTATGCAGTCGCTAAACGTACGCGTTGTCGAAAATATGACAGCATGACGTCGTGGATGAGTCGCGTGCCTGCATTCAAGCGACGCTGTGACCATTGTGCGGGATCCGGTATCGGCGCTGTCCGCAAACCTGCCAACAGACAGTACAATAGGTCTCTGGAACTGCTTTAAAGCAGGCATATGGGCATGATCATGTGCATGTTCTCGGCGTTCGATGCATGCAGCGCGCTGCAGCGTCGTTGACGGACTTCTGCAGAAAATGAACCAACGTCTGTACAGATCCGTTCGCGGGCAGCGCTCGCGGGCGGCGAGGGGTCCCGGGCGGCCCTGGCCGGCAAAAATCGTCCCCGGGCCGCCCGCTTCGAACCCAGGTGTGACAGCTACAAGAGGCACAGCAGGCACGACGCAGGGACTACAGTGCAGCAGTACGAATCTGACTCTGACCACTGGGCCCACTAGTACTACTAGTATGCTGGCCAACAGACAGCCAACCGGTTGCGGAAGCGCTTCGATGGCCAACCATTGAGCACGCGCTCGCATACCATCGCGCATGCGTATACCAATGCGGGACATCTGATCAATCATCACAACCCACTGAGCATTGACAAAGGTGTGTTACATGCTCAGACGCAATTCTGAGCTCTCAGAGTGTTACTGAGATCAATCGTGGCCTCTCAGAGGCGTACTGCGACGCATTGTTGGGCGTCGTGCCAAGGGATTTGCAAGCAGGAAGGCTAAGGGCACAAGCAGCAAACACAACAGGCTGCAATGAACCGCACAAACAAAAATTGCTGCATCGGAGTAGCATATGCGCTCACGATTGCCATCTCGATTGCCATCTCGATTGCCATCTCGATTGCCATCCACAACTGACACAGACAATCACTGCCAGGTCACAAACGCAGCGGCAGTACGACAGATCAGCGCGGGCCTGTGGCAGTAATGGTTCCAGCGGCCTATAGCCACCCTCGTTATGATTACAGGCCCTCAGGGGCAGTGCGGCCCTGCTACACAGGGCAGCGCATGACAGCCCGAAAGCCAGGTTTCTGTGGGAGTGCGGCACCCTGACACAGGAAAGCTGTTTTCAGGGGATTCTAGAACGAGAATGGAGGAACTGGTGAAGCACACCTTGAATGAGCGCGTTGCCCAAACTCCACACACTTAGTGCTTGCACTACATCACCAGGGCTTTGGGATCTTTCTTCGCTGGGAATGCCACTAGTTTGTATCACAAGGCGCGTGAGCCAGACGTTCTTTGCCATAAGGTATCCCACGATGATGCGTCTGTCAAGACTATCAACTGGAGCGATCTCAAAGCTGATGTAGAAATTGTCCACCCAACTATCGGCTACAAAAGGTCCAAAACCCAGCAAAGTGCGGTCTGTCACAATGAGGCATTGTCTGCTGGAGAGCGACTGAAGAGGGTGCCCCTGCTGACAGCATGCGGTCGGGGTAGGGCCTCGTGTGCAGTTTCCCTGCGCATCACCTTGTACAAAGTCAGATTCTTCAGTTTGCATTTACGGCATGTGGTAGCCGGAGTTGAGATATTTCAGGGATGCAGTTTGGAAGGCCAGGCGCATGCTCTCAAGTGTCCCTGACACTTGGACGTGCTACAAGATGGTTTCACTGCCAGTCATAGGCGCTCATGTTGTATGCAGATGCAACTCAACAGCCAATGATCTACATGGCGGACACAGCTGACGGCTGGCTGTCATTTGCAAGGCTCATCTGTGCGCCGCGTTAGTTTGGATAGTCGAATACGAGGTTAAGGGCTGCAGGTGTCATAGTGTATACACATGCACGTGGTTGATGCAGCGGCGTTGCATCGTAACAACTGACTCACGCTGGTAGTGCTGGATGGCAGCCTGTGGTACAAATGGCGCGGAAACAGCATCTCAAGCCCCAACATTGCAGGAACGCTTTTAGCTTGTTCAGGCCTAGAGCACCCCGCGTCAGGGCCGCAGCTGGGCAGGTGTGGCACGTAACCGACCCTGTGCACCCGCTAACAAAAGAGCTTACAACCAGTGAAGGTCGCACCGTGATTACCGTGGAGGTCGTGTTCACATACAGGGTATAATTTTTGCGGTCTTCATCCAAAGTGGGCAATGACAAGGTCGTGAAGTCCAAATGGTCTTCCACAACAATGTTCTAGGCTCCAGATTGGAGCCCCTCCTGCAGCTCCAGCGCCGTGGATACATAAACCGGCGCGGAAGTGGCCGGGGACTGAAGCAATTCACGGCCATGCGTGTGGGTCGGCCGAAGCACGGTGGAAACCTGCACCGCAGAGATCCACTGTGTGATGACTGATTCGTCGGCCCGGGGCCGGGCTTGAGGTCCATTAATCATATCAACTTTCTCATAGCAGCTGTGCCATGGCCCTGCACTCGTACTCATGGCTCTCGCGGCACGGTTCCGCTGACAGGTTCAGTCGCGAGGTTCGCGGCAGAGGCTGAACTGTCACAAGGAGGTCTGCGCCCCTCCCCGGACACCGCTCGGGCTGCCGGGCTGGCTGAGGCTACGGCTCCTGGGACCGGTGCCTCGCTGCCTCGGACATGGCCGTAGCGCGCGCTGTCGCGCCCGTGCAGACTGCTAGTGTCGAGTCGACGACCGCTTGTGGGCCCGGCGCGTGCTGACTGTGTGTTTGGTGTGCGCGTGGCCTGCGTGGTACTGAGTGGTATGTGCGTGTCTGCTTTCGCGCTGGCGTTAGTTCGTTCTGGCATTTGCTCGTGCGGCGCGTGGCCTTGGTGCTTGCGGTGGCTGGTCTGTCTGTTTGCTTGTTGCCTGGTCTGCTGCCTCGGCGCTGCTGAGTCCTAGATCTATCACTGTGTAACACAAACAAAACGAGACTCAAATAAAACATGCGAACACCAATGGTACATCGGAAAATCCACGCTTCAAGTAGAAGACATTTGCTCACTTCAGGCTTGTACTAATCTCAATTCCATGATGGCATCATTACACCATGCTTTTGCAAAGTCGGGGTAGTTGGGAAAATGGTGCTTCAGTCGGTGAAGACTACAATGCGTAAGGCACCACGAGCTGCACAGTGAAATGATTCTGGAGCTCTTGGCTGGAAGCGACATGCGCCGAAACGCGACGCGCAGCATGTCAGGTTTCTTGAACATGTTTAGGCATGCACAGCATCGCGCCAAAGCTCACAGTCAAACAGTTTCATGCAATGAAAATGTTGAAAGTCCAGCTCCGCGAGCGCAACGGCACGGCACGCTGCAAGGCTCGCTACGGGACGAACTGAGGCAGTAGACACTTTTGGGCCTGTTTAGCAAGCCAGGCATACTCAGGGAAGCATTTGGGATGGACCTGCATCGTGGATCTGTGCGCGGGCTGGCGTGCAATGCGCAAAGTCAATGGCAAGCTGATCAGGCGCAGGCCTTTCGCAAGGCCTGTGTGGAGTCTGTAGTGCAAGCCCACGCGCGCTGCCTTCCGGCGCAAAAACTTTGGTGCTGTGCGCTCTGGAAATTGGCCTTATGGATCCGAATGTTTGAGGGCGGGCCAGTAGCAGCGCAGAGCCAGGCGACCGCACACAAGGCTGACATAATCGCTTGTGCATGCGTGTGCAAGTTGGCGGTTCTTGACCTCGTGGCTGCCGGTCACGCAACTCCCTTTTCCCGAGGCCCGACCTTACACATTGTGGCAAATCCCGACAGGCTTGGCCGGGCTAGGCGAAGCGTATCAGCCCGGCATGGCCGGAGCGTCGTCAGAGTCAATATCCGTGACAAATGAGCACCAGCCCGGCGTAATAGCATCAATTCCGTTTCAGTAGTTGTGTATTGATATACTTGAGTGGTTTCATGTGATGATCGCGGCCATCGCGCACGGAACCCGAGTGGCGTTATCTCGCACTGAAGGAAAAGGTGCGATTCGGGGTGCGAACGGCACCCACGCAGCATTCCCACCGAACACGGCCTGAAGATATACTGAATACAACATTGTCATGCAGTTTGTTGAGCGGCTGCAGTGTGATACAGAGTGTCTGATCATGCATACGAGCGAAGCTCTTGGCGGCTCAGCAGGACACAGTAGTTCGAACTCGGAAACCGTCCTGAAGCTATACACATTCACCTGTTGGGAGCGCGGCTACAAGGAATCTTGACGACGTTAGCTGCGTTTGAATAAATGTCGACTGGATCAGTGGCCTGCGCTTTGGTACCTTGGCCAGCGGATTGTGCTCCAGCTGCAAGGCCCTGCACGTGCACGTGCCCAGTTGGGCCCAGGCAAAAGTCCTGGCCCGGGTTGCAAGACCGATGGCCACTAGGTTTGACATACCTCATGCACATCGCGGAAGACTTCTTGTTGGATGCCAGCTTGTCGTGATCCAGCCATGCACAGGACTACGGTCACCATGCATGGAGTGGATGCACGGTGCTGATCCGGAGTGGCTATGGGACGCCATGCACCGATGGCTTACCATATGCACGAGCAATGCATGCTAGATTGCGTGCCAGCAGACAATGATTCTGATCGTATCCGTATGAGTCGTTTAGAGAACGCTTATATAGGCTCTACTGATCGTAGTGTAATCACTCTTCTCTGCTAAGTCTCACGTGCTATATTCCAAAGCCTGAGAGCGCACTGTCACAGCGGAGGCCTGTACACCAGCCAGGTATGTGACAGCGCGACCCCCTGCGCACAGCTACACAGTGCTCAGATCCCACAGTGCCTTAGGGCTGCGGTCCACTGAATTACGACATGGTATCGGTGAGGAAGGCCGCAAGGAGGCCAAGCAGAAACTGGAGGAGAGACATGTGCAGACCAGTCGTGACCCGTGGTCAACGAATGAGGCTGTGAGAGCTGCACAGTTGCAGACGAGGAGGGCTCAGGCTCAGCAGATGAGTCTGCAGGCTCTGGCTGATGAGGGTATGGCCAGGGGCGATGGGAAGTTTGTCGCCCAGTGTGTTACACAGTGATAGATCTAGGACTCAGCAGCGCCGAGGCAATAGACCAGGCAACAAACAGTCGCCCAGTGTGTGAAGAATGTTGATGTCAGGCAGATTGTGCCATATCTGTTATGGTTCAGGAATGTGAGTGAGGACACGTTCCATCTGGTGGTGGCCCAGGTGAAGCCTTTCGGGTGTCCGATGTATGTATATGCCCGGAGAGAGGACTTCAGACACCTGGATGAGAGAGGAGTGCTCGGTTTCTATATGGGACCGGGTGCTGGTCCTCACATGGATAGAGCTTACGTGAAGCGAGGGAATGAGGGGGCAGTGCGTATGTATAGGCATACGGCTTCTCCACCAGCTCTGCTGAGAGAGTTCGCGAAACGTTTCCACATGTCGGAGCAAGCTACGGTGGATCCGGTCATGTTGGAGAACTGCGAGATGGGAGAATTAGAGATCATGCCCGATGAGCATACTCGTGTAGTACCTGACGTTGGTTTCTTGCCCGACATGCAGAAATGGTTGAGATCAACTAGTGTTAGGGCAGTGCGACCACCAGCCAGTCGAGATCACATGATGCCAGAGAGGGGCAGAAATGTGGATTGGGCTGAGGGGGAGCATCCAGCGCTGGGGCACACACACTGGGAACCAGGCAGGCAGTTGCATCGGCGCTATGTGCCGGATGATGAGTTGCCTGAGGGTGAGCCGCCGTTTTCACCGCGTGTTTCAGGCTCTGAGCTGATAGCCAGGCATGAGCGGTGGCACACGCCTGAGATCAGTGAGGCAGTGGTGACAGCGCGTTGCGCTTACACGGCCGAGGACTGTGTGAACAGGGTACCACACTGGGAGTATGATGCGGTTCAGCAACCATCCGGTCCGCAAAATGCTGAGATGCGACCGAGAGATGTGATCCCTACGCGGGATAGAGCAGTGCTGGATTTGAGTGGCTGCCGCATTGAGCCACAGGGTAGTGAGAATGATGAGTCTGAGGGGGAGGAACAGCCAGAGGCTGTCAGTGACTCGGCTGAGTCATTCTCAGGGGCATCTGAGCCCTCAGAATCTCGGTCTCGATCGCGCTCGCGTTCACCGCAGCGAGTCCAACGGTCGATGGGCAAGGCGCCGAGTGAGCCACCCCCACCTGCGAAATCTGATAGCCACGGGAAGTACAACCGAAGGCAAGGGTCAGCGGTGTCAGGACGTGCAGTACGCTGGGAGCATGATGAGCCACGGCATATGCCACAGCGTGTTGATAGTCAGGGGCAAGGCAAGCTACGGCATGTGCCTAGTGGAGGAGAGGCAGGCGGAGCTGGCTCAGGGGGAGAGTTAGCGCCAAGTACCGCAGGAGGCAGCGGAGAACATCTGGATCCACCACAAGAGGTGAGGGTTCGATGGGTTCCAAAACCTTTCAAATTGATTCGCAAAACCTTAAGACCTGCTGTCCATGCTGTGGGAGTGAATGAAAGTGAGAATGCTGCTGTTGAGCGCATTTCCCCGGATGATGCACGTGAGCATGATGATGCTGGGAGCTCCACAGTAGTCCATATGGAGAGTGACGTCGGTGACTGGGCGGATGGAGTGTTTGCTACGGCTGACAGTGTGACTCCTGATGCAGAAAAGACGACGGGGCAGGAGGTGATTCCGAGCAGTGGCAAGACTGCTAGCCGTAGTGAGTCCCGGCGTGCAGCTGCTGCGAGGAAGAAGGTCAAAGCTGTGCTGGACGATCCAACGGTGCAGCAAGCCATGAGAGGCTGCCATCGTGAGCAGTGGATCATAGCAATGCTTGATGAGTTGACCTCCTTAAGGGAACATGATGTGTTCGTGTTAGTCAGGTGCCCAGCAGGAGTGAAGCCTGTGACAGGCAAGTGGGTGCTTAAGATAAAGCGAGGAGCACAGGGTGAGATTGAGCGATTCAAAGCTAGATATGTAGCCAGGGGATTTACGCAAGTAGAGGGCGTAGATTTCTTTGAGACATGGGCACCTGTGGGCAGTTATGCTACCTTCAGGGCTCTGTTGTCTGTCTGTGCTGTAGAGGATCTGGAGACGAGACACATAGACATTAAATGTGCTTTCCTGAATGGTGTTCTGGAAGAGGAAGTGTATGTGGCACAACCTCCTGTACTGGATGATGGTTCTGGTATGGTGTGGCGTCTGAAAAAGGCGTTGTATGGTCTGAAGCAAGCTGCCAGGGAGTGGCACAAAGCGCTTGCAGAACTCTTGTTGAGTATGGGTTTTGTGAGATCAGCCAGTGACCCCGCACTGTTTATTTGCAAAATAGGACGATGTCTTATTTTCTTATGGGTCGATGATCTGTTGATCTTCGGTCGTAAGGAGCAGATGGATGATGCCATCAGCAGGATCCTTGAGGCATTTGAGGGTCGTGACCTGGGGGAGCTGGGATATGTGCTGGGTATGGAGGTCATACGTGATCGGTCTGCTCGCACTATCACCATCACACACAGAAAGAACATCAGGGACATGCTGGAAAGGTTCAGTATGAGTGAGTGCAGAAAGGCACCAACGCCGTTGGTACCAAAGCAGAAAGTGTTTAGTCTGAAGGATGATCCTAGCCAGGAGAAGGCTACTGTCGCAGATAACAAGAGGTTTATGCAAGCCGTAGGAAGCATCCAGTATGTGGCTGCTGTGTCGCGTCCTGATATTTCCTTTCCGGCTAATGTCTTGGCCAGGCATATGGCTGGGAGTGCGAAGTGTCATTGGGCTGCTGTCCAGCATGTACTGAGATACCTGCGAGGGACCATAGATCTTGGCTTGACTTTTAGTGGCTCCAATGAGGGAAGTGAGGTTTTGGAAGCATTTACGGATGCTGACTTCGCCAATGATGCTTGCTTGAAGAGCGTGTCAGGAGTGATAGTCCAGATGCATGGGAACTGTGTGTTCTGGCATTCGAAGAGGCAGACTATTGTGGCTGGTGATACAACTGAGGCAGAGCTCATTGCTATGAGTTCAGCAGCCAATGAGGTGATGTGGGCAAAGCAATTGTGCACTGATCTTGGTTTGTCGGCTGTGAAGCCAACTCTGTGGGGTGACAACAAGAGTGCCAACTTGCTAGCAGTGAACCCCATCTCTAGTGACCGTTCCAAGCACATCAGGGTCAGGGACCTGAGGGTCCGAGAGTTCGTAGAACTCGATGAATTGACTATCAGCTGAGTTAGCACGGTAGACATGCTAGCTGATATGTTTACGAAAGTGTTGGCGGGACCAGCACTGGCAAAATTTAGAGATAGACTACAGCTTGCGGTAGTACAAGCCTAGTCTAGGGGGAGTGTCGTGATCCAGCCATGCACAGGACTACGGTCACCATGCATGGAGTGGATGCACGGTGCTGATCCGGAGTGGCTATGGGACGCCATGCACCGATGGCTTACCATATGCACGAGCAATGCATGCTAGATTGCGTGCCAGCAGACAATGATTCTGATCGTATCCGTATGAGTCGTTTAGAGAACGCTTATATAGGCTCTACTGATCGTAGTGTAATCACTCTTCTCTGCTAAGTCTCACGTGCTATATTCCAAAGACTGAGAGCGCACTGTCACAGCGGAGGCCTGTACACCAGCCAGGTATGTGACAGCGCGACCCTCTGCGCACAGCTACACAGTGCTCAGATCCCACAGTGCCTTAGGGCTGCGGTCCACTGAATTACGACACAGCTGGCTGCGGCAACGTCGCAGCGTTGTAGGCAGCGCTGATCATGAGGGGCACCATTGCTGACGTGCACGACCAGATCGCCAAGAAGGCAGATCCGACAAAACTAACCATAACTCTTGTCAAAACTTCCGGAGATTCACTAGAGTGTCCGTAATTCAACGCGAGCTATGATGAAGGTATGCGTCAGCTTTGTCCAAACATCACAATTGCAAGCTAGCGGTTCTGCAAGTCCGGCCCCGGTGCGCTGTACAGGTCGGAGTCGAAATGGCTTGAAGGCTGGTCAAGTCGTGAGTCAACAGCAAATGTAGACATCAGATTGGTGTTGCTCACGCTGTTGACCCTGCTGGCCCTGCTGGCTCTGCGAGGCTCCTTCTCAGACCTGTGAGCACCGAATGCACCAATGATGACCAGGACATCGGTGCACGCGGTGTGTGTTACACGGAGATGAATGCAATAGCCCGGCAGCGAGGGCAACAGAAGGAAAGTAGACGGCCAAAACCCCCGAAAGTAGACACCAGCAAAAAGCAATCACTCTCCCACGTGCACGCGGTGTGAGGCAGGTGGCGAACGTTCATGTGTTCATACGAACGTAGGTGCATTACCAAAGAGTGCTCCGGTTTACGCAGTTATGCGTGGATATTCCGCGTTCAACCGCGTTCAACACCGTGTCGCTGTGACGGTACTCCGATTGTACCTGGGTTGTGTCAAGCTGTACTGTGTAATCCCTCTAAGGTCCAGACAGCACACCATAGCGCTTATATAGTGTTCCGGCCTGTGTGCGACCCCTGCCTTTAGCCCATATGCAATGTGCTAATCCCCACACACGCCAACACCCCTTTCTAGAAGGGTCTATGCTCACGTCAGCCATGCTCTCTCGAGCATGCTCACGTAAGCAGTGTTGGTGACCACATAACACGGCAACCTCGGCACAAGCATGTGCGCGGAAGGTCAGAGAAGCATCTTTGCCTCCTCGAGGACCTTCTGAAGGCTTCCAGAAGACTGTGCTGCCTCGTACATCTTGTATCGTCACAGAGCTCCCCCCCTAAGCCTCTTGCTTGCCCTCAAGCAAGTCAGTCAGCTCGTCTAATGACAAGGGGAAAGCGTCTGTCGGTGGCTCTTGGTTGCAGCTCGACCAAAAGTCCCGGATGTGATGGTCGCAACCATGTCGAAGCATGGCATCATGCCAGCCTTGGCCGCCGCCTACCCAATGCACATGGTATTGTCGTCTAGGCACATCCCTTGTATCAGAGATGTGATCAACCTCAAAGAACAATTCAGAGTCCTCTACCTCCGGAATTGCTCGGGGCTGATAAGGACCATCGCCATGGTACTTCCTCAGTGACGAGACATGGAATACATTGCGCATGCGATGCAACGGGGTTGGCAACTGAACACGAAAGCTGAGCCTATGCTGACCAATCACTTCTGTAATCGGAAAAGGGCCTAAGTACCGGGGCGCCAGCTTCAATTTAAAGCCTTCCTTAAGCTTGAAGTGTTTGATGTGGACCAGCACTCGGTCTCCCACCTCTAGCAACTCTGCCGGTCTCCTGCGGCGATTAGCCGAGGCCTTTTGCCTTTGTTGTGCTGCCTCTATGCACCTCTTGTCGTGATCCAGCCATGCACAGGACTACGGTGACCATGCATGGTGGCATACACAGGACTACGGTGACCATGTATGCGGGGAATCACGGTGCTGATCCGGAGTGGCTATGGGGCAGCCATGCACCGATGGCTGACCATATGCACGAGCAATGCATGCAAGATTGCGTGCCGCAGACATTGATTCTGATCGTATCTGTATGAGACGTTGATTGAACGCTTATATAGGCTCTACAGATCGTAGTGTAATCACTCTCTCTTCTACTGTCCAAAGTCTCACGTGCATTCATCCTCCAAGTGAAGGTACAGGCGCTGTCACGGACAGATACCTAAGACAGCAAGGTATGTGACAGCACCAACCCCTGCGCATGACGACATGCTCAGGATCCCACAGGCCTTAGGCCGCGGTCCACTGAATTACGTCATGGTATCGGTGATGATTGTGGGTATTCTTGTGATGTCTATTAGCATGCGGTAGAGTCCAGGGGGAACCTGCGGTTACGGCTGCACGCTCCGATGAGTGTGCTACACCGCTCTAGTGTATAGCCGACCGTAGAGAGACTAGAAAAGCTAATGCAGAATGCTACGGCGGAGCTGCATTATGCTTGTGTGCTGGTCTCGCAAAGAGGCCTACGGGTCTGCGTTTCCTGCGACATACGGTGGTCATGTTGCAGGACACCACCACTCCGAAACAATTCAATGGCATCTCGCCAAGGGTCTATCGGTTCTGACGGTGTGGAGGGAGCAGTTAACCTTCCGCACCATCGCACTCGCTCTACAGTGCGCCGCGAGCAGGCCGCGGAGGGTCAGTCCATGCCCCACGGGGAAGGACAAGACGCTGGGACCTACGGGTATCTCAGTGCTAACCCTCTGCAGGCCGCCATGCCGGGCAACGCTGATCCTACGGGGAATGCGGGTGCTCAGGCAGCGGTGCACGGAGCGCAGGAAGTGCCACACGTTGCCCAGACAGCATGGGCAGCGCAGCAGATACCACCTCCGATACCGCAGCCTTCGCAGGCTGCGATGTCATCCGGGGCGGCAGCAACAGCCGGATCGATCGATGTTGCAACTCTCGCGAGCGCACTGTCGCTCGTGATGCCTAAGTCTACGCCGGGAAAGTCGCTAGTAGAAAAGCACAAGTTCCCGGTATGGAATCACAGACACGATCACTTTCGGGTGTTCAAGAAAGAGGTAGAGAGTTGGGCAAACATGGTGGGGGAAAGTAGCCTGCTAGTAAATGATCCACTGGCACAGAATAGCCAGGCTCATGAGTCAGTCAAGCATTGGCTATTCGTGACATTACCAAAGGAGGATAGGGATTTCGTGTCAGACTGCAGTTTTGTCCATGAGATGTGGGCACTGCTGCATGCCAGGTACATGCCTTCTGTCGAAGTAGAAATACAGAAGCTATACCAGCAACTCAGTGGTGCCAGGCAGGCGGGAAAGCTGTCGTGATCCAGCCATGCACACCGCAGCGAGTCCAACGGTCGATGGGCAAGGCGCCGAGTGAGCCACCCCCACCTGCGAAATCTGAAGACCACGGGAAGTACAACCGATGGCAAGGGTCAGCGGTGTCAGGACGTGCAGTACGCTGGGAGCATGATGAGCCACGGCATATGCCACAGCGTGTTGATAGTCAGGGGCAAGGCAAGCTACGGCATGTGCCTAGTGGAGTAGAGGCAGGCGGAGCTGGCTCAGGGGGAGAGTTAGCACCAAGTGCCGCAGGAGGCAGCGGAGAACATCTGGATCCACCACAAGAGGTGAGGGTTCGATGGGTTCCAAAACCTTTCAAATTGATTCGCAAAACCTTAAGACCTGCTGTCCATGCTGTGGGAGTGAATGAAAGTGAGAATGCTGCTGTTGAGCGCATTTCCCCGGATGATGCACGTGAGCATGATGATGCTGGGAGCTCCACAGTAGTCCATATGGAGAGCGACGTCGGTGATCTGGCGGATGGAGTGTTTGCTACGGCTGACAGTGTGACTCCTGATGCAGAGAACACGACGGGGCAGAAGGTGATTCCGAGCAGTGGCAAGACTGCTAGCCGCAGTGAGTCCCGGTGTGCAGCTGCTGCGAGGAAGAAGGTCAAAGCTGTGCTGGACGATCCAACGGTGAAGCAAGCCATGAGAGGCTGCCATCGTGAGCAGTGGATCATAGCAATGCTTGATGAGTTGACCTCCTTAAGGGAACATGATGTGTTCGAGTTAGTCAGGTGCCCAGCAGGAGTGAAGCCTGTGACAGGCAAGTGGGTGCTTAAGATTAAGCGAGGAGCACAGGGTGAGATTGAGCGATTCAAAGCTAGATATGTAGCCAGGGGATTTACGCAAGTAGAGGGCGTAGATTTCTTTGAGACATGGGCACCTGTGGGCAGTTATGCTACCTTCAGGGCTCTGTTGTCTGTCTGTGCTGTAGAGGATCTGGAGACGAGACACATAGACATTAAATGTGCTTTCCTGAATGGTGTTCTGGAAGAGGAAGTGTATGTGGCACAACCTCCTGTACTGGATGATGGTTCTGGTATGGTGTGGCGTCTGAAAAAGGCGTTGTATGGTCTGAAGCAAGCTGCCAGGGAGTGGCACAAAGCGCTTGCAGAACTCTTGTTGAGTATGGGTTTTGTGAGATCAGCCAGTGACCCCGCACTGTTTATTTGCAAAATAGGACGATGTCTTATTTTCTTATGGGTCGATGATCTGTTGATCTTCGGTCGTAAGGAGCAGATGGATGATGCCATCAGCAGGATCCTTGAGGCATTTGAGGGTCGTGACCTGGGGGAGCTGGGATATGTGCTGGGTATGGAGGTCATACGTGATCGGTCTGCTCGCACTATCACCATCACACACAGAAAGAACATCAGGGACATGCTGGAAAGGTTCAGTATGAGTGAGTGCAGAAAGGCACCAACGCCGTTGGTACCAAAGCAGAAAGTGTTTAGTCTGAAGGATGATCCTAGCCAGGAGAAGGCTACTGTCGCAGAGCATAAGAGGTTTATGCAAGCCGTAGGAAGCATCCAGTATGTGGCTGCTGTGTCGCGTCCTGATATTTCCTTTCCGGCCAATGTCTTGGCCAGGCATATGGCTGGGAGTGCGAAGTGTCATTGGGCTGCTGTCCAGCATGTACTGAGATACCTGCGAGGGACCATAGATCTTGGCTTGACCTTTAGTGGCTCCAACGAGGGAAGTGAGGTGTTGGAAGCATTTACGGATGCTGACTTCGCCAATGGTGCTTGCTTGAAGAGCGTGTCGGGAGTGATAGTCCGGATGCATGGGAACTGCGTGTTCTGGCGTTCGAAGAGGCAGACTATTGTGGCTGGTGATACGACTGAGGCAGAGCTTATTGCGATGAGCTCAGCAGCCAATGAGGTGATGTGGGCAAAGCAGTTGTGCACTGATCTTGGTTTGTCGGCTGTGAAGCCAACTCTGTGGGGTGACAACAAGAGTGCCAACTTGCTAGCAGTGAACCCCATCTCTAGTGACCGTTCCAAGCACATCAGGGTCAGGGACCTGAGGGTCCGCGAGTTCGTAGAACTCGATGAGTTGACTATCAGCTGGGTTAGCACGGTAGACATGCTAGCTGATATGTTTACGAAAGTGTTGGCGGTACCAGCACTAGCAAAATTTAGAGATAGACTACAGCTTGCGGTAGTACAAGCCTAGTCTAGGGGGAGTGTCGTGATCCAGCCATGCACAGGACTACGGAGACCATGCATGGTGGCATACACAGGACTACGGAGACCATGTATGCATGGATGCACGGTGCTGATCCGGAGTGGCTATGGGACGCCATGCACCGATGGCTTACCATATGCACGAGCAATGCATGCTAGATTGCGTGCCGCAGACAATGATTCTGATCGTATCCGTATGAGACGTTTGGTTGAACGCTTATATAGGCTCTACTGATCAAAGTGTAATCACTCTTCTCTGCTAAGTCTCACGTGCTATATTCCAAAGACTGAGAGCGCACTGTCACAGCGGAGGCCTGTACACCAGCCAGGTATGTGACAGCGCGACCCCCTGCGCACAGCTACACAGTGCTTAGATCCCACAGTGCCTTTAGGGCTGCGGTCCACTGAATTACGACAAAAGCCACTTGAGAAACATGTCAACGAGGTAGTTGGTATAGTGAACCAGATGAGGGGTCTGGGAGAAGCTGTGCCTGATCAGCTATACCGCTCTAGGCTACTGGCAGTGGACAGAGAGTATGCACTGCTGCAGCCGATGCTGCAGCAACTGCCAGTGCAGCAGATAGTGTCTACGCTGCTGACGCATGCTCAGAATAGCAGCCAGTCTGCTCCATCGCGATTCCCACGGGATGATCGCGGTGGTCAGCAGAGATTTGGGGGACGAGGGTATCGTGGTGGACGCCACGGTGGTCGCCATGGTGCACCCCCAGAGGTTGCCGCAGTTGGAGCAGGGGGAGCAGATCAGCGCAAGTGCTTCAATTGTGAGAAGCCTGGCCATCTGCAGAAAGATTGCCCTTTGCTCTCCGCAGAGGTCAAGCAGTTCCTACAGAAACAGGCAGCTGCAGGGCGAGGCCGTGGCAGAGGCCGCGGGGGCCCTCAGGTGGCTATGGTAGACCTAGCGGAACTGCGTGCTGAGTGTGCTGATGGGCCGTCGCCCAACATGCCATACACCTTTCTGGTGGATAGCGGGTCTGACCTGAACATATGCTTCGACTATAGCATGTTCAGCGAGATCAAGCCACCAGATATCACAGAGTGCCAGCCCTTAGACCAGGGCAGGCTTAAGATATATGGCATGGGCACTATCAGGGCGAATGTGGGGAAGTACGTGACAGTACAGGGTGAGTTGGTGCCTGTAGATATTGAGCTGGATCATGTCTACTGGGTGCCAGCCAGCCCGATCAATATCCTATCAACGACTGTGCTGAAGCGGTCAAATGTGTACTTGCACACAGGCAAGGCTAACACAGTAGAGATGCCGGGTTTTTATGACCAAGCACAAACATTTGTGGGCAACTGTGAGCAGGGAGTTGATAGTGATGATAACCCCACATTGAGCTGGTATTGCGGGACGGGCAGACCAATATGGGAACTGCGCCCTGTAGATTCAGGGACAGACTGGACCAGTGCCAATAACCTTTTCCACAGAAATAGGAAATGGGTTGGTGAGCAGGCGAGAATCGCTGCGGTAGATGGTGTACCTATTGGTCAGAGATCTTCTTACCGACTTGACCCAGCATTTCTGGTACACCTCTCGTTTCATCATGCGGGCAACCGGATTCTCAAACTAATGACTGAGAATCCAGACCTGTATGACCTCAAGTTGCCTAAACCCACGGGAGTAGCGCTTGAGTGTCATAGTTGCCACGTGGCGGAGCAGAGAAGTGGTGACAGAGCACGGCATGGGGGCAAAGTGACAGAGAATGCCTCGTATGCTGGAGAAGTATTGCATGCGGATCTGGCTGGACAGATTAAGCCAGTAGGCATAGGAGGAATGAACTACATCCTGGTAGTAGTGGATGAGTACAGCAGGTACTCACATGTGATCCCGCTGAAGTCGAAAAGCGGTGCTGCGGAGATGATATGCCTTCTGATAGAACGCATCCGCACTCAGATTGTCTATGACAAGGAGGTAGGGGTGCGGAGGCTGCACACGGACCAAGGAGGTGAGTTCAGCTCGAGTCAGCTGGCTCAGTACCTTGAGTGGCGAGGGATAGTACACACGTTCACTGACACCGCCCAACATGAGTCAAATGGGTTGGTAGAACGAAAGATCGGTGTGCTGAACACGTCAGTGCGGGCGAGCCTGCTGCAGGCAGCAGTGCCTGCATTCCTGTGGCCGGAGGCATACATGTGCGTGAACCATGCACACAACCTGACGCCGAGCACAGCACTGGAGGGTGTGAGGCGGAAGGAGGCAAAGCAGAAGCTGGAGGATAGGTTTGTTGCCACCAGCTCTGAGCCATGGTCCACGAACGTGCAGCAGCGGGCTAAGCAGCTGAGATTCAGGAAGGCTGCAGCGCATGCGCTGAGTCTGAATGAGCTGTGTGAGACGCTGGTTGCCAGGAGAGAATTGGCATTTGTGGCACAGCACATGAGAAATGTGAATGTCAGAGAGATTGTGCCATACTTGTTATGGTTTAGGAAGGTCAAAGAAGATTACTTCCGTCTCGTGGTGGCACAGGTGAAGCCTTTCGGGTGTCCAATGTATGTGTATCCAAGGAGGGAGCACTTCAGGCACCTGGAAGCGCGAGGAATCCTCGGTGCCTATATGGGACCGGGTGGAGGTCCTCACATGGACAGGGTTTACGTGAAACGTGGGAATGGGGGAGCAGTGCGGATGTACAGGCACACGGCTGCTCCACCTGCTCTAGTGAAGGATTTCGCGCAGCGATTTCACATGGCTGGGGAGGCTACGGCGGACCCAGTTGTGCTAGAGAACTATGAGCAGGGTGAGTTTGAGATCCTACCCGATCAGTACACCAGTGTAGTGCCGGAAGCTGAGTTCTTACCCACCATGAAGAAGTGGGTGAAGAGCACTAGTGTGCGGGCAGTGCGTCCACCAGCCAGTCGTGAACACATGATGCCAGAGAGGGGCAGAAATGTGGATTGGGCTGAGGGGGAGCATCCGGGTCTGGGCCATCAACACTGGGAACCAGGAAGAACGCTGCATAGGCGTTTCAAACCGACAGACGAGCTACCTGAGGGTGAGCCCGAGTTTTCTCCTAGAGTGTTGGGTGCAGAGCTGCTGGCGCGACATGAGCGCTGGCACACACCAGAGATCAGTGAGGCAGTGGTTGCAGCGCGCTGCGATCATGCAGCGGCTGACAATGCTGCAGCGGTAGCACACTGGGACTATGATGCAGCAAACCAGCCGTCTGGGCCTTTACACCATGAGTTTAGGCCTGCAGAGACGATACTCACGAGGGATAGGGCTGTGCTGCACATAGGGGACTGTGATATCCATCCGCTTCCAACTGATGAGGAAGTGAGTGATACTGAGTCTAGTGATGGAGGTGAGGATGACTCTGAGTCTGAGTCTAGATCCCGCTCGCGTTCAGCGGAACCAGTCCAGCGGTCGATGGGCAAGGAGTTGAGTGAGCCACCCCCACCTGTGCGAGCTGACGGTCACGGCGGCGGCCGAAGTCACCGCGGGTCCACGGTGTCAGGGCGTGATGACCGAGACAGATATGATGAGCCGAGGCATATATCTGGGTCTGAGGGCCAGGGGCAAGGCGAGCTGCGGCATGTGCCTAGCGGAATAGCGACAGGAGGTGATGGCTCAGGGGGAGAGTCAGCACCAAGTGCCGCGAGGGGCAGCGGAGAACGTCTGGATCCGCCACATGAGGTGAGGGTTCGATGGGTTCCAAAGCCTTTTCACTTGATTCGCAAAATCTTGAGACCTGCTGTCCATGCTGTGGGAGCAATTGTGAGTGATGCTGCTGTTGAGCGCATTTCCCCGGAGGAAGCACGTGAGCATGTGAGTGATGCTGCGAGCCCCACAGTAATGAATGATGATGTGAATGACGTCGGTGATTTGTCTGATGGAGTGTCAGCTGCAGCTGACAGTGTGCCTTCTGATGCAGAAAAGAAGACGGGGCAGAAGGTGACTCCAAACGGTGGCCCTACTGCTAGCCTTAGTGAGTCCAGGCGTGCAGCTACCGTGAGGAAGAGGGTCGAGGCCGTAGTAGATGATCCAACGGTGCAGCAGGCCATGCGTGGTGCTCATCGTGAGAAGTGGATCACGGCAATGCTCGATGAGCTGACCTCCTTAAGAGAACATGATGTGTTTGAGCTGGTTGAGTGCCCAACAGGAGTGAAGCCTGTGACAGGCAAGTGGGTGCTTAAGATCAAGCGAGGAGCACAGGGTGAAATTGAGCGTTTCAAGGCCAGATACGTAGCCAGGGGATTTACGCAAGTGGAGGGCGTAGATTTCTTTGAGACATGGGCACCTGTGGGCAGTTACGCTACCTTCAGGGCTCTGTTGTCAGTCTGTGCAGTAGAGGATCTAGAGACGAGGCATATAGACATTAAATGTGCTTTCCTGAATGGTGTTCTGGAGGAGGAAGTGTATGTGGCACAACCTCCGGTGCTGGACGATGGGTCTGGTATGGTGTGGCGTCTGAAAAAGGCGTTGTATGGTCTGAAGCAAGGTGCCAGGGAGTGGCACAAAGCGCTTGCAGAACTCTTGTTGAATATGGGTTTTGTGAGATCAGCCAGTGACCCTGCACTGTTCATTTGCAAAGTAGGACGTTGTCTTATTTTTCTGTGGGTTGATGATCTGCTGATTTTCGGTCACAGAGAGCAGATGGATGATGCCATCAGAAAGATCCTTGAGGCATTTGAGGGTCGTGACCTGGGGGAGCTGGGATATGTGCTAGGCATGGACGTCAAACGTGATCGAACTGCTCGCACTATCACCATCACACACAGAAAGAGCATCAGGGACATGCTAGGGAGATTTGGCATGAGTGAGTGCAGACGGGCGCCAACTCCATTGGTACCAAAGCAGAAAATGTTTAGTCTGAAGGAAGATCCTAGCCAGGCGAAGGCTACAGGCACAGAGCATAAGAGGTTTATGCAAGCCGTAGGAAGCATCCAGTATGTGGCAGTTGTGTCGCGTCTAGACATTGCGTTTCCGGCTAATGTCCTGGCCAGCCATATGGCTGGGAGTGCTAAATGTCATTGGAATGGTGTCCTTCACGTACTGAGATACCTGCGAGGGACCATAAACTTTGGCTTGACCTTTAGTGGCTCCAATGGGGGATGTGAGGTGTTGGAAGCATTTACGGATGCTGACTTCGCCAATGGTGCTTGCTTGAAGAGCGTGTCAGGAGTAGTAGTCCGGATGCATGGGAACTGTGTGTTCTGGCGTTCGAAGAGGCAGACTATTGTGGCTGGTGATACAACTGAGGCAGAGCTCATTGCTATGAGTTTAGCAGCCAATGAGGTGATGTGGGCTAAGCAGTTGTGCACTGATCTTGGTTTGTCGGCTGTGAAGCCAACGCTGTGGGGCGACAACAAGAGTGCCAACTTGCTAGCAGTGAACCCCATCTCTAGTGACCGCTCTAAGCACATCAGGGTCAGGGACCTGAGGGTCCGAGAGTTCGTAGAACTCGATGAGTTAAGTATCAGCTGGGTTAGCACGGTAGACATGCTAGCTGATATGTTTACTAAGGTGTTGGCAGGACCAGCACTGGCAAAATTTAGAGATAGACTGCAGCTTGCCGTAGTACAAGCTTAGTCTAGGGGGAGTGTCGTGATCCAGCCATGCACAGGACTACGGTGACCATGCATGGTGGCATACACAGGACTACGGTGACCATGTATGCGGGGAATCACGGTGCTGATCCGGAGTGGCTATGGGGCAGCCATGCACCGATGGCTGACCATTTGCACGAGCAATGCATGCAAGATTGCGTGCCGCAGACATTGATTCTGATCGTATCCGTATGAGACGTTGATTGAACGCTTATATAGGCTCTAAAGATCGTAGTGTAATCACTCTCTCTTCTACTGTCCAAAGTCTCACGTGCATTCATCCTCCAAGTGAAGGTACAGGCGCTGTCACGGACAGATACCTAAGACAGCAAGGTATGTGACAGCACCAACCCCTGCGCATGACGACATGCTCAGGATCCCACAGGCCTTAGGCCGCGGTCCAATGAATTACGTCACCTCTTGGCAACTTGTAGTTGCTCAGACCACCTGCCGACGAACTTGTTCACTCTCGTATTCTCTTTGCGCAAAACTTGCGAGATGGGAGTGACGGGATGCTGCCCGTACTTCAGCATGAACGGCGTGTTGTCGATAGTCGAATTGTGTGCATTGTTCATGGCGAACTCTGCCACAGGCAACAGCGTATCCCAATTTTTCTGCGATTCGTCAACGAAATGCCTAAGTGTATCCTCTAACACACCATTGGCGTTTTCTGTTTGACCGTCAGACTAGGGGTGCTTGCCTGAGGACTTGTTGTGCTCAATGCCGAAGTGTTCGCACATAAGCTCCCAAAACGACGCAAAGCACACGTCCCGGTCTGACACTATGCTGCTGGATTTTCCATGCAGCTTCCACACTGTATCTTCAAACAGGTGGACCAGATCTGCGGCAGTGACATTCTTTGTGCATGGCGCCAGGTGCACCATCTTCGACAAGCGATCAACGAAGACCACGATAGTATTGTAACCCCGCTCAAATACACGCAAGTCAGTTATCAGGTCTAAAGACACTGATTCCCATCGTCGACCTGGGATAGGGAGAGGGTGTAATTCGCCTTATGGTCATACGACGGCGTTGTTGGTAAAACACCGGTGCCCGGAGGCACGTGGAGCCCAGTGGCTCCACCCCTTGAGGAGCTCCACTACTGCCTAGAACCGCTGAGAGAGAGGCCATGGGCCCGATCCGATGGGGGGTCACAGGAAGAACCCTCCAGCCGCCCACACGTGGAGAAACCTCGCGGGGACTTGGAATCCTCTAGATCATCTACACCTGCATGGGCCCGGGCGGGCGGGATCTTAGCTGAAAGCTGCGAAGCACTAGCAACGAACACCCACTCTGCGTGGCGAGCCGCTGCTCGCACCAGCCTAAAAACATCCAATCTCTGCACAGCCTCCGGCCCGCAGCAGAGCTGCGACCCCTGTAGACACCGAAGGCCAGAGTCCTTCGGTCCGCCGTCGCCATTTCCACCATAAGTGCGATTACAGTCCACGTATTCCACCTTATGGTCATACGACGGCGGTGTTGAGTAAACACCGGTGCCCGGAGGCACGTGGAGCCCAGTGGCTCCACCCCGTGAGGAGCTCCACTACTGCCTAGAACCGCTGAGACCTACGCAGAATGTAAAGGAGGGAGATCGAGCGCGTTCAGCGCGTCGCATGCCGCCTACGGCCACTTGAATTTCGCTGGCATATGTTTGCTTGCCTGCGTGTGCCACATCACGATAAAATTCCATTGGATCATCGTATTCACAGTGATGCATCGAACATCCGTCATCCTCGGCAAATCTGTTGTGCGTGTTCGCCCCGACTGCAGGGCCCCTCACTGACATCACTGGCAAAGCCTTAATAAAGCGAATCTCCTGTCATATCAATATACCGCCCGAGCCTCCGTCATATGAATCCTTCATGCACCTCGCTTCTATCTTGTGCAACATCTCTTGGGAAACCTGCAGCAGCTACTCCCGGCCTAGACCGCTCGTCCAGGCATTTCGCAAGATACACTGCTTCGATCTCCTCACAAACTCAACATCTGCATCATGGCTTATCTTGGCCTCTTGTGCAATAACCCATCTCTGCAACAACCCATCTAACACGAGGACCCCTTCCCGGTCACTGTCGTGTTCCGGTCGTCGGCAGACCAGCTCTGTGTTATTTGTGAAACTCTATGTTGGTGTCTCCATGATGCTTCTCCTCCGCCAGCCTCGCCAGGTGTGCATCATGAATTTTGGTACATCTAGCCGCGGGGCTCGATGCCAGCTAGCTTCATGGTCCTCCGCTCGTGAATCCCAGCCCTCTTGTGCGCGCCTCCAGCCTCGCCTCCAGCCTCAGTGTCAATGTCAAAATTCAATATACCCTTGGCTTTGGCGTGATGATCCGCATGGTTACCGCCCTTGCTCTTTCGGCTGCTTTGAACAACACCGCCTTGCTACTGCGGCAAGCAAACCCCAACTGTTGTACAGAATAATCCCTTGCGTCGTGAACGCACCCTGTGCATGCTACCTGAGAAAGTCGCATGTTCGACATCAAAATGACTCTGTATGCTTGACGGTTGCGCGATCTCTGTATCCCATCTGCTCATCCTCCTGCTTCAAATACTAATCTTGCATCACATGCTGGGTCTTGTGCTTCTTCAGTCCAAGCGGATCTTCATCCTCTGCCAAAATTCAGTTGTCATTTGTTTGTTCCTGCTTGCAGCGCTCCCGACTTCAGTGGAATACTGACTCCTTCCCCGGCTGTTCTTAAAAACAGCCCCCCCGATCGCTTTGGAAAGCGCCCCCCCCCCCCGACTGCTGTGCAAAACAGTTCCCCGGCTGCTGTTAACAACAGCTTCCGCCGACTTCTATCGTGTCGCCCCTCTACTCGAATCTGCATCTCGTCACCCACCCCAACCCCTTCAAAGCAGCATCTTCAACGCCATATCGTAGGCGTTGATGTGATCCGTCCGCTAAACCTGTGCATCATCTAGCCTTACGTAGTAATCCTGCTTCACCACACAGTACTTGTGCACCAACAGTCAATTCGGCTCTTCATCCTCTGCCAGAATCCAGCCGTCATTTGCTTGCCCCTGCTTGCAGCGTTCCCAACTTCAGTGGAATGCAGAATCCTTCCCCGGCTGCTCTTAAAAACAGCCCCCCCGACTGCTTTGGAAAGCGCCCCCCCCGACTCCTGTGCAAAACAGTTCCCCGGCTGCTATTAACAGCAGCTTCCGCCGACTTCTATCGTGTCGCCCCTCTACTCGAATCTGCATCTCGTTGTCGTAATTCAGTGGACCGCAGCCCTAAAGGCACTGTGGGATCTAAGCACTGTGTAGCTGTGCGCAGGGGGTCGCGCTGTCACATACCTGGCTGGTGTACAGGCCTCCGCTGTGACAGTGCGCGCTCAGTCTTTGGAATATAGCACGTGAGTCTTTGGCAGAGTAGAGTGATTACACTATGATCAGTAGAGCCTATATAAGCGTTCAACCAAACGTCTCATACGGATACGATCAGAATCATTGTCTGCGGCACGCAATCTAGCATGCATTGCTCGTGCATATGGTAAGCCATCGGTGCATGGCGTCCCATAGCCACTCCGGATCAGCACCGTGCATCCACTCCATGCATGGTGACCGTAGTCCTGTGCATGGCTGGATCACGACACTCCCCCTAGACTAGGCTTGTACTACCGCAAGCTGTAGTCTATCTCTAAATTTTGCTAGTGCTGGTCCCGCCAACACTTTCGTAAACATATCAGCTAGCATGTCTACCGTGCTAACCCAGCTGATAGTCAACTCATCGAGTTCTACGAACTCTCGGACCCTCAGGTCCCTGACCCTGATGTGCTTGGAGCGGTCACTAGAGATGGGGTTCACTGCTAGCAAGTTGGCACTCTTGTTGTCACCCCACAGAGTTGGCTTCACAGCCGACAAACCAAGATCAGTGCACAACTGCTTAGCCCACATCACCTCATTGGCTGCTGAACTCATAGCAATGAGCTCTGCCTCAGTTGTATCACCAGCCACAATAGTCTGCCTCTTCGAACGCCAGAACACACAGTTCCCATGCATCCGGACTATCACTCCTGACACGCTCTTCAAGCAAGCACTATTGGCGAAGTCAGCATCCGTAAATGCTTCCAACACCTCACTTCCCTCATTGGAGCCACTAAAAGTCAAGCCAAGATCTATGGTCCCTCGCAGGTATCTCAGTACATGCTGGACAGCAGCCCAATGACACTTCGCACTCCCAGCCATATGCCTGGCCAAGACATTAGCCGGAAAGGAAATATCAGGACGCGACACAGCAGCCACATACTGGATGCTTCCTACGGCTTGCACAAATCTCTTATGCTCTGCGACAGTAGCCTTCTCCTGGCTAGGATCATCCTTCAGACTAAACACTTTCTGCTTTGGTACCAACGGCGTTGGTGCCTTTCTGCACTCACTCATACTGAACCTTTCCAGCATGTCCCTGATGTTCTTTCTGTGCGTTATGGTGATAGTGCGAGCAGATCGATCACGTATGACCTCCATACCCAGCACATATCCCAGCTCCCCCAGGTCACGACCCTCAAATGCCTCAAGGATCCTGCTGATGGCATCATCCATCTGCTCCTTACGACCGAAGATCAACAGATCATCGACCCATAAGAAAATAAGACATCGTCCTACTTTGCAAATAAACAGTGCGGGGTCACTGGCTGATCTCACAAAGCCCATTCTCAACAAGAGCTCTGCAAGCGCTTTATGCCACTCCCTGGCAGCTTGCTTCAGACCATACAACGCCTTTTTCAGACGCCACACCATACCAGACCCATCGTCCAGTACCGGAGGTTGTGCCACATACACTTCCTCTTCCAGAACACCATTCAGGAAAGCACATTTAATGTCTATGTGTCTCGTCTCCAGATCCTCTACAGCACAGACAGACAACAGAGCCCTGAAAGTAGCATAGCTACCCACAGGTGCCCATGTCTCAAAGAAATCTACGCCTTCTACTTGCGTAAATCCCCTGGCTACATATCTAGCCTTGAATCGCTCAATCTCACCCTGTGCTCCTCGCTTAATCTTAAGCACCCACTTGCCTGTCACAGGCTTCACTCCTGCTGGGCACTTGACTAACTCGAACACATCATGTTCCCTTAAGGAGGTCAACTCATCAAGCATTGCTATGATCCACTGCTCACGATGGCAGCCTCTCATGGCTTGCTGCACCGTTGGACCGTCCAGCACAGCTTTGACCTTCTTCCTCGCAGCAGCTGCACGCCGGGACTCACTACGGCTAGCAGTCTTGCCACTGCTCGGAATCACCTCCTGCCCCGTCGTCTTTTCTGCATCAGGAGTCACACTGTCAGCCGTAGCAAACACTCCATCCGCCCAGTCACCGACGTCACTCTCCATGTGGACTACTGTGGAGCTCCCAGCATCATCATGCTCACGTGCATCATCCGGGGAAATGCGCTCAACAGCAGCATTCTCACTTTCATTCACTCCCACAGCATGGACAGCAGGTCTTAAGGTTTTGCGAATCAATTTGAAAGGTTTTGGAACCCATCGGACCCTCACCTCTTGTGGTGGATCCAGATGTTCTCCGCTGCCTCCTGCGGCACTTGGTGCTAACTCTCCCCCTGAGCCAGCGCCGCCTGCCTCTCCTCCACTAGGCACATGCCGTAGCTTGCCTTTGTCGTGATCCAGCCATGCACAGGACTACGGAGACCATGCATGGTGGCATACACAGGACTACGGAGACCATGTATGCATGGATGCACGGTGCTGATCCGGAGTGGCTATGGGACGCCATGCACCGATGGCTTACCATATGCACGAGCAATGCATGCTAGATTGCGTGAGCAGACAATGATTCTGATCGTATCCGTATGAGACGTTTGGTTGAACGCTTATATAGGCTCTACTGATCAAAGTGTAATCACTCTACTCTGCCAAAGACTCACGTGCTATAATCCAAGACTGAGAGCGCACTGTCACAGCGGAGGCCTGTACACCAGCCAGGTATGTGACAGCGCGACCCCCTGCGCACGGCTACGCCATGCTTAGATCCCACAGTGCCTACGGGCTACGGTCTACTGAATTACGACAGCCTTGCCCCTGACTATCAACACACTGTGGCATATGCCGTGGCTCATCATGCTCCCAGCGTACTGCACGTCCTGACACCGCTGACCCTTGCCTTCGGTTGTACTTCCCGTGGCTATCAGATTTCGCAGGTGGGGGTGGCTCACTCGGCGCCTTGCCCATCGACCGTTGGACTCGCTGCGGTGAACGCGAGCGCGATCGAGACCGAGATTCTGAGGGCTCAGATGCCCCTGAGAACGACTCAGCCGAGTCACTGGCAGCCCCTGGCTGTTCCTCCCCCGCAGACTCATCATTCTCACTACCCTGTGGCTCAATGCGGCAGCCACTCAAATCCAGCACTGCTCTATCCCGCGTAGGGATCACATCTCTCGGTCGCATCTCAGCATTGTGCGGACCGGATGGTTGCTGAACCGCATCATACTCCCAGTGTGGTACCCTGTTCACACAGTCCTCGGCCGTGTAAGCGCAATGCGCTGTCACCACTGCCTCACTGATCTCAGGCGTGTGCCACCGCTCATGCCTGGCTATCAGCTCAGAGCCTAAAACACGCGGTGAAAACGGCGGCTCACCCTCAGGCAACTCATCATCCGGCACATAGCGCCGATGCAACTGCCTGCCTGGTTCCCAGTGTGTGTGCCCCAGCGCTAAATGCTCCCCCTCAGCCCAATCCACATTTCTGCCCCTCTCTGGCATCATGTGATCACGACTGGCTGGTGGTCGCACTGCCCTAACACTAGTTGATCTCAACCATTTCTGCATGTCGGGCAAGAAAACAACGTCAGGTACTACACGAGTATGCTCATCGGGCATGATCTCGAATTCTCCCAGCTCGTAGTTCTTCAACATGACCGGATCCACCGTAGCTTGCTCCGACATGTGGAAACGTTTCGCGAACTCTCTCAGCAGAGCTGGTGGAGAAGCCGTATGCCTATACATACGCACTGCTCCCCCATTCCCTCGCTTCACGTAAGCTCTATCCATGTGAGGACCAGCACCCGGTCCCATATAGAAACCGAGCACTCCTCTCTCATCCAGGTGTCTGAAGTCCTCTCTCCGGGCATATACATACATCGGACACCCGAAAGGCTTCACCTGGGCCACCACCAGATGGAATGTGTCCTCACTCACATTCCTGAACCATAACAGATATGGCACAATCTGTCTGACATCAACATTCTTCACACACTGGGCGACAAACTTCCCATCGCCCCTGGCCATACCCTCATCAGCCAGAGCCTGCAGACTCATCTGCTGAGCCTGAGCTCTCCTCGTCTGCAACTGTGCAGCTCTCACAGCCTCATTCGTTGACCACGGGTCACGACTGGCCTGCACATGTCTCTCCTCCAGTTTCTGCTTGGCCTCCTTCCGCCTAAAACCCTCTAGAGCTGTGCTAGGCGTCAGGTTATGCGCATGGTTCACACACATATACGCCTCTGGCCACAGAAATGCAGGCACAGCCGCTTGTAGCAGGCTTGCCCTCACACTCCTGTTCAGCACACCGATCTTTCTCTCCACCATTCCGTTGGACTCATGCTGGCCCGTGGCAGTGTACGTGTGCTCAATGCCACGCCACGCGAGGTACTGAGCCAGCTGGTTAGAGCTGAACTCACCGCCCTGGTCAGTGTGCAGCCTCCGCACCCCAACCTCTCTATCATACACGATCTGAGTGCGAATTCGCTCAATCAGCAGGCATATCATTTCCGCAGCCCCACTCTTGGACTTCAACGGGATCACATGGGAGTACCGGGAGTACTCATCCACCACTACCAGGATGTAGTTCATACCCCCGATTCCTACTGGCTTGATCTGCCCTGCTAGATCAGCATGCAACACTTCTCCTGCATAGGTGGCATTCTCCGTCACCTTGCCCCCGTGCTGTGCTCTATCGCCACTTCTCTGTTCAGCCACGTGGCAACCATGACACTGAAGCGCTTCCCCCGTAGGTTTCAGCATCTTCAGGCCATACAGTTGTGGGTTGTCTCTCATCAACTAGAGTACCCGATTGCCAGCATGGTGAAAAGCGATATGCACTAGGAATGATGGATCAACCTGGAAGGAATATCCTTGTTCATTCGGTACACCGGTCACTGCAGCAACTTGCTGCTGCTCACGTACCCATTTCCCATTCCTATGAAACAAGTTATTCGCACTTGACCAGGCTG
This sequence comes from Ulva mutabilis, assembly GCA_900538255.1. Lineage (NCBI taxonomy): Eukaryota > Viridiplantae > Chlorophyta > Ulvophyceae > Ulvales > Ulvaceae > Ulva > Ulva mutabilis. Next base: position 1,023,884 of record UNSF01000019.1, read on the forward strand.
CTCCTCTATCTACCGGCCGCATTTGCCATATCGGCCTGCCTTTCCCACAGAACCATGTCAGAGTAGGTTTTCCATCCTCATCCTCACCCTGCTCACAGTTCCTGTGGAACCCATAGCTCTGGTCATGAAACCCAGGCATCACTACCCGGTTTGCATGCTTGCCCGTATGCAAGTATATCTCGGACTTTTTCAACTCCTTTGTTGAAAGGATGTTGATGGGACTGGCCGGCACCCAGTAGACGTTTGTCAACTCTATGTCTACTGGTGTGATAGTGCCCTGTGCACTCACATACTCTCCCAGATTAGCTCTGATCGTGCCCACACCATACATGTCTAGCCTGCCCTGGTCAAGAGGCTGACACTGCGGCATATCTGGTGGCTTGATCTCGCAAAACATATCATAGTCAAAGCATATGTTTATGTCTGAGCCACTATCTATTAGGAAAGTGTACGGCATGTTGGGAGACGGCCCATCAGCACAGTCAGCTCGCAGCTTATCTAGGTCAACTACAGCTACCTGAGGGCCACCGCGGCCTCTGCCACGGCCTCGCCCTGCAGCTGCTTGCTTCTGCAGGAATTGTTTGACCTCTGCGGAGAGCAATGGACAATCCTTTTGCACATGTCCAGGCTTATCACAGTTGAAGCATTTTCTCTTTTCTGCTCCCCCTGCTGCCCCTGCTCCCACAGCTGCTACCTGTGGGGGTGAACCTTGGCGACCACCGTAGCGTCCACCTCGGTACCCACGTCCCCCATGGCGCTGTTGTCCACCGCGATCGTTCGTGGGAATCGCGATGAACCCTGCTTGCTGTTTGTCTGGGCATGTTTCAACAGCGTAGACACCACCTGCTGTACTGGCATGGCCTGCAGCATGGGCTGCAACAGGCTGTACTCTCTGTCTACTGCCAGCAACCGTGATCTGTACAACTGATCAGACACAGTCTCACCCAGTCCTCTCATCTGGTTTACTATGCCCACCACCTCATTCACATGCTTCTCCAGCGGCTTGCCAGCCTGCTGGGTACTGCTGAGCTGGTGATACAGCTTCTGTATTTCTACTTCCACTGATGGCATATACTTAGCATGCAGCAACGACCAGACCTCATGGACGAAACTACAGTCTGCCACGAAGTCTCTATCCTCCTTTGGCAGTGTGGTGAACAACCAGTGCATGACTTGCTCATGAGCCTGGCTGCTCTGAGCAAGCGGATCATTGACTAGCAGGCTACTCTCACCCACCATCTTTGCCCAGCTCTCTACCTCCTTCTTAAATATTCGGAAGTGATCAGTCTTATAGTGCCACACCGGGAATCTGTTCTTCTCTACTAGAGATTTCCCCGGTGCTGGCCTGGGCATGGCAAGCGACAGCGCTTGCGCCAGCGTGCTTACGTCAATAGATCCAGCCGTAGCTGGTACTCCTGATGACATCGCAGCCTGCGAAGGCTGCGGTATCGGAGGCGGTATCTGTTGGGTCATCCACGCAGCTGGCGCTGCGAGATGTGCTGGCTGTGTTCCTTGCGCCGCACCCTGAGCTCCTGCTTCCCCCGTAGGATGAGCATTTCCCGGCAATGCCGCCTGCAGAGGACCTGCATTGGGATACCCGTAGGTCCCAACGCGCTGTTCTTCCCCGTAGGTCACGAACTGGTCCTCTGCGGCCTGCTCGCGGCGCGCTGTGGAACGTGTGTGGTGGCGAGGACGAACTTCTTCTCCATCCTCGCCGTCAGAGCCGATAGATCCCTGGCGAGATGCCACTGGAACTTCTCGGCGTGGTGGCATCCTGCAACACGACCATCGTGCGTCGCAGGACACGCAGACCCGTAGGCCTTTCTGCGAGACCAGTACCCTGACAGAATGCAGTCCAGCCGTAGCGTTATGCATCTGTGTACTCTAGTCTCTCTACGGACTCTACAGCTAAACGCTAGAGCGGTGTGAATCGCTCATCGGGACGCTCAGCCGTAGCCGTAGACCCCTGGACTCTATCGCAAGCATACAACCATTGCTAGAATACCCACAATCATCACCGATACCATGTCGTAATTCAGTGGACCGCAGCCCTAAAGGCACTGTGGGATCTAAGCACTGTGTAGCTGTGCGCAGGGGGTCGCGCTGTCACATACCTGGCTGGTGTACAGGCCTCCGCTGTGACAGTGCGCTCTCAGTCTTTGGAATATAGCACGTGAGTCTTTGGCAGAGTAGAGTGATTACACTATGATCAGTAGAGCCTATATAAGCGTTCAACCAAACGTCTCATACGGATACGATCAGAATCATTGTCTGCGGCACGCAATCTAGCATGCATTGCTCGTGCATATGGTAAGCCATCGGTGCATGGCGTCCCATAGCCACTCCGGATCAGCACCGTGCATCCACTCCATGCATGGTGACCGTAGTCCTGTGCATGGCTGGATCACGACACTCGTCACCCACCCCAACCCATTCAAAGCAGCATCTTCAACGCCATATCGTAGGCATTGATGTAAATCGTCCGCTAAACCTGTGCATTATCTAGCCTTACGTAGTAATCTTGCTTCACCACACAGTACTTGTGCACCATCAGTCCAATCGGCTCTTCATCCTCTGCCAAAATCCAGCCGTCACTTGCCTGCCCCTGATTGCAGCGCTCCCGACTTCAGTGGAATACATATTCCTACCCCGGTTGCTCTGAAAAACAGCCCCCCCGACCGCTTTGGAAAGCGCCCCCCCCCCCCCCCCCCCCCCCCGACTGCTGTGCAAAACAGTTCCCCGGCTGCTATGAACAGCAGATTCTATTACGTCGCCCATTTACTCCAATCTGCATCGCGTCACCCAGCCCAACCCCTTCAAAGCAGCATCTTCATCGCCATGACGTAATCGTTGTTGTGATCCTACGCATCATCTAGCCTGCCATAGTACTTCTGCTTCGCAAAACACAGTGCTTGTGCGCCATCCGTCCAAGCCGATCTGCTCCCTCTGTCAGAGTCTCGCACTTCAGTGCACGCAGACTGTCACAAGGCACATCTTCAGCATCCTAGCCTCGGATTTGGTATAGCTCAACCGCCACAGCTGCGCCTCTTCCCTCCTGCAGTCTGTGTGCCTCATCAGCCCACTCTGCTCTTCCTCACATATCATACTCTCGCACTGCTATGGAAAGTCCACGCATGCTAACTCTCGTTTCGCATCTTCAACCCCTAGCCTAGGCGGTGGCGTAGCCGAGTTGTCAAGACTGTGCATCTTCTTGCTCGAAATCCCTGTGTCTCGTCGGTCCAAGGACCGCTCCGTCCTCTGCAAGACTCGCGCAGTGCTATGGAAAGCCAATGCATGCAGACTGTCACAAGGCGCATCTTCAACACCATAGCGTGGGAATCGGTATGGCTCAACCGCCACAGCTGCGTGTCTTCCTTCCTGAAGTCTCTGCGCCTCGTCAGTCCAATCCGTTGTTCCACACATGTCAGACTCCCGCACTGCTATAGAAAGTCAGTGCATGCTGACTGTCAAGAGTCGCATCTTCAGCGCCCGCACTGCTATGGAAAGTCAGTGCATGCTGACTTTCAAGAGTCGCATCTTCAACACCCTAGCCTAGGCATTGGTGTGGTTGAGCCGTCCGACTAATGCATCCTCGTGCGTGAAGCACCACTCCGGCTTCACGTACTAACCTCATGTGTCATCGGCCCAAGCACCTCTGCACCATCTATCAGACTTCCGCACTGCTGTCGAAAGTCAGTGCATGCAAATTGCAACCACGCGCTATCCGGATATATCGCAGGCGTCGGTGTGATCCCCGTGTCAAAACGATGCTCCCTCGCACATTAATCTAGTGTGTGTATTCATCACGGTTCATCGCCGGTTTCGAGGAGACTTGAATAATGTTGTTGTTCCGCACAACCAAAATTATATACATAGATCTGCGATATTAATAAATATTCGTGCGCGCGCACGATCTTTGTCCGACCTCGTCACGCATCCCAGTTGGAAGCTGACCTCTGTCGCATCTGCATCGCTCCGCATCACTATATATGCTACGCTGGTTGCATGGTTGTCGCATCACATCAATGCGCCAAACAGTCACAACGACTCCCATGGTAAACGTGTCCCACGCGATAGCAGCATCTGTACTTAATCCGGCCCGCGAGGGTCGTATGCGATCTAGACGTCGTGCGGTCGGGTAACACCCGAGTGCCGGAGTCCCGTCACCACTGTGGTCGTTGATTGTGATTTCCGAAAGTGAACTTCCGTGACGCTCATGGAGATGCACTTCAGAATGCCCGAAATGGCTTCGTGTTCGTCCATTTACTTGAAGCTCTTGCCCGCCCTTTATTGCCGAGGACATATAAAGGCACAATCTACCATGGGGAATACTTAACGCCTTTCCGAGTCCAGCGTCTTGTACAAGGCTTGCACCTTGTGGGGCAGGTAACATTTGTGCACTTGCCAAGGGCATTGTCGAACATACTTGTAGCTGACGCTTGTCTGTGCCCACTCGTGCCGCGGCGCCACGAAGCGTTATGCCGTCTCGGAACTACGAAACTCCACGAATACCGGACAACGTAACGCAACGCAATCAGCCGTGCATGATTAGTATACGCCAATATGTTGACCATCAGGCCGAAGTATCCGAATACTATCTGGCAGGAGCACTCAGAGTACGTCTGCGATATCGATTTGGCATGCATCTGTTGTTGGATCATGTGCAAGCATGGCTGGCCATCCAAGTCTATTAGCGTCAAAACGAAACCAAGTGCAAACGCCTGCTTGTGCACACGCGACGGGATGTGTCGTGCATCTCCGCGAACCTCGAACGTCCACAAACGCGCCGAGAGCCACACGAGGACGACTCTGTAATTATTTCTCCAAAACAGATGCTCCTCTGCCGAGGTAAGAAATGAAAAATGAAGCGTCGCAATTGCACACCTGATTGCGCCCAGACGGAAGGGGGTAGCGCGTTCGCTCGAGCAGCCCACCAGCCTCCACACGCAGTGACGTAATTCAGTGGACCGCGGCCTAAGGCCTGTGGGATCCTGAGCATGTCGTCATGCGCAGGGGTTGATGCTGTCACATACCTTGCTGTCTTAGGTATCTGTCCGTGACAGCGCCTGTACCTTCAGTGGAGGATGAATGCACGTGAGTCTTAGGACAGTAGAAGAGAGAGAGTGATTACACTACGATCTGTAGAGCCTATATAAGCGTTCAATCAACGTCTCATACGGATACGATCAGAATCAATGTCTGCGGCACGCAATCTTGCATGCATTGCTCGTGCATATGGTCAGCCATCGGTGCATGGCTGCCCCATAGCCACTCCGGATCAGCACCGTGATTCCCCGCATACATGGTCACCGTAGTCCTGTGTATGCCACCATGCATGGTCACCGTAGTCTTGTGCATGGCTGGATCACGACACTCCCCCTAGACTAAGCTTGTACTACCGCAAGCTGCAGTCTATCTCTGAATTTTGCTAGTGCTGGTCCTGCCAACACCTTAGTGAACATATCAGCTAGCATGTCTACCGTGCTAACCCAGCTGATAGTCAACTCATCGAGTTCTACGAACTCTCGGACCCTCAGGTCCCTGACCCTGATGTGCTTAGAGCGGTCACTAGAGATGGGGTTCACTGCTAGCAAGTTGGCACTCTTGTTGTCACCCCACAGCGTTGGCTTCACAGCCGACAAACCAAGATCAGTGCACAACTGCTTAGCCCACATCACCTCATTGGCTGCTGAACTCATTGCTATGAGCTCTGCCTCAGTTGTATCACCAGCCACAATAGTCTGCCTCTTCGAACGCCAGAACACACAGTTCCCATGCATCCGGACTACTACTCCTGACACGCTCTTCAAGCAAGCACCATTGGCAAAGTCAGCATCCGTAAATGCTTCCAACACCTCACATCCCCCATTGGAGCCACTAAAGGTCAAGCCAAAGTTTATGGTCCCTCGCAGGTATCTCAGTACGTGAAGGACACCATTCCAATGACATTTGGCACTCCCAGCCATATGCCTGGCCAAGACATTAGCCGGAAACGCAATGTCTGGACGCGACACAACTGCCACATACTGGATGCTTCCTACGGCTTGCATAAACCTCTTATGCTCTGTGCCTGTAGCCTTCGCCTGGCTAGGATCTTCCTTCAGACTAAACATTTTCTGCTTTGGTACCAACGGAGTTGGCGCCCGTCTGCACTCACTCATGCCAAATCTCTCTAGCATGTCCCTGATGCTCTTTCTGTGTGTGATGGTGATAGTGCGAGCAGTTCGATCACGTATGACCTCCATGCCCAGCACATATCCCAGCTCCCCCAGGTCACGACCCTCAAATGCCTCAAGGATCTTTCTGATGGCATCATCCATTTGCTCTCTGTGACCGAAAATCAGCAGATCATCGACCCACAGAAAAATAAGACAACGTCCTACTTTGCAAATGAACAGTGCAGGGTCACTGGCTGATCTCACAAAACCCATATTCAACAAGAGTTCTGCAAGCGCTTTGTGCCACTCCCTGGCACCTTGCTTCAGACCATACAACGCCTTTTTCAGACGCCACACCATACCAGACCCATCGTCCAGCACCGGAGGTTGTGCCACATACACTTCCTCCTCCAGAGCACCATTCAGGAAAGCACATTTAATGTCTATATGCCTCGTCTCTAGATCCTCTACTGCACAGACTGACAACAGAGCCCTGAAGGTAGCGTAACTGCCCACAGGTGCCCATGTCTCAAAGAAATCTACGCCCTCCACTTGCGTAAATCCCCTGGCTACGTATCTGGCCTTGAAACGCTCAATTTCACCCTGTGCTCCTCGCTTGATCTTAAGCACCCACTTGCCTGTCACAGGCTTCACTCCTGTTGGGCACTCAATCAGCTCAAACACATCATGTTCTCTTAAGGAGGTCAGCTCATCGAGCATTGCCGTGATCCACTTCTCACGATGAGCACCACGCATGGCCTGCTGCACCGTTGGATCATCTACTACGGCCTCGACCCTCTTCCTCACGGTAGCTGCACGCCTGGACTCACTAAGGCTAGCAGTAGGGCCACCGTTTGGAGTCACCTTCTGTCCCGTCGTCTTTTCTGCATCAGGAGGCACACTGTCAGCTGCAGCTGACACTCCATCAGAACAGTCACCGACGTCATTCTCATCATCATTCATTACTGTGGGGCTCGCAGCATCACTCACATGCTCACGTGCTTCCTCCGGGGAAATGCGCTCAACAGCAGCATCACTCACAATTGCTCCCACAGCATGGACAGCAGGTCTCAAGATTTTGCGAATCAAGTGAAAAGGCTTTGGAACCCATCGAACCCTCACCTCATGTGGCGGATCCAGACGTTCTCCGCTGCCCCTCGCGGCACTTGGTGCTGACTCTCCCCCTGAGCCATCACCTCCTGTCGCTATTCCGCTAGGCACATGCCGCAGCTCGCCTTGCCCCTGGCCCTCAGACCCAGATATATGCCTCGGCTCATCATATCTGTCTCGGTCATCACGCCCTGACACCGTGGACCCGCGGTGACTTCGGCCGCCGCCGTGACCGTCAGCTCGCACAGGTGGGGGTGGCTCACTCAGCTCCTTGCCCATCGACCGCTGGACTGGTTCCGCTGAACGCGAGCGGGATCTAGACTCAGACTCAGAGTCATCCTCACCTCCATCACTAGACTCAGTATCACTCACTTCCTCATCAGTTGGAAGCGGATGGATATCACAGTCCCCTATGTGCAGCACAGCCCTATCCCTCGTAGGGATCGTCTCTGCAGGCCTAAACTCGTGGTGTAAAGGCCCAGACGGCTGGTTTGCTGCATCATAGTCCCAGTGTGCTACCGCTGCAGCATTGTCAGCCGCTGCATGATCGCAGCGCGCTGCAACCACTGCCTCGCTGATCTCTGGTGTGTGCCAGCGCTCATGTCGCGCCAGCAGCTCTGCACCCAACACTCTAGGAGAAATCTCGGGCTCACCCTCAGGTAGCTCGTCTGTCGGTTTGAAACGCCTATGCAGCGTTCTGCCTGGTTCCTAGTGTTGATGGCCCAGACCCGGATGCTCCCCCTCAGCCCAATCCACATTTCTGCCCCTCTCTGGCATCATGTGTTCACGACTGGCTGGTGGACGCACTGCCCGCACACTAGTGCTCTTCACCCACTTCTTCATGTTGGGCAAGAACTCAGCTTCCGGCACTACACTGGTGTACTGATCGGGTAGGATCTCAAACTCACCCTGCTCATAGTTCTCTAGCACAACTGGGTCCGCCGTAGCCTCCCCAGCCATGTCAAATCGCTGCGCGAAATCCTTCACTAGAGCAGGTGGAGCAGCCGTGTGCCTGTACATCCGCACTGCTCCCCCATTCCCACGTTTCACGTAAACCCTGTCCATGTGAGGACCTCCACCCGGTCCCATATAGGCACCGAGGATTCCTCGCGCTTCCAGGTGCCTGAAGTGCTCCCTCCTTGGATACACATACATTGGACACCCGAAAGGCTTCACCTGTGCCACCACGAGACGGAAGTCATCTTCTTTGACCTTCCTAAACCATAACAAGTATGGCACAATCTCTCTGACATTCACATTTCTCATATGCTGTGCCACAAATGCCAATTCTCTCCTGGCAACCAGCGTCTCACACAGCTCATTCAGGCTCAGCGCATGCGCTGCAGCCTTCCTGACTCTCAGCTGCTTAGCCCGCTGCTGCACGTTCGTGGACCATGGCTCAGAGCTGGTGGCAACAAGCCTATCCTCCAGCTTCTGCTTTGCCTCCCTCCGCCTCACACCCTCCAGTGCTGTGCTCGGCGTCAGGTTGTGTGCATGGTTCACGCACATGTATGCCTCCGGCCACAGGAATGCAGGCACTGCTGCCTGCGGCAGGCTCGCCCGCACTGACGTGTTCAGCACACCGATCTTTCGTTCTACCAACCCATTTGACTCATTTTGGGCGGTGTCAGTGAACGTGTGTACTATCCCTCGCCACTCAAGGTACTGAGCCAGCTGACTCGAGCTGAACTCACCTCCTTGGTCCGTGTGCAGCCTACGCACCCTTACCTCCTTGTCATAGACAATCTGAGTGCGGATGCGTTCTATCAGAAGACATATCATCTCCGCAGCACCGCTTTTTGACTTCAGCGGGATCACATGTGAGTACCTGCTGTACTCATCCACTACTATCAGGATGTAGTTCATTCCTCCTATGCCTACTGGCTTAATCTGTCCAGCCAGATCCGCATGCAACACTTCTCCAGCATACGAGGCATTCTCTGTCACTTTGCCCCCATGCCGTGCTCTGTCACCACTTCTCTGCTCCGCCACGTGGCAACCATGACACTCAAGCGCTACTCCCGTGGGTTTAGGCAACTTGAGGTCATACAGGTCTGGATTCTCAGTCATTAGTTTGAGAATCCGGTTGCCCGCATGATGAAACGAGAGGTGTACCAGAAATGCTGGGTCAAGTCGGTAAGAAGATCTCTGACCAATAGGTACACCATCTACCGCAGCGATTCTCGCCTGCTCACCAACCCATTTCCTATTTCTGTGGAAAAGGTTATTGGCACTGGTCCAGTCTGTCCCTGAATCTACAGGGCGCAGTTCCCATATTGGTCTGCCCGTCCCGCAATACCAGCTCAATGTGGGGTTATCATCACTATCAACTCCCTGCTCACAGTTGCCCACAAATGTTTGTGCTTGGTCATAAAAACCCGGCATCTCTACTGTGTTAGCCTTGCCTGTGTGCAATTACACGTTCGACCGCTTCAGCACAGTCGTTGATAGGATATTGATCGGGCTGGCCGGCACCCAGTAGACATGATCCAGCTCAATATCTACAGGCACCAACTCACCCTGTACTGTCACGTACTTCCCCACATTCGCCCTGATAGTGCCCATGCCATATATCTTAAGCCTGCCCTGGTCTAAGGGCTGGCACTCTGTGATATCTGGTGGCTTGATCTCGCTGAACATGCTATAGTCAAAGCAGATGTTCAGGTCAGACCCGCTGTCCACCAGAAAGGTGTATGGCATGTTGGGCGACGGCCCATCAGCACACTCAGCTCGCAGTTCCGCTAGGTCTACCACAGCCACCTGAGGGCCCCCGCGGCCTCTGCCACGGCCTCGCCCTGCAGCTGCCTGTTTCTGTAGGAACTGCTTGACCTCTGCGGAGAGCAAAGGGCAATCTTTCTGCAGATGGCCAGGCTTCTCACAATTGAAGCACTTGCGCTTATCTGCTCCCCCTGCTCCCACTGCGGCAACCTCTGGGGGTGCACCATGGCGACCACCGTGGCGTCCACCACGATACCCTCGTCCCCCAAATCTCTGCTGACCACCGCGATCATCCCGTGGGAATCGCGATGGGGCAGACTGGCTGCTATTCTGAGCATGCGTCAGCAGCGTGGACACTATCTGCTGCACTAGCAGTTGCTGCAGCATCGGCTGCAGCAGTGCATACTCTCTGTCCACTGCCAGTAGCCTAGAGCGGTATAGCTGATCAGGCACAGCTTCTCCCAGACCCCTCATCTGGTTCACTATACCAACTACCTCGTTGACATGTTTCTCAAGTGGCTTTCCCGCCTGCCTGGCACCACTGAGTTGCTGGTATAGCTTCTGTATTTCTACTTCGACAGAAGGCATGTACTTGGCATGCAGCAGTGCCCACATCTCATGGACAAAACTGCAGTCTGACACGAAATCCCTATCCTCCTTTGGCAATGTTACGAATAGCCTGTGCTTGACTGACTCATGAGCCTGGCTATTCTGTGCCAGTGGATCATTTACTAGCAGGCTACTTTCCCCCACCATGTTTGCCCAACTCTCTACCTCTTTCTTGAACACCCGAAAGTGATCATGTCTGTGGTTCCATACCGGGAACTTGTGCTTTTCTAATAGCGACTTTCCCGGCATAGACTTAGGCATTACGAGCGACAGTGCGCTCGCGAGAGTTGCAACATCGATCGACCCGGCTGTTGCTGCCGCCCCGGATGACATCGCAGCCTGCGAAGGCTGCGGTATCGGAGGTGGTATCTGCTGCGCTGCCCATGCTGTCTGGGCAACGTGTGGCACTTCCTGCGCTCCGTGCACCGCTGCCTGAGCACCCGCATTCCCCGTAGGATCAGCGTTGCCCGGCATGGCGGCCTGCAGAGGGTTAACACTGAGATACCCGTAGGTCCCAGCGTCTTGTCCTTCCCCGTGGGGCATGGACTGACCCTCCGCGGCCTGCTCGCGGCGCACTGTAGAGCGAGTGCGATGATGCGGAAGGTTAACTGCTCCCTCCACACCGTCAGAACCGATAGACCCTTGGCGAGATGCCATTGAATCGTCTCGGAGTGGTGGTGTCCTGCAACATGACCACCATATGTCGCAGGAAACGCAGACCCGTAGGCCTCTTTGCGAGACCAGCACACAAGCATAATGCAGCTCCGCCGTAGCATTCTGCATTAGCTTTTCTAGTCTCTCTACGGTCGGCTATACACTAGAGCGGTGTAGCACACTCATCGGAGTGTGCAGCCGTAACCGCAGGTTCCCCCTGGACTCTACCGCATGCTAATAGACATCACTAGAATACCCACAACCATCACCGATACCATGACGTAATTCAGTGGACCGCGGCCTAAGGCCTGTGGGATCCTGAGCATGTCGTCATGCGCAGGGGTTGGTGCTGTCACATACCTTGCTGTCTTAGGTATCTGTCCGTGACAGCGCCTGTACCTTCAGTGGAGGATGAATGCACGTGAGTCTTAGGACAGTAGAAGAGAGAGAGTGATTACACTACGATCTGTAGAGCCTATATAAGCGTTCAATCAACGTCTCATACGGATACGATCAGAATCAATGTCTGCGGCACGCAATCTTGCATGCATTGCTCGTGCATATGGTCAGCCATCGGTGCATGGCTGCCCCATAGCCACTCCGGATCAGCACCGTGATTCCCCGCATACATGGTCACCGTAGTCCTGTGTATGCCACCATGCATGGTCACCGTAGTCCTGTGCATGGCTGGATCACGACATGCAGCCACATCGCATCTAAGAGGTAGAAAGCCAGCTTCAGTCTCTTTTGTAGGCTTGGACTCGGACGTAGCGCAGCTCCTCAAACCTGTGACCATCTTTCTTGTGACCCGCCATGGATTACTAGGTATTGTGCTAGGATCTTAGCTGAAAGCTGCGAAGCACTAGCAACGAACACCCACTCTGCGTGGCGAGCCGCTGCTCGCACCAGCCTAAAAACATCCAATCTCTGCACAGCCTCCGGCCCGCAGCAGAGCTGCGACCCCTGTAGACACCGAAGGCCAGAGTCCTTCGGTCCACCGTCGCCATTCCCACCATAAGTGCGGTTACATTCCACGTAATCCACCCTGTGGCAACTGGTGCGACGCCTTGACGTGCTGGCACGAATCGCAAGTCTTTACGAACTTCGCCACGTCTACAAACACGCGCTCCCAGTGAAAACCCTCTCTCACCTTTTTGATCGTACGAGCCACCCCGTAGTGACCATACTGCGGGTGGGAATGCACTGATTCTATGCGCTCTGTTCTCAACGTTTCAACGTCGGGGATGTACAGGCGATCATTCGTCGTCCAGTACAATCCGTCCTGGTGTTTTACCAGTTTTAGTCTGTCAAAGCTTTTCTGGTCTGATCGCTGCATCTGTTCGCAACCTTGTCGGCAACGGGCAAGTAGATTGTGAACCACATAGCCTTTGACAGCTTGTGCCGGAAGGATGGACATTCACAACAGGTTCTCGATTGAGTTTCTGTTTCTTGCGCCGTCTCCCCCCTTAGCAGTGCGTGGCTCACGTAGGACACTAGCGTAGAAGAGAGCGACAGAATTCCTCTGATGGTGGGCCGTTGCATTGTCAAGCGTACGCACACATTTACCACCAGCTTGCATTATTGCAAAGCGTTGCGGTGCACGCGATATCGGATCCGCGACATTAGACGCGCCTTGAGCTGTCTGTTGGGTTCCAGACGGGGACTCGGGGGATCAAGTGACAGGGACAGAGGCTATGGGGCACGGAGGTACACTGTTGAGCTTCCGTCAGGTTACACGGGGGTTCTCAGAGGTACTCAAGACTGACGAGGATCACTCACGGAGGAATATCTATAGCTCGGTACTGGCAGGCATCCCTGGGAGGCACAGGGCAGTACAACGACACAAAGCAGAGTCACTGGTGCAGGCAGCGCACGGGTAGACACATCTGGGCAGTGACTACAGGTGACTTCCTGGTGGCAGACTGTTCACGCCTGGCCTACATTTCCATACGTAGTCGTACGCTGACGACTCATACAGCCACCTCGCTCTGCGCTTCAGAGTATGCGGGTTGGTACACTGATCAACGTATGTATTAGGCTGATAATCCGTCTCTATCACAAATGGCCTGTTTGCCAACTCCAAGTAACACCGCCACTCTCGCAGTGCATAGATAACGGCAAGCATTTCAATGTCGGAAGCAGAGTAGTTTGCTTCACGCCCAGACAGCTTCTTAGAATAGAAAGCGTCTGGGTGCCGATTCTGGAGCAGCATGCCGCCCACAGCCGGTGCAGCTGTACAAGCATCACACACAAGAGTGAATGACTCGGAAAAGTCTGCCAGTGCTAGTACAGGTGCACTTATCAAAACATCTTTCAGATCTGAAAACGCTTGTGCGCACGCAGAGGTCCACTTATGTGTGAACGCGTCTTGCACGCTGCGAGCAGCCTCTGCTGAGAGCTTGCCCCACTGCAGCAGCTTTCCCTTCCGGTCAGTTGCCGTAATTACGTGTTATAATGCCCTTGAGTAGATCTGTCAGAGGGCTGACTATTTTCGCGTAATTGCGAATGAATCGCCGGAAGTAATTTGCCAGGCCCAGGAAGCTGCGCACTTCATACACAGACCGAGGCTGCGGCCAGTCATTGACCACTTGTACCTTCGCTGGATCAGGCTTAATCCCCTCCGTGGACACGATGTGACCCAGGAATTTCAATTCCGGTTTGAAAATCTCACACTTAGACAGTTTGGCTTTGTACTGACTCTGTTTCAGCACTTCGGGCACTATCCGCAAATGTTGCAGATGCTCTTGTTCTGTTCGCGAATATATTAGTATGTCGTCGAGGTAGACGCACACAAACCGGACGCGCAACTCCCCGCCCTGGCCGCATTCGCACGCATGGCGTATGGATCGCCATCGCCGCTGCTGGCACGTCAGCAAGACGGGTCGCACGCGGTTTTGTGGAGTGCATCTGGCGTGAAGCAAGGCGACCCCATCGGCCCCCTCTACTTCGCCATCGCGTTCCGGCCCACGCTATTAGCGGCGCAAGAAGCGGCCCCTGACACGTTAGCCATCGCGTGCCACGATGACCTTACGGTGCAGGGCACGGTCGAGCAAGTGGTCGCCATGGGTCGAGTTGTGCAATCCCGTCACCAGTGCAACAAGCAGAAGACGCTCGTCCACTGCACCGATCCCGCCAAGGCCTCGCACGCAGCCGCCTGCCTAGGCGCCACGGTCGCCACTGACGGCATGGTCGCATGTGGCGCGCCACTGGGCACCCCTGCCTATGTGGAGGCGTATGTGCGCCGTAGATGCAAACGCACCGTCGAGCTCATGCAAAAGCTGGCAGGCCTCCCGCTGGCGGCCCAGACACGGTGGGCTGTCCTCTTCCAGTGCCTGCAACATCGCGAAGCACACCTGCTGCGCACTACCGACTGGGCCCACCTCGAACAGCCGCTCATGGGCGTCGAGAACGCCAGCGTACACGCCATGTGCCGCATCATTGAAACGCAACAGCTCACCGACCTACAGCGTGAGCAGGCCTTGCTCCCTCATAGACATGGCGGCATGGGTCTGCGACACTACACAGCCGACGTTGCTGACGCCGCGCGCCTCGCGTCGGCAGCAGTTGCGCACGCGGTGCTCGCGGACGGCATCGACGGCGGCAAGCCGTTCCGCGGCGACGCCGCGGTCCAGCACCAGGCCCGCCTCGCACGCTTGCGGAAGGCATGGCCGGCCGTGCAGGGAATCTCAGACAGCCCGACCCCAGCCGACGCCTGGGCGTCTGACGCTGGCTCGAAGCTGCGCATGACGCAGCTCCAGAGCGCGCTCAGCCGGGCGGAGGCCGACGCGCGCTGGACCTTCACGCGCGACTATCTCGAGACCCTGAAGCACGGTCCGAATCCCCAATCGGCGGAGACGGCGTGCGCTGATCTCGCTCGCCTCCTCAGCTGCTCTGGCTCGCTGGCCTCGGCGTTCCTCACTGCCTGCCCCGGCCCGGTGACGGGCCTGACCGACCATGAATTCCAGGTGGCCGTGCTGCTGCGGCTGGGTGAGCCGCTACTACCCGTCCTGGAGTCGGATGAGGCCTGCCCCTGCGGCCGCGTGGCTGCGTCCGGTACACACAGTGTCATACGCGGACAGCTATGGGCAAGTTCAGTCCTAAAGCACGACCTCATCACCGTGGCTTGGAGGCGGGTGCTCATGCGCGCGTCGATCGCTTCGTCGCTGGAGCCGCACGTTGGCAAGCTCCCCGGGGGCATACGCGTGCTCCCCCTCCGCGGCAGCCGGCAGTCGCCACCAGCCGCGCCGCCGGCGGACTTTACGCACCCGCCGGCTGCGCCGTCTGCGAGTGCACCGGCCGCGCCGTGTCAGCAAGACCCGCCGCCGCCGCCGCCACCGCCGCAGTCACCGCCGCCGCCGCCGCCGCCACCGGACCCCCCAGCCGATGCCGCGCCGGTCCAGCCCCCACCCCATCTCTCGCAGGCCCCCCAGGCTTCGGACGTGCCCCACACCCCTCATGGCACCCAAGCCCCGGCTCCGGCCTCCCTTACCCTTACTGCCGCTACCGCCCCCCCCGCCGCGGCCCACGCCCCGACGCGCGACGCGCCCCTCGCCTCTGACCGAGAGGCAGCGCCTCCTGCCGCACCCCCGCTGCCCCGATCGCAGCGGCCTCCGCAGCGCGGCGACCTCTTGGCATTCCTCACCACGCGCATGGCGCTGCTGGACGTGAAGGTGATGCACCCGCTTGCCAGGTCGCATGTGCGCGGTGCGTCACGTGAGGCTGGCGCGACCGCCGAGAAGGGCGCACGGCAAAAGCGCGACAAATATGGCGCCATCACAGGTGCCGCCCAGTTCATCCCGCTCGTGCATGAGACGTATGGCAGGGTTGGACGGGACGCGTACCCCTTCCTCCAGACGGTCGCGGAGGTTGCCGCGGGACACGGGGCGGTGTCAAAGCGTACTTTCCTTCTCAATGCCATGCGCGACCTGTCCACAACATTGTGCCGCGCGCTGGCGCGCCAAGCCCGCGCGGCCGCGCCCCTCCGTGCTAGACTGGTCGGACGGGCGCTGCTGCCGGGCCTTCCTGTCCCCACAGACGGCCTGCCGGCGCTGACAGGCCATCGCGCATAAGCTTGCGTCGCCCCCCCCCCCCCCCCCCCTCGCCCATCCCGCCCCGAGAGCCCCCCCCCTCCACCCATTTCACCCTGCAGCCCCCCCACCCCCCCCCCCCCCGCACCCGACCCCTTCCTCTTCCCTCCCTCCCTCTTCCCTCCTCCCAGCGCACGTCCGCCGTTTCTCCTCTGCGCCCCTCCCGGACACCGCTCGGGCTGCCGGGCTGGCTGAGGCTATTGCTCCTGGGACCGGTGCCTCTAGGCCTCGGACATCGCCGTAGCGCGCGCTGTCGCGCCCGTGCAGACTGCTTGTGTCGCGCTGACGACCGCTTGTGCGCCCGGCGAGTGCTGGCTGTGTGTTTGGTGTGCGCGTGGCCTGCGTGGTACTGCGTGGTGTGTGCGTGTCTGCTTTCGCGCTGGCGTTAGTTCGTTCTGGCGTTTGCTTGTGCGGCGCGTGGCCTTGGTGCTTGCGGTGGCCGGTCTGTCTGTTTGTTTGTTGCCTGGTCTGTTGCCTCGGCGCTGCTGAGTCCTAGATCTATCACTGTGTAACACAAACCGGTTCAGCTGCCCGGAGAACAGTTTGTTCATTTTCGCTTGAAAGAGCTCCGGAGCATTGCAAAGCCCGAATGGTAACACTCGCCATTCATATTTCCCCACATGTGTGTTGAATGCCGTTTTCTCCAAATCTGAGGGGTGCAGGCCGATCTGGTGGTATCCCGATGTCAAATCGAGGGAGGTGAAGTACTTTGCACCGCTCAAATTATCCAGCAGATCATCAGTTCGAGGAAGTGGGTACTAATTCTTAAGTGTCAACATATTGAGTGCGCGGTAGTCTATACACATGCGCAGCGAACCGTCCGGCTTTGGAACGGACAGCACTGGTGCACCAAATGCTGAGGTTGACGGCACAATGCGTCTAGCATCCAACAACTCATGGACTTGCCTTTCTACCTCCTTACGTTCTTCCATGGATAAGAGGAACGCTGGCCTGTTGGGCGGTGTAGCATCGGGCTGCAACCGAATGCCCTAAGGAGTATCATCCTGCCGCTCACCAACAGTTGGCGCATCAGACACTTCTGCGAATTCGTCAAGCAGAGCTTGCACTTTCTGTTCGCGTGTTTCTGATGTCTCTGCGGATTCTTCCTTCTTATCACGGCACATGACCAGGAATGGAGTTGCCCGATCCATGCTAGGACGCGACAGTATTCTGGCAGCTTGTACATGTGACAACAGAGATATCTTTCCAGGCGCTGCTGTGTCTGGCGCGCCTGCGTGCGGTGTCGAGTCATCGACAGCAGCACTCTGATGGGGAAGAATGCGTAGGCGTTTTCGCCTAAGCCACATGCTCGCAGGCACGTATGCTCTTGCATCCGAGTTGCCGTAGTCAATACAGGCACCCTCAGTGATGCATCAATCATCTCCAAGAATCACATCTACCCCTGGCACCATTTCAACAACATGCAGCATGACATCTGATTGATATGCCTGGATTTTCAACTTGCAGTGCAAATAACCAGAGGTGGCATTTTGTCTACCATCGGCCATAACGATTGGTACACTGTTCTTGCGAATTGTCAGTTTATGTCGCTGTGCAAAACTTTTGCTCACAAAACTGTGCTTCGCGCCGGAGTCCCCGAGCGCTGTGCAGTGCACACCAGCTATCGACGCAGAGAACACGAACGTCAGATCGTTGTTCACATATTCACCATCAGTGTCTATCTCATGCAATAATGGTGCTGTATGAAACTGCTGTAGCTCTGGTGGCAGATCGTGCAACTTATGTGGCCCGCGTTTCAACGCTGCAGGCGTTTCAACGCCAGCTGGCGAGTCGTAAAACACCACGTGCTCAGATACTGCGTCGTCAGCGCGCGACTATAGGGTGCACATCTCATGCATGCCCTTAGTCGCCGATGATGGCAGTGCCGCCTTGGGCAAAGCAAAGTACGCTGCCGTACGCATGGGTGAATTCGACTTGCACGTATGGTAGTGGTAGAGCCCTCGTGGACAGGTGGTAGAGCCACACACTATGGTGACTCGTCAGAAACTGGCGGTGAGGTCTTGAGATGATGGGCAACAATTTTGAATATTTCGACAGGTACTGTGCCAGATGCAGATGATTGCCTGTGGCATCAATGCAAGTGCACTTCCACTCTCATAACACACTGTGCGTGGGTGTGGTTGTGTCGGCTGTGTCGGTTCGTTGTGGCTTTTGGTGATGGGTGTACGCGCATCGCACATTGAGAGCAGAGTAGTGTGTTGGTAGGCTGTCGAGCGACGTCTTCGTCTGCATGGTCACCTCCCATGTCCGCGCCACGGCGTGCCACGAGTGGAGATTCTGACTGATTCAGATGCTAATTTCTGTCAGAATTGATAGTCTCTTCGCCGGCTGAGCTCTGCGCTGCTCAGTTGGCACTGCGGTGAAGGCTGCCCGCGTAGCAGCGCGCGCCTGCCAGCCTTCCGAGCGCGCAGCACGCGCATAGCCCTCGCAAGTAGGTCTACATACTGCATACAACTAGGTGTTCGTAGTCTCGACGACAGGATCCCCAGCGCCTGAGCCTACTCCTTCTGTCGGTGCGCCAGCACCAGGTGCACAGCACCACTTTCTGGCTTGCGCGATCTGGCCATGGATCCGCGCCAGCGTTGGACGGCGGTCCAGCCCACTCAGCATCGAATCAGCAAATCGTCCGCTGTGATTCCGCGCAAGCCGTGCCCATGCTGCGGCACTCTGTTCGGGTCGCCGCAGCAGCTACTGCAGCACTGCCGCAGGCAGCACGCTGGTCACACGTTCTCGACAGCAGACCTCGCCCAGCTGAACGGAGCCATGTGTCACTTCTGTGCGAAAGTGTACTCGCGGCTCGGCCTGGGCGCACACGAGAAACGGTGCCCGTCGAACCCCCAACGGCGCAGCAATAGCACTGTAGGGCACCCCACAGCACAGTGCAGCCTTGGCCCCGCACAGCCTGCTCACCGCCGCACCCAGCCTCCGGCACAACCGGCGCCCGTCACTCTGCACTCGACAGCCCGTCCCCGCTCACAGTCGGTCACGCGCTGCGGCCTGGTACCCCGCGAGGCCGCCTCGGGGCCTACGTCAGCACCGGCTGCAGATGGCAGGGGAAGCAATGTCCGGCCACATAGCCTGCCGCCCGCCAGCCGCCTCGCGCAGCACCTCCTGGCCGTGAATGGCGAGTACCACGGGAACGGTGGGTCGGCAGGCGGCCGTCAACCTCCAGGTGACGTCCCACCGTCGCCTGCCCCGCCCCCATGTGATGCTATCATGCATGACGCCGGCGCGGTTGCCAGCCCGACCGCCGCGACCCCCACTGCGGCATCAGATGTCATGCATGACACCGCTGCCGGCAACGGCCAGCGTGCGTGGCCAACACCAACCGAGTCCACCGGTCTGCCTGCGCCTGCCACGCTAGTCAGCCCTGCTCACGCAGGGAACCACGCCGTGGTCGCCCCTGAAGGCACGCAGCCCAGCCTCAACACCCAGCCGAGTCCGCCCGCGCCGCCATCGGGCCTGGCCGCGTCAGGCCTATCCGGCCTGCGCATCGGCTCCGCGCCCGCCGACAGCATCATGCAGGACGTCGGCGCAGACTCCGCCGGGGTGCCGGCGGCAACCGCACCAGCCGTGGAGGAGGCTTCCTCTCCGGGCGTGGCTACGCCATACCGCGACGTCAGAGTGCCTCAAGAACTCCCCAGGTCGGTCACTGATGTCTTTGCCGCGGCCGCGGCCGACTGTCTGGAGGCCATCCACGATGCCGTCAAGCGCGAGCATGATGCGAGCAAGCAGCAGCACATCACTGAGCTATTGATGCTCCCTACCGAGCTGCTTGGGGACAACCGCGGCGGCAGCGGGCAGCGCCGGCGGGTCCTGGCGCGCATCCGTGACCTCCATAAATGCCGACAAGCTGCCGCGCCGGCTGATACTGACGCCGATGCGAAGCCCCAGCGCACGCGGACAGTGCTGCTGGCTGACCATGAGCTGGCCGGGCGCATGTATGGCACTGCCGCAACGGCAACGACGGGCGCGCGGCCCGCTGCCTGGATAGCAGCCCGCTGGCAGCCGTTGATGCGGACACTATAGCAGCGCTGCGGGAGCTGCACCCGTCTGCCCCCCCGCCCGTACTGCCGCACACCGCACACACTGACCTCCCGCACACACTGACCACACACTGACCTCCCGCCTCCCGCCGCAGTGATCGGGGAGGAACAATTCCATCAGATCGTGCTGAACCTGTCGCGGGTCACGGCAGCAGGGCCCAGTGGGTGGACAAACGAGCACATCCGCGGCACTCCATGACCCACGCATCCGCGCCGCGCTGCGCCATTTTGTCAATGACCTCCTGTCGCGGAGCATCCCCCACACGGCTCTCCTTCAAGCCAGCCGACTGATTGCCCTCGCCAAGTCGGCAGGCGGCGTCAGGCCCATCGCAATCGGTGAGTCGCAGATGCGCCTGGCGGGCATCTGCGCGCTCGCGACGCTGCCGGAGGCAGCCAGCCTGTTTGCCCCGCTGCAGGCCGGTGTCGGCATCTCTGGGGGTGCAGAGATCCCCGGCCATGCGCTGTATCCTGACTTTCATGACCCCGATGTTGTGACCGTCCAAGTGGACTTCCGCAATGCCTTCAATCTGTGCGATCGGACCGCCATGCTGGCGGCCGTTGCACAGCACGCCCCGGGTCTCTTGCCATTCGTGCGGATGTCATACCAGCACGCATTAACGCTGCTTCTGCGGTGCCCGTATGGCGCACATGAACTGCTGTGGAGCGAGACCGGCGTGTGACAGGGCGACACGATGGGGCCGTTCCTCTCCAATCTGACGTACCAGTCGACTGTGCGAGCAGCGAGCGAGGTCAGCGGCGAAGCGCTGGTCACAGCATGCCACGATGATACGTACCTGCAAGGACGGCCACAAGATGTTGCTGCCGGCGCATCGCTGATCATGGGTATGCACCCGTGCCAGCCGCAGAAGACTAGCGTCTACTGCGAGGACACGGACACAGCTGCGCATGTCGCCGCCTTGCTCGGTGCGCGCGTCGCCCCGGACGGCATCGTGGTGTGCGGCACCCCGCTGAGTAGCGATGAGTTCGTCACAGCACATGTCTCCCGCCGCTGCGCAGCCACTCGCGCGAAAATTGCGAAGCTGACCGCACTGCCACTGTCCACTCAGGTGAAATGGCTTGTCATGCACAACTGCCTGCAGCATAAAGAATCCCATTTGTTGCGCAGCACGCAGTGGCGGTTTCTGGAGCAGCCGCTTCACCAGGTGGAGACAGCGCCGCTGAAGGGCCTCGGCGACATTCTGGATGTGACCAGCCTCACAGACGCACAGTGCCTGCAAGCCCTGCTTCCCCACCGCCACGGCGGCATGGGCCTACGCAGGTTCACCCAACCCATCGCCGACGCTGCTCGCCTGTCGTCCGCTGCACTCGCCCATGCAGCCCTCGCAGAAGGGACAGATCGAGGCCTGCCGTTCCGTGGCGATGCGGGCGACGCCATGGCCACACTCTCGAAGAGTTGCGCCAGCAGTGGCCAAGCATCCCGGGGCTGTCTGAGTGCCCCGCCGAGCCCGCGGAATGGGCGGGCCTGAGCGGCGGGGGGTCTGCCATCCGCATGTCACGGCTGCAGAATGCAGTCGGCCGGGCCGACTCTGACGCCCGGGCGGCTGCGCTGCTTGCAGCGCTGGATCAAGGGAGGCGCAGCCCGTCGTCAGCAATGAGCGAACAGAGCCTGACCAGCAAGGCGCGCCTGCATAGTTGCGCAGGCTCGATGGCCTCAGCTTTCCTGAAAGCCAGGCCCGGTGCGACTGAGCTGACTGCCACAGAGTTCCGCGTGAATGTGCGCTTGCGCCTAGGTAAGTCACTGTTCACCGGCCCAGAGGCAGACAACGACTGCGTGTGCGGCCGGGCATCGCCTGCTGATGGTTCGCATGCCCTGGTGTGCAATGCGGTGTGGCGCACGGTGGTCGCCCGCCATGATGCAATCACGCAGGCATGGCGCCGCTTCATCATGCGGGCGGGCATCTCCACGTCTCTTGAGCCCAACATCAAGAGCCTCCCGCAGTACCCGGATGTGCCGGGCGCACGGCCGCCCGCACAGCCGCCCGGCCCCTCCTGTGAGCCTGCCAGCTGTGCTGCCGCGGGTGCGCTCACTCCGCCCACCCCGGCCCCCAGCGCCTCGGCCGTGCCTTCAACCCCATATGGCACCCAGACGCTGGCGCATTCCCCGTCTGCCCCCTTGCGCCCCTCCGGACCGGCGGACAACGCTGCTCCGCTCGGCGACGCCGCCACGGCGGACGGCACCTCAGAGTGACCAGCCGCCGCGGCTGCACTCGTCGCTGCTGCCATCTCAGCCGTTGTTGCCTCGTCCGAGGTCAAGGCTGCCGCGGCCGACACGGCAGGCGCCATGGACGTAGACGTCCCCGGCGAGGCGGCCGTCGGTTACAGGGGCGCACGAGATCTCAGCGCGGCAGCTGCCGCCGCCGCCGCCGTGGCCGTAAAGGCGGCCGCCCCGGCCGGCCAGTGCACGGTGCGGTGTGAGCACCTGCCGCAGGTGGGCCCGGTGGCCACTAGTCCGCCGCGACTCCTGCCCGAGGGTCGCCGGGGCCGCGCAGCCGCGGCTTGCGCCCGGCCGCTACCCCCCCGCTCGCAGTGCGACCCGGAACGGGGTGATCTGCTTGTGATGTTGCCCTGCGACACCATTGTGGCCGATGTGTGCGTGACCTGTCCGGTGGCCCCCTCCCGGGTCGTCGCCGCGGCAAACACGCCAGGCGCTGCCGCCCAGCTGATGGACGACCGGAAGCGGGACAAGTACGGCCGCTCCGGCACAGGCACATGTCGCTTTGTGTCCCTGTCGCATGAGACGTTTGGCCGTGTGGGCACGGGTGCATTCGCATTCCTGAATTAGATCGCTGACTTTGCTGCGGCTTCGGGGGCCGTGTCCAGGCGAGCGTTCTTGCAGAATGCCATGTGCGAACTCTCCACCACTCTGTGCCGTGGTTTGACGCGCCAGGTCCTCGCTGCGGCTCCGCTGCGTATGCGGCTGGCGGGCAGGGCGGTGGTGCCTGGCCACGATGTCCCGTCGGACGTGCTATAGGCGGCCGCTGGCCGCCTTGCTGGACCGGGTGCCGCGGCTGCAGCAGCGCAGGCCGGCCCCGCGTCTGGTCGTGTTGGCCCGCCCTGCCTTCCCGCGAGCCACCGTGGGGGGAGTGATGCGGCGCCGCTAGTGCCCTTCGCGCCCCGCCCTGAGGCCCCTGTCGGGCGGCCGGAGGGGGAGGGCTGGTACGCCTTGCACTGTGGGGGGCGTGCGCCCCCGGGCTCTCATGTGCGGGGGGCCCGTGATGGAATGCTCCAGTGGGGCAGGATGGAGTGGGGGTGCTGCTGTAGGGGGGTCGGTGGTGGCTGGTTTTGCTGGGGTGGGCAGTGGTGCGGTGGTGTTTGTTGCTGTGTGCGGTTGTGGCGCGGGTGCCGTAGTGGAGGGGTGCGGGAGTGCGCATGCGTGTGGGTGCGTGGGTGTGGTTGTGTCGGCTGTGTCGGTTCGTTGTGGCGTTTTCGCCTGGGAGAGTGATTGCTTTTTGCTGGTGTCTACTTTCGGGGGTTTTGGCCGTCTACTTTCCCTCTGTTGCCCTCGCTGCCGGGCTATTGCGTTCATCTCCGTGTAACATCACCGCGGTACACTGGTATACGGTTGGGCAAGCCATCCATGCCTGCACCTGCACGCAATCAACAATTGATCTACCAACAGCGAATATCACACTTCCGTGGCGCGCTATCTGCGAACATGGTTGGCCTGATCAGCAAGGTGTACATGTTGCGACGCGAATATTAATGCCGCTCTTGGTCTAGCATACTGTACACCAGTTCGTTTGGATGAAGTACGGAATCCATAGTCTCGCAATTTGATATTTCAATATCAAAAGCATGGTTAGCGGAGCAGGCGCGCATTTGTGGACATCGATAGGACTCTAGCCATTGTTGGATTCGTGCACGACTACCGGGCCCACGCGAGCCGGCTTGTTCAAGTTGCAGTGTGGCTGCGTGGGAATGGCAAAAAGAGCAGCATGCACATACATATTTATCTACAGTGCCAGAACGTGCGATTTTACAACGATCTCCTAGGCTTCGTCAATTGCAGCATGATTTCGCGTGCAACGCTGGCCGCCTGCGCGCGCAGCAGCTTTCAATTGCAACTGCGTACCGGCATATGCACTGGTTGTTTCACAACAGACTTATGATTAGCCAGGCATAAGCTGTTTCGCCGTGGGGGCTCATCCTAGACAAGCTGGCCACCTGCTCATGCCCTCATGATCACCCACTGTACTTGGGCATTGTCGTACTATTGATCTCCGTGTAACACACATACAACATGATGTCTGCATCTCAACGGTATAATATATAATGCAGGAGGTCATCCTCACATGCACATTACCTGCCCCTCAGCTGTCTACCTCACAGATCTCTTTACAGGGCCCTTATGGTCACACTCCATCACTAAACGATCATTTGAGACTCATTTCACCCTTACGTACTCTTCTCAGCCTTACGGTAATGCCCCTCTTCTCAGCCTTACGGTAATGCCCCTGCACCCTTACCACGCCATTATCTGCCCCTCACCTGCCCCTCACCGCCGTTGTATCTTAGGGCTGCACAGTGATTCCATTACCGCATAAGGCCCTTCCCTTCTTTACACATAAGGGCCATGTAGTGCATAATGCAAATGCAATGAACTGGTAAGGGCTGCATGAGATGCCCATATCATAAGGGCCGGCAGAGGGCTGGCTAATGTAAACTCGTTAGCCTTAGTGATGAATATGCATTTTATATGCAACCGCCAACACGATCGACCGCAACCGCGACCTCCGAGCGCGTGCCATGGCACTTCGTCCCACGCCGTGTCCGTGGTGTGACTGGAAGGTGCGCACGTGCACGCGGCATCCGTCGGCACAGTGCAGCGACGGATGCTGAGTCATAACGCGGGCGATGCTGCTTCGAATTCGCATCGAGCAGCACGCGCATACCAGACGTACCTATGGCAATGGAAATTGTGCCCATAGCTACCGCGCCCGAAACGTGTTCGAGGTAAATGTTCACGTCCCGGGCAGTGCTGATTTTGATGTGTCGGTACGGAGAAATTTCTGTTGGTAGTGGCTATACAGCGACTACATGAACGACTATAGCTATATGTAGTCACGTGCACCACGTGTGCCAAGTGGAAGTCCTCGCGAGGGCTCGTGAATAAAGTACTTGCGAGCTACGGTGGCTGCTGACCCTATTCTGGACCTCCGCTTAAGCGAGCTCCGCTTAAGCGAGCTCGAGCTTGGCTCCCGATCCCGCTCCCGCGTGCTCTGCAGAAGTGTAGTCTGTGTCGTCCACCCCGAAGCGTGTGGGTGCCGTAGACGATGCCCCGTGGGGCCCCGCTAGCGACTCAGATGCGTGTGGCCATCATGATGGTGCCACATCGTGAGACTGGTGTCGATATCAACACGTGCACCCGCGGCCGAATGTGTTTGGGTGAAATTCCCCAAACCTCGCGATCGCATCCGGATCCACAAGCAGATTGAGCTTCCACTTCCGGATCCGCAAGCTTCCTCTTAAGAAGCTTGCTAGTACTCGCGGCCACAGGAGCACACTCGCCGTACGTATATGTGTGTTACACAGTGATAGATCTAGGACTCAGCAGCGCCGAGGCAACAGACCAGGCAACAAACAAACAGACAGACCGGCCACCGCAAGCACCAAGGCCACGCGCCGCACAAGCAAACGCCAGAACGAACTAACGCCAGCGCGAAAGCAGACACGCACACACCACGCAGTACCACGCAGGCCACGCGCACACCAAACACACAGCCAGCACTCGCCGGGCGCACAAGCGGTCGTCAGCGCGACACAAGCAGTCTGCACGGGCGCGACAGCGCGCGCTACGGCGATGTCCGAGGCCTAGAGGCACCGGTCCCAGGAGCAATAGCCTCAGCCAGCCCGGCAGCCCGAGCGGTGTCCGGGAGGGGCGCAGAGGAGAAACGGCTGACGTGCGCTGGGAGGAGGGAAGAGGGAGGGAGGGAGACGTATATGTGTGGACTGAGATAGAGCAACCCCTAGGAGTTGCGCATGCTGAGGCCTCATTGCAAGCACTGAGGCCTCAGTGCAAGCAGTTGCGCCGCTGGGCCCTGGGCTCCCCAGGAGCTCCTCGACGAACAGCACATCAATCAAGTGCAGGCCCACGGCCCACGTTCTACCACCTTGTGGAGCATACCTCTGTAACGTATCTCACATCAAGTGCGGGCCCACGTGCACGTGCAGCTTACAACCCTGCGCACATCGGCTGCACATCGGCTGCGTTTGAGCTGCCGTTTGTGTCCTTTAAAGGCTTTTGCGTGCGGTACCGGTTCGTGCCAATATGTCCGGTCCCAGTACTAGTGCTACGCGTGCTGCGTGCCACAGTGTGGCTTTTTGCTTTGCTCTGTGCTTCCATAAACGCTTCTGGGACCTTGATCTATCACAGTGCAAATTATCGGCTACGGCAAGTAGTCAAATTACACTTACACTTACTAGTGGCCACGTGTACATGCACGACGTCGACCGGCCAGTAAACCGGCCAGTAAACTTACCCCACCCACGTGCACATTAACTGCATGCGCAGCTGTGATCAATTGCAAGACAGCTGAGGTTTCTGAACGCGTACGCGTACGCGTACGCGTGGTACCGGTCTTGGGATCTGATACCCATGGGTATTGCAATTGGTTCCCTGATCTCAAAGAACAGGCTACGCTAAGTCTGCTGCTGTGTCGTGTACTAGTCACTAGCTAGTAGTACTACTTTCTGGTCGCCACTGACGGCATGCGGAGTCAAGTACAACAGCGCAATATTGCAATTATAATGGACTCGACGTCGCACGTGAGCGTGAGCGCCGCTTGCATTCCAAGCGCGAACGCGTGATCGCATTTATGGCGTCGACGCTGCAACTCATGCTGTTACACTGAGAATTCTTCGAAGGCGTGCCTCGAGCCCGGGCAACACATCATATCGTCATGGTGTTTGAATTGCGCAATTGGTCGAACGTTCGCACATTTTGGCGATTTCTGGCGGTATATAAGCTTCGTCGCTTGACGGAAGTGTACGCGGTGTTTGTGAAGCTTATGATTGAACGTATACCGGCACGCTTTACATGCGGTCTCGCTCCAATTGCATCTTGATACAACTCGAAGGGCTGCGAGGGCACAGGACGCGGGACACTCACGAATACCAACCACAATATTGTGAGTATCAGGCCTGGGCCTAGGTGTAGGTACGCATCTCTGGCTGCCTGGATGTTCAGCCGTGCCACCGTGACGTTGACTGCATCGGATGCTGGGCAAGCTCGACACCAATGATGTCACAACGGTTGTTTCTGCCTGGTCTGTTGCCTCGGCGCTGCTGGGTCCTGGATCTATATATCACTGTGTAACACATCGGTTGTTTCTGGTCATGCTTCGAATCCTGAGTACTGACTTCTGCTTAAGCTTCACACGGATATTCTGTGTAAAGCTTTGAATTGCGTTGAAGCTTTCAAGTCAGAGTACTGTTTTATTCGGTAAGATATGGTGAACCTATGTATAGTTCTCAGTACCACCTGGTACTGACCATGAGGACAGGATGTATGCATGAATGTCGATTGCGGAATCGGTAAAGTCAATGGCAGCATAGCCATGGTCTCGACTCAGCGATATGTGCCATCCAAACGCTGCAGTGAGCCAGGTGGCGCTGTCTATGTGGGACCCACTAATGGCAAGGCAATCGCATGGCGCGCGTTAGCGCTAGATGTAGGCCTCGGGCGCCATGCTGACAGGCAGGCTTAACATTAGCTAGTAGCTATAGCTACTTGCGCTTGCTGCGCAATCTGAAGATGCGCGCACGCGGACCCTAAAGATAAGTGTGTAAAACAATGCCATGACATGTGCACGCTGTGGGTGACCATGACCAGAATCAGAATCAGAACCGTGCGCATTGGATTTGGGTTGAACATATCGGATTAACGTATCTGATGACATGACTGAGTCCTACTGAATGCCTCTTGCCTGGACAATAATACGCTCAAATACACTTACCAGCTTGATGTTATGCAAGTGAAACATGTAAACAGAGCAAGTGCAGAGGCGATGTGCGGCGGTGGGCGCATGCATGCATGTATGCATGTCACGACCTCACGCTTGCCTGCAGCTGTGTTACACAGTGATAGATCTAGGACCCAATGCCTGCAGCTGTGACAGGCATTCAAAGCATGTGGTTTCAAGTTCCCAGTCTAGTATACAAATTTGGATAGTATGAACGCATGTGGCAAACCCCGAGCCTGCACAGCAGCTGCAGTGCTTCTCTGCCTCCTCGCGATCGAGTATTGAGCTCAGAGTGACCTGTACCCCACCTACCCCACCACACTACATCACGGGGGGGTATGGTCAGCCATCAGTGCGCTTCGTGCCAGACCCCAAACCATCGGCACACGATGGCGCACAGCACACATGCACACTCGCCCATCCCGCCCCGAGAGCCCCCCCCCTCCACCCATTTCACACTGCAGCCCCCCCACCCCCCCCCCCCCCCCCCGCACCCGATCCCTCCCTCTTCCCTCCCTCCCTCTTCCCTCCTCCCAGCGCACGTCCGCCGTTTCTCCTCTGCGCCCCTCCCCGGACACCGCTCGGGCTGCCGGGCTGGCTGAGGCTATTGCTCCTGGGACCGGTGCCTCGCGGCCTCGGACATCGCCGTAGCGCGCGCTGTCGCGCCCGTGCAGACTGCTAGTGTCGCGCTGATGACCGCTTGTGAGCCCGGCGAGTGCTGGCTGTGTGTTTGGTGTGCGCGTGGCCTGCGTGGTACTGCGTGGTGCACCACCAAGGCAACCACAGTCTCAAATTCAATCAAGCACAGTTCTGCTGCAACGACCGGAGGTGTTGCCACCAGAAACACATGCTCTGGGTGCATCTGACAGGCCTGACGCACACAACGCACACATCTGAAAAACAAAACGCACACATCTGAAAAACAAAACAAAAATGGGCCTGACGCACACGACGCACACATCTGACAAACAAAAACCCTGAGCACACACTTTGTACGACTGCTGGGTGTACGGGGTGCCCTTGCTCATCGCGACGAGGGACCAGCCCGAGTTGCTGCCGGCCATGGCGGTGATATAGAAGCCCTCCTCCCACTTCTCCATGCGTGTCTGCTTTCGCGCTGGCGTTAGTTCGTTCTGGCATTTGCTCGTGCGGCGCGTGGCCTTGGTGCTTGCGGTGGCCGGTCTGTCTGTTTGTTTGTTGCCTGGTCTGTTGCCTCGGCGCTGCTGAGTCCTAGATCTATCACTGTGTAACACATGCACACTCTAGAGCCGATTTATTTATATGCAGTATATAGACCTAATTGCGCGGACTATGCACTTGCGGCGCTCTCGGAAGGCTGGAAGGCGCGCTCTGCTATGCGAGCAGCCGTCACCGCAGCTGGGCCCTAGATCTATCACTGTGTAACACATGTACACCCTAGAGCCGATGCATCCATTGTGGAGTCCCTCGGAGGTAGTTTACAATAACCAAAGCGCACGGCATACCAAACCATGACTCCCCTTGATCGTAGTGCCGCATGCAGGTGCAACAGCAGACGTTCAATTCTACAGGCAGCATGAGACGTGCACGTGACTCAAAAGCTGTTGTGCTGCTGGCACTTTCTGTTGCCGCAGCTCTCACTGCGCTTGTTATGGGCCAAGCTGGTGGCGCCCAGGAAGGATGCCCGGTAACACTGCTTGAGAGTTTTGAGAGCCGCGATGCCCTTGACGCACGTTGGGTGATATCAAGGACTGTGACAGGGCCTGCAGATCCTATATCCAGTGCAGGGTTGGAATTCCTGTATTTCCCACAGGTCCTGTGCATTGAGGACTTCAGAAGCTCAAGCGAAACATTCTCGCCTTCAAGCGGCTTCCTTCTTGCACGGGTCACGTTGTTTCCAGGAGGCACATCGCCATCCAACCCACCGCCAGACGGGCAGTGCTTTGCGTACATTTCGCATGGCTGTGAGGATGACCAGCCTACACTCACGACTCTGCAGCGAGAATTTAATGCCTCCAGAGCCGTTGATAGTGGAGATTGTGGTGCCGACTCGGCAGCAGTTCCTTACAGCCTGTTTCTCTCGCTTGGGATCACCACTGCGGAGGAGCGCAGGAACGCGGCGCCAGGCACCGACGTGGCTATTTTCACGGTCGAGATCGTTGAGACTGGAGAGATCATTGAGGTCGAAAACTTCTCAAGTCTGGTAGATTCGCCTGACGAAGGCTTCAGGGAGGTGGAGGTGCCCCTTGGGTCACTCGCCCCAGGCGAGCTTCTGCGCTTCGTAATGACCTTTGAAGTGTTTACAGAGACTGACTGCAGAGCATTTACACAATTCAGTATTGACAACATCCGCACGGGGCCTAGTGCTGGTAGTGGCTGATGTCTCGACTAGGATAGTATAGGGCCCCAGTGCTGCGCATGATGGTTGCTAGACACCGGGCTGCAGCTGGGCAGAGTATCTCCATGATATATAGTCACAATAAGTAGATCTGTTTTACATTGACGTTCAACGTTGTATTGAATGTGCGTAGGTTGATTCCATACGTATGATTGATTCCATGTAAGCTTGGCATGGCGGGAGGCGTGGTGGCATTTGCGGCCCGCGCTTTTGCACTTGCATGCCAATCATGCATTCAGTGATGACGCACAGCCCTCAAGCGGGCCATGATCACAAATATGGAATGCATGGCCACGCTTGTACCATGGTGGCCAGCACAGCCCCCCAAAGTCGGAGCCGAATGTTGTATCTACGTAGTTCACCCCAGCTACCTCGCACGAACAAACAGCATACAACTTGTTGAATGTGGAGCATCATGAATTGTGGCAGATCTAGGCTTTAGGCAACTGAGTGCAAGCTAGTCGTTGGTGTGGCCGCAGGTGCAGTGCAGCAATGCATGCATGAGACTGCGGGAGTAGGACATTGATGCATAGATTTGCATGGTGATCAGCAAGTTCGCTGTCACATATAGGACTGACTGCCAATAAACCAGTCGTTGTGTTTGACTGGCTGAATGGCAGGTACGTGTCTCTTGGACTTTGTTTGCATACTGCTGTGAGTTGGCATTGATACCTAGGACATTGATTGTGCTGTGTGCGAAGTGGAGGCTTTGACGTTGCATGTTGCTGCGGGCGAACATCGTAGACTCACAGTGCACATTCTGCCACAGGTGAGATCCATGCAGCTTAAGTAGTGTACAATATGTGAAGCTGTAACAGTTGTGTTTGACTGGCTGAATGGCAGGCTGTGACATTGCATGTTGCTGCGGGCGAACATCGTAGACTCACAGTGCACATTCTGCCCCAGGTTATGGGGCCCGTCACGAGAGTGTGAACCCGCTGCAGACAAATTCCGTAGTTTTGCCGTAACTGGGCAACAGATCCCGACGCAATACGTAACTGTTTGCGTGGCCAGGCCGTAACTGGGTGGCAATATGGGGGATGTCGGATTTGGCAGTGGCGTGGGTCGGATCCAGCAGTTGGGGCGGGACGGTAACTTCCGTCAGTGGTTCGCCCATATGGAGGCAGCCCTCACCATGAAGGGGTGGGAAAGATGGCTGACCGAGGAGCCAGCTGAGGATGATGACGCCGGGATACCCGAGGACAGGAAGGCTAGGGCGGTCATTAAGTTCGGTCTGAAAGAGGCGTTGTTGAGAACGGTTCAGGGCGCGCAAACAACGATGGCGGCGTGGCAGGCGCTGCATCATGAGCATGAAGGGAACCAATACATGCGCAGACACTCACTGTTGCAGAAAGCAAACGACCTGCGACAAGGAGATAAGAGTGTCCAAAAGTACATTGATGAGGTCTTGATGCTCCGCGAGGACTTCGAGGACGCGGGCATGCAGGGTCAGGAAACTCTTCTTGTCAGTCAGTTTGTCAAGGGCATAAGACCGACATTGGGAAGTGTGGCTGGGCCACAACTGGGCGCGGATGTGCGGCGTGGAGCGTCATTGGAGGTCATCTGCCATACCTTCAAGGATCTCGTAACATTTCTGCCAGAGCGAAAGGTAACAGGGCATGCGGCCGCGGCGCGGGCTCCGACGCACGGGCCATGCCACTACTGTGGTAAGGATGGCCACAGATGGCGAGCATGCAGAAAGAGGAAAGATGACATGTATGCGGGTCGGGAACTGAACTGGTTCCGGGATCAGCAGCGTGAAGGGGCAGGTGGCAAAGAGAGTTCTCAGCCCGGAAAAGCACTGTCGGTCAGGGCAGATGCAAGAGTCGCAGCGGCGACTGTAACGGTCCGTGCAGATAGGCCGGACATGCTAGTGTTCGACACAGGCGCGACTCACAACTTTGTGAGTGACCTGAGCTTGGTCCACGACAAGGAGGACACGCCGGTTGACATTGTGACTCTAGCCGGGAAGGAAGAGCACGTGGTGACATGCGCGGGCAAGGCGTTGCTGGAGATGGAGAATGGGTCAACTGTGACGCTGAAGCATGTGCTATGCGTGCCGAGCATGGACATGAATGTGCTGTCAGGTGGCTACGTGAACTCCGTCAACGGTTCATGGGAAGGCAGACGAGGTCAGCTGACAGTTCGTGATTCCGATGAAGATGTGGTGCTGACGGGAACACTGCGGGACGGGCTGTACTATATGAACTGTCAGATGGTACCAGAAACGTCAGCCAATCGTCATCCAGCCCACGCGTACGTGGCCAAGCAGGCGGAGCTGTGGCACAGACGCTACAGCCATGTGGGCATGCAGAATCTGCGACGCGCCGAGAAGGTGGTGACCGGCATGGGCGAGGTGAAGTGGCCAGCCGATGATGCCAAGGCATGTGAGGTTTGTCCTCTGGCGAAGCAGCCGCGGGCACACTACCCCCGCTCAGACTCAGAGGCAGAGGCGCCGCTACAGCTTGTGCACACGGATGTGATGGAGATCCGGGTGCCGGGGCTGAAAGGAGAGAGATATGCGGTGGACGACTACAGCCGCTATGCTGAAGTCATCTGTGTGCGCACAAAGGATCAGGTCGCAGAAGCATTGGTGACGCGCCTGAAAGAGTGGGAGAGGCAGCTGCAGACACCGCAGGAGCCTGTAATGTGGGTGAAAATTATTCGCTCGGACAACGGCACTGAGTTCAAGGGCGAGCTGAAGTGGTGGTGCAGCAAGCGGGGCATCATCATGCAGCACAGTGTGGCAAGAAGACCGCAGCAGAACGGCAGAGCAGAGCGGATCAACGGAACGCTGTCTGAGAGGACGCGTGCGATGCTGAAGGATGCGGGTCTGCCGAAGCGGCTTTGGCCACAAGCAATGGACACGGCAGCATATACTCGCAACCTGTTGCCGACAGAAGGCCAGAACAAGACTCCGCATGAGCTGTTCTGGGAGAAGGTGCCAGATGTGTCACACCTGAGGGTGTTCGGGAGCAAGGCGACGGAGCACATTCCGTCAGAGCTGCGCAGCAAGCTGGACGATGTCAGCAGAGACGTGATCTTCGTCGGCTACCCCAGACACATGAAGGCCTGGACAGTGATGCACAAAGCGAAGGGTGTGTGGAAGCTGTCGGACAGTGCGGATGTCTCGTTCCGTAAGGACGAGAAGCTGCAGCAGCCCGGAGAGCCAGAAGAGGCGCTGCCGGAGACAGAGTACGATGAACTCATCCTGTTTGATGACGAAGCAGGTGATGAGGACGCAGACCACGTGACTCTGGAGGACAGTGATGAGTGGTCACTGAGTGACGATGATTCAGATGCAGCATGGGACGGCCAGGGTGAGGACCCGGGGGCCGGTGCTGATGCTGAGGGGAACCCTGATGATGGTTCCGGTGATGATGGGCAGGATGAGCCCATGCATGATGATGGAGGCGGAGGGGCCGCTGGGGCAGGTGGCCAGAGGCGCTACCCGGCGCGTGCCAGAAATCCGCCGAATCTGCCGTACCAGGCTCAGCTGTTTGTGGCTGAGGGGGTGCAGACTGCAAGTGATGAAGACCTGCTGGACGCATTGAAGTCGTATCAGGAGGCGATGACGCGACCAGACAGGGAGGTCTGGGTGAGTGCCAAAGATGAAGAGTATGGCTCACTCAGGGGCAAGGGCGTGATCGAGGAATGTGATCTGCCGCCCGGTCAGAAGGCGCTCCCGTCGAAGGGGGTGTGCGATCTGAAGTTTGATGAGAAAGGCAACCTTGTGAGGCACAAGTACCGGCTCGTCGCAATGGGCAACCTTCAGCAGGAAGGGGAGTACGGCGATCTGTTCGCGCCGACGGCCCAGAGCGCGACCTTCAGGCTGATGCTGGCTCTGAAAGCGGCAGATCCCAAGCTGAAGCTGCGGCAGGTGGACGTGAAGACAGCGTTTCTGCATGCGGACCTGAAGGATGTGGTGTACGTGCGCCCGCCGCCCGAGCTGCGGCAAGGCAACAAGGTGTGGAGGCTGCGGAAAGCTCTGTATGGGCTGAAGCAGGCGCCGCGAGCCTGGAATGAAGAGCTGACAAAGGCGATGATCAGCGACAAGTACACGGAGTCAGAGCATGATCCGTGCTTGTTCATTCGAGGGACTGGACGCGACAGGGTGTATTTCCTGGTCCATGTCGACGATGCTGCCATCCTGGCAGCTGAAGGGGAAGATGACAAGGCAGTTGCGGACCTCAGCAAGCACTTTGAAGTGAAAGACCTGGGCGAGCTGAGCTACTTTCTGGGGCAGGAGGTGGCAGAAGTGAAGGGCCAGGGGGTGATGCTGAGTCAGGGGCAGTACGTCAAGCGCATGCTGGAGAAGGCAGGCATGTGGGACTGCAAGCCCAAGGCGACGCCGATGGAGGAAAGACACAAACTGCAGATGATGTCTGGCTCGCCACTGAAGGATGATGACCAGCGGAAGGCGGGCTACTCAGAATTGGTGGGTGCACTGCTGTACCTCTCCACACACACACGGCCAGATCTCGCCTATCCTGTGGGGGTGCTGAGTCGATTCATGTCGAGCCCCACAGATGTGCATTTCGCGGCAATGAAACGTGTGCTTAGATACGTGCGAGGGACCTGGGATGGGAGGCTGATGTACCAGTACAGTCCTCCACGTGGAGAGCAGGGGGTGCGGGCATACACTGAGGCGGACTTCAAGGAGCTGGGCATGCCATGAGAGGCGGTGATGCGGCTCTACTCAGATGCAGACCTGGCAGGAGAGCTTGATGGTCGGAAGAGCACTTCAGGGATGCTGATGACGATGAATGGAGGGCCGATTCTGTGGGCATCCAAGCTGCAGACGGTGGTGGCGACATCTACGAGTGAAGCGGAGTACATCTCAGCAGCAATGGCTGTGAAGGAAGCACTGTGGGTGAGGAAGCTGCTGAGTGATGTCTACGGTAAGGTTCAGTGCATGCCATTGTACTGTGACAACCAGAGTGCGCTTCAGCTGATGAAGCAGAGGACTGCTGGAGTAGGTGGCAGGTCCAAGCACATTGATATGCAGTACCATTTCATTAGGAACAGGTACTTGCGTGGTGAGGTGTCGGTGGAATTTGTGTCTACTGAGGAGCAGAAGGCTGACATGCTGACAAAGGCATTGTCCGGGCCTATGCTGACCAATGCGATTGCTGGATATTTGAAGCCACCACCAAGCGACAGTGCTTGAGGGGGTGTGTGGCAGATCTAGGCTTTAGGCAACTGAGTGCAAGCTAGTCGTTGGTGTGGCCGCAGGTGCAGTGAAGCAATGCATGCATGAGGCTGCGGGAGTAGGACGTTGATGCATAGATTTGCATGGTGATCAGCAAGTTCGCTGTCACATATAGGACTGACTGCCAATTCACCAGTCGTTGTGTTTGACTGGCTGAATGGCAGGTACGTTTCTCTTGGACTTTGTTTGCATACTGCTGTGAGTTGGCATTGATACCTAGGACATTGATTGTGCTGTGTGCGAAGTGCAGGCTGTGACGTTGCATGTTGCTGCGGGCGAACATCGTAGACTCACAGTGCACATTCTGCCACAGGTGAGATCCATGCAGCTTAAGTAGTGTACAATATGTGAAGCTGTAACAGTTGTGTTTGACTGGCTGAATGGCAGGCTGTGACGTTGCATGTTGCTGCGGGCGAACATCGTAGACTCACAGTGCACATTCTGCCACATGAATGTAGAGCATTGAATGTGGAGCATCATAATACTCAGTTATGACAGTCACGAAAGAGGCTGGCCAAGTGAGACCAACTGTGGCTGCCTAAGTGCGTGACTGCCATGATCACTTTGAGGTGCGATCACGGCGGTCATGACCAATGATCAGTTACAACATAATGAAGTAGTCACTCCACTTGTGTTGCACTGTGATAGATCTACTAGCAGGGCCCAGCAGCGGCGATGCAACAGAGCAGTCAACAGCCAAACTCCACTTGTGCCATGCATGCTCTCTTTCACAAGAAATGTCTTCATTCTGCACACAGGATTTTCCAAGCTTTTCCAAAGTAACAGTCTTGTTGCTTGTCTTAATCTATCCACACTGAACGATAGCTCCTGCTCCCCGGCAGCCAATTGTGAAAGAGACCGCACAGGTTCAACACAGGTTCGGCTCCTGGGTCCCGGTTCGCCGGAGATGACAATGGCCTAATCGGCTACGGCAAGTATATCAATTTACATTTACACCTCACTTTACAGGAGGTCAACCAAGCGACGTGCTATCGCGCGCGCGTAGGCCAGTACCCAGGTTTTTTTTACAAGGCATTTCTGTGAGTGTCAACCCAGTTTCCAGCGTTCTGTGAGTCACACAGGCTACCATGCTGCAGTGCGGGACTCAAACATGTTGCGCCAATTTGTCATAACCTGCGCTGCGCTCTGCCGCTCCTCCTGGTTTTGCTGAAGGCACTGCAGGACGGCACGCCTCACGCCCCGCAGCTTTGCTACCGTCTCCACCTGCCCCTTGGCGCCTTCCTCCCACGGCAGCACCTCCCGGCCGCACAGATGTGCCCTGATTGCCTCTCTTGTTGAATTGATGGGAGGAAACACGGGCCTCCCTATTACGAGCTCGAAGGCCATCAGTCCCAGCGCCCACATGTCTGCGGCAGCATCAGCCACGCGGGTGCGGTCGCCGCGTGCGGTCGCCGCGCTCTACTGCCATCGCTACCTCGAGATGTGGTGGCGCATACGAAGGTCTGACCTCTCGATCTGCACAAGCAAGGCCACGCCGGGCGGGCGCTGCTGGCGGGCCTTCCTGTCCCCAGGGACGGCCCACCGGCGCTGACGGGCAATCGCGCATAGGCTTGAGTCGTGACTCGCCCACTATCCCCAACCCCCTCTCCCCCCCTCCCCGGCTTCCCTCCCCCCCCTCCCCGGTCCCTCCTCCTCCCTCCCTCTTCCCTCCCCCCCTCGCAACTCCGCCGCTTCTCCTCTGCCCCTTCCCGGGCACCGCTCATACTGCCGAGCTGGCTGCGGCTGCGGTCCCTGGGACCGGCGCCTTGCGGCCTCGGAGGTGGCCGTAGCGCGCGGCTGCACGCCCGTGTAGACTGCTAGTGTCAAGTCGGCGCCCGCCGGTGGGCCCGAAGCATGCTGACTGTGTTTGGCGTGCGCGCGGATCTGTGTCTCTGTGTCTCTGTGTCTCTGTGTCTCTGTGTCTCTGTGTCTCTGTGTCTCTGTGTCTCTGTGTCTCTGTGTCTCTGTGTCTCTGTGTCTCTGTGTCTCTGTGTCTCTGTGTCTCTGTGTCTCTGTGTCTCTGTGTCTCTGTGTCTCTGTGTCTCTGTGTCTCTGTGTCTCTGTGTCTCTGTGTCTCTGTGTCTCTGTGTCTCTGTGTCTCTGTGTCTCTGTCTCTGTCTGTGTGGCATGTGTACGCGCATGGCACGCGCCTGTAAGCATACGCGTGTAATCAGGTGCAACGTTTCGACCGTACTCAAGTGCAACTCTCATGTTTTTTTCGCTTGTCGTGGCGCCGTACGCGGGCTGTAGCTTACAACGTGTAAGAGTGTTTGAACATTACAAGCCAGCGCACAGCACTGATTCCATACTGCAGGACTCACTTACATACACGTTTGCAAGTGAACAACACTGTCGCAGTGCACCTTGTGTTGACGCATCTCTACCTAGGTATAGGGCCCGGGCCCACGGTCGCATTCACATGCAAGCGACCTCATGGGGGTTAGAATTTGACGGCGGGTGCTTCCACGAGCCATCAAATTCAAATTCGGCCCCGGCGCTGAAGGTGACTGCCCGGCTGTAGTGCGAGAGTCAAATGAAGCCAGGTTGCACAGAGTGGTTAATGCCTGTGCTGTACTCAGCCGCCCCTTGGAGCTCATTGCCGACCCTGCAGAATGCCCCTCTTCACCTCCGGCAGCTGCGACGGCTTGTCCGCCTGCCCCGGGTTGCCCTCCTCCCACGGCAGCACCTCCTGGCTGCACACCTGCGCCCATATCGAGTCCTTCTTTGACACAGTGGGGAGTGGACTGGCGCCCCGGCCAGGAGCTCTAAGGCCATATGCATAATGCATGAGCCCAAGCATTCACTTGTCCGCGGCGGTATCGGCCATATGCATTATAGTGCGGTTGCAGCAGCAACCACTACACAAAAGATGGGGTATGGTCAGCCATGAGTGCGCCTCGGTCCAGAACCCAAACCCGTCGCACACGATGGCTCACATGGAACATGCGTTAGACCCGATGCATCCATCGTGGACACAGCCATTCCAAAGTAATTTGTGATCAATGTCGGCAACCAAAGCGCATGGCAGGCCAAACCATAACCCCTCTTGACTTTAGTAAACAGTGTGGCCTGTTGAGCTGGTTACGTACCTGCTATACCTGTCAGCATCATATGATATCACGATGTTCAGCTGGCCACTCCATGGAGTGCGATACACGAAATGCACGCAGCATCATAATGGCGCCAGCAGTGAAGGATATTTCAAAGCGCAAGGACGCAAATGTGCTGTCCTGTTGACCTGCAGGATCCGTCACAGCTATCCCTAGAAAGGGCGCCAGCTGGCACGCCAGTCGTGCACGGCCGCTCCCCTCCGCGCCAGGCTGGCCG
The DNA here is from genome assembly GCA_900538255.1 of Ulva mutabilis. Classification (NCBI taxonomy): domain Eukaryota; kingdom Viridiplantae; phylum Chlorophyta; class Ulvophyceae; order Ulvales; family Ulvaceae; genus Ulva; species Ulva mutabilis. Next base: position 1,063,185 of record UNSF01000019.1, read on the forward strand.
GAAGGGTGCTTTTGCCAGGCTTAGCGGATCCCACTGATGACAAGCCAGTGCTGACATGCCATCGTGCATAGGCTGCCACCCATACGCACGCATATGGCCTCATGCCCTGGCGCACAAATGCAGCCCGCCGGCCCACTTGCATCGTCCGAGTCAGGCGCACAGCGCTGACCGAGCGCTCATGTACACAAGCACAGTGCGTACCACGTGATTTGTGTTGTGGGCGCTTGCACATGTACTCCGTGCATGGATTTGGCATGGTTGGCAAGGTGCACCACCGCGGTGGTGGAGTGCGCCGATGTGTTACACAGTGATAGATCTACATGGAGTGCGCTGGTGTGTTACACAGTGATAGATCTAGGACTCAGCAGCGCCGAGGCAACAGACCAGGCAACAAGCAAACAGACAGCAAACAGACAGACCGGCCACCGCAAGCACCAAGGTCATGCGCCGCACGAGTAAATGCCAGAACAAACTATCGCCAGCGCGAAAGCAGACACGCACACACCACGCAGTACCACGCAGGCCATGCGCACACCAAACACACAGCCAGCACTCGCCGGGCCCACAAGCGGTCGTCGGCGCGGCACTAGCAGCCTGCACGGGCGCAACAGCGCGCTACGGCGATGTCCGAGGCCGAGAGGCACCGGTCCCAGGAGCCATAGCCTCAGCTAGCCCGGCAGCCCGAGCGGTGTCCGGGGAGGGGCGCAGAGGAGAAACGGCGGACGTGCGCTGGGAGGAGGGAAGAGGGAGGGAGGGAAGAGGGAGGGATCGGGTGCGGGGGGGGGGGCGGGGGTGGGGGGCTGCAGGGTGAAATGGGTGGAGGGGGGGGCTCTCGGGGCGAGATGGGCGAGGGGGGGGGGGGGGGGGGGATGACGCAAGCCTATGCGCGATGGCCTGTCAGCGCCGGCAGGCCGTCTGTGGGGACAGGAAGGCCCGGCAGCAGCGCCCGTCCGACCAGTCTAGCACGGAGGGGCGCGGCCGCGCGGGCTTGGCGCGCCAGCGCGCGGCACAATGTTGTGGACAGGTCGCGCATGGCATTGAGAAGGAAAGTACGCTTTGACACCGCCCCGTGTCCCGCGGCAACCTCCGCGACCGTCTGGAGGAAGCGGTACGCGTCCCGTCCAACCCTGCCATACGTCTCATGTACGAGCGGGATGAACTGGGCGGCACCTGTGATGGCGCCATATTTGTCGCGCTTTTGTCGTGCGCCCTTCTCGGCGGTCGCGCCAGCCTCACGTGACGCACCGCGCACATGCGACCTGGCAAGCGGGTGCATCACCTTCACGTCCAGCAGCGCCATGCGCATGGTGAGGAATGCCAAGAGGTCGCCGCGCTGCGGAGGCCGCTGCGCTCGGGGCAGCGGGGGTGCGGCAGGGGGCGCTGCCTCTCGGTCAGGGGCGAGGGGCGCGTCGCGCGTCGGGGCGTGGGCCGCGGCGGGGGGTGCGGTAGCGGCAGTAAGGGTAAGGGAGGCCGGAGCCGGGGCTTGGGTGCCATGAGGGGTGTGGGGCACGTCCGAAGCCTGGGGGGCCTGCGAGAGATGGGGTGGGGGCTGGACCGGCGCGGCATCGGCTGGGGGGTCCAGTGGCGGCGGCGGCGGCGGCGGTGACGGCGGCGGCGCTGGTGTGCGGTTATGTCGGTGGGTTGTGGCTTGGGCGCACGGGCGCGTGTCACTGTGTAACACAGTGATAGATCCAGGACCCAACAGCGCCGAGGCAACAGACCAGGCGACACGCAATCAGGCAGACATGCCACCTCAAGCACCAAGGCCACTGCGTGTCACTGTGCAGCATGCGAGCTCGTTGCTGCCTGCTCGCCTGCGCGCCTGCTCGCCTGCTCGCCTGCTCGCCTGCTTGCCCTCGCTGCCAAGCTCTTGCGTTCATCTCCGTGTGACACTGCAACTCGGATTGCTCTGTGGGCACTCGCGCCAGAAGGCCTTGCCTGGCTTCCAAGCACCTGGCCATTCGACGCGGTGGTCGTACATCCATCGTTCACAACTTGCAACAACAAAAATGCAGGCGCGCATTTTCCGCTCGGATCCCAAACTCCCAGTTGGTAGATGCGTTGTTATCTCTGGCTAGAGGTGGGAAAAGCTAGCTGATCATGAACTGCGTACTTGCCCTTGCTATAGACTCGTCGCACAGCGCGGGGTACTGCGAATCGCCACACAGATTCACGCACCATGTACAGACCTGGAAATACCGTCAATCATGTTCTAGCGTTAGTGCTGTTAGCTTGGCAAGCAGGCGATGCTTGCGCGGCAACGAGTCATGACCTGGTTGCGTCTGTATCCACCGCAAGACAACTCCGAGAGGCTCTGCAACTGGGAATGAAACATGTAGTGATTAACCAACACATCGATATGAAGGATGAATCAGGCGCGGGGCCGAGTCTGTTGCCAGACGATGGCGTGCTTGCCATCTGTGTACCTGAACCAGGCCGTTGGAACGGCACACAGAGCATCCGGGTGCGCACTACGCACCATCATGTATAGACTAGCTTGGTGCCTCAATTATCTTGAATATTCAAAGTGAAACAGCTTCCTCGCAACGGTGGTAGCGCTCCAGCTGCAGCTGTCTCATGATACAATGCAACAGGTCTGCTGGCTGCCCACAGGCATCGGTTCCAGACAAGCAGGTGACTGGCATAAACGTATAAGATCAGTTTTGTGAAGTTACCATGTTCCTGATTGCTGCTCCTTGACTAGGGTGGTTTCTTGCCTGCTCCAGACTCAACGAAAGTTCGCCCACGCTTGGGGTTGCTTCTCAGCTCTCCACATATGCATGGCACCCTTCACTGACGTGCCGCATTGCGGGCTGATCGCCAACCAAGAAGCACTGAAATGTGACTCAAATGTGACCCTGAAATGTAACGCCGGATGCCCCTGGCATTTGCCAGCGCTACTGCCTGCCATCGCAATGCATGCCTTGTCTGGACTTGTCTGCAGGATCCTGTGTTACACAGTGATAGATCTACTGCTAGTGTCGAGTCGGTGCCCGCCGGTGGGTCCGGAGCATGCTGACTGTGGTGTGCGCGTGGACTGTGTTACACAGTGATAGATCTAGGACTCAGCAGCGCCGAGGCAACAGACCAGGCAACAAGCAAACAGACAGACCGGCCACCGCAAGCACCAAGGCCACGCGCCGCACGAGCAAATGCCAGAACTAGCGCCGGCACGAACTAGAGCCGGCCATGCCGTGGGAGTCTAACCTGACAGTCACAACCACTTCATGTTCAGATGATGACAACATACATTCAGTGTGATCTTGGTGACACGTGAGACCGCCGGAGCTTTGGGCTATGTGTCTAGCTAGACAGGTGTCTTTACCATGATGTTACAAATTCGGCCGCTGTGCATGCTGTGACACGCCGCCGCTGTACATGCTGTGACAGCTGCTGTGCATGCTGCAGGGCAACTGCTCCGCACCAGTGGACCTACTGCGCATGGACCCGCCCCCAAAAGCACACCAGTGCGTGGTCACTGTAAGCGGGAGCTTCATCAACATTGCTCCCGGCGCGTCGCCGGTGTGGCTGTCTGCGTTGTACGTTCAGATAGCGGCCCCGCGGCTGCAAGAGGCAGTCCTTATTTCCACCCATGCTGCTGACCTCTACCTGACGGACATAACGCTGGTCGGCGCCGGACCCAACGCACGCGGTCTGTATGTGAAAGAGGATAACAGAGTATTCATTAGCGGTATGCTTTCAGACAGTTGCATGCGCTGTGCGCTGTGGCGCTGCGTGCCCAGAGGCCCTGTGCGTACAATCGCATGGCCCACATACTTTTCTCTTGCAGACATGCACAGGACTACATCTGTCACCTATCTTCTTCCTACTGGCAGCTGACCATATTGATGCCCCTGCATTGAGCCGCAAGCATGCCAGGGGGGTGTGCACTCCGCTCCATAGCACGTCCAGTGTTCACGCAGACACCCGGGACCCCCGCAGACAAGTTTGGGACGTCCATGTGGTATATCTACATGCTCTGGTACTGCCTGTAGCCTTGTTTTGTGATATCGGGAAAACGGGCCTTTTCGGGCCAAATGGACCCTCATCTCCGGGAAAAGGAGCTTCCTTTCCCAAACATTCCCAAACCGTTCCCAAACCTATTCAGGTGTTCCCAATGGCCCCCCAATTGGTCTAGGAGATCCCCGCAAGTCTCAAAGTAGTGGTCTTCTGGGTTGCTTCCCAACCATCGCCACTTGCAGCCAATGTGCTGGCCACTGGGTGCCTGTGGCCACTCCAGGCCACTTATTGGTACCTAATCTCCTTCTTGGCACAGTGCCATATCTCCTCATGCACGAAAATCATGTGCACGTGTGTCACGGTCTGTGGAGCAAGGGGAAAGAGCCTACACCGGCTTGAGTTGTGACTGTTTGTATTGCATGCTGCATTGATTAATTGTCATGCACATGGCAGTGACGCAAGCCTAAAACCTTCCTCCAGTACAGATGAGATAGCAGATGATGCAGTGTGAGCAAGATTGGCTGTGTTCGCCAAGAAGTGCTGCCACAGACACCTTGGGCAGTATGCAATGGCTGAAAATGAACACTCGCAGCTAAATTAACCAACAGTTGAATAATTATGAAACTATGGGGCAGGGAAGTTGAGGTCAGCACTGTGGCCTCCAGTGTGGAGCTGTGTTGTGTTTTCCTGTGCAAGCCTGCAAGTTGCCCGGCTGGACAGGTCAACGATAAATAGCATTCCTCACTTGCATGATCTGTGAGCAGGGATGTGCATGTCAACTGCGTCAACAGATGCTGCATCATAATGACATGCATATGCGCAGTGCCATGGCATGTGATATGCGTATGGTTTTGAATTGTGCTGAAATGCCTGGGTGCACGTGAGGGTATAGCTTGTAGTACTAGGCATAGAGCTGCACACAACGTTGCATTGCGCTTGCATGGTATGGCCTGCTGAATGTTGCGCAAGGCTGCTCTATCTCAGCGCATCACATACCTGTTGAGGCTGCGTTCTCGTCCAATCTATGGCTTGCGCAGGTGCTCACTTCTCCGGCTTCGCAAAGGACTTCGGGGCGGCAGTGCTGCTGGACGCCGGCGCGCGTGCGACCATCGTGCACACACGATTTGCCAACAACACGGCCACATCCGCGGGCCCTACGGCGGAACTGTGCACCACCCGCTCCAACGGAACCCGCATCGGCGCGGCAGTCCGCTTCCACAACTGCCGCATCAACGAGGACCCGGCTCTGGATGGGGGGTATGTCTCGGTGGAAGACCACAAGTGCCGGGTGTACACAAACTCTGAATTCCTGCCTGTGTGGGACGCAACGTTGGAATGCACGCTGGACGCATGGCTATTGCGTCCTCTCACACCTGATCCGAATCACGGTGGCTCTGGCGCTGAGCAGCATTCGGTGGACGTGTTTGCCGATGTAGAAGCAAGTGGACGGTCCCTGCCTCACGCCACCGATGCTGCGTTTGCACGCGTCGTCAGGCAGCAGGCTCAGCTGAGCGGGCTGGCGGCCCCAACCTTTCGACCGCTTCCAGATGGAACGTCGCTAAGAGCTGCAGATCCGTACGATGTACAGTATCTTCCGCTATGGCTCATGCTCGTGATACTCCTTGGCCATTTCTCAATGCTAGTGTGGGGTGGCAGCAGGTGCTTGTTGTGCTCGTGCAAACGCGTATGCAAGCTCGTGTGCATGTATTGCGGAACCGGCGGGCTGGCCTCCAACGACAGCACCGAACAGATTGCGCTCGTTACAAGGAGGGGTGGCCACGTGATGTCTGAGGTGCCGCAACCACAGGGCGACTCAACGGCTGTGCAGCTGTCAAAGATTGATGGCATCGGGATCTCCTCGATTCCATGATGCGAAACAGCTCCTTGTTGATGGTACATCTCGGACAGGTTGCCAGTGCATTATGAGTCTCACCTTTCAGACATTCAATCAGACAGTCGTGACTGCATGAGCTACTGGCTCAACTGCGTCTGTGGTCTGTGCACATGATGATGCACACATGTTTGACGCCTTGCCTTGCAATGTACATCAGACCCTACGCGAGCCATATAAATGCAGTGCTGCCGAGTACATAGCAATTGACAACTGTAGAGTGCAAAAATATCGCGACTTTAGCGAGGTTTCCATGCCGTAGCTAGCTGCTGAGGTGCGCATTGTTCGAAGCTGGTGTCACCGAATCTGGTGTCAGTGTGTGTTACACAGTGATAGATCTAGGACCCAGCAGGTGTCAGTGTGTGGCGCGCATGTAATTAAATACAACTGTATGAGCTTGCAATGTTTCAACCGTACTCAAGTGCGATTCACACGTTGATCTCGCTTGTCAAGCAGGTGGATCCTACGTTGTAGCTGACAGCCTGTAAGCGTTCTGGAATATTACAAGCCTGCGCACAGCACTCATCTCACTTTGCAGGACTCTTACATACATACTTGCACTCACAGAGGTGGTGCCGGTTGTGCACGAGACATATGGCAGACTAGGGTCGCATGCCATGCAGCACCTCAACACGCTGGCAGTGTCGTTGGTTGGGCCGTTCGACAAGAGAGCACAGGCTCGCTGAATTGAGAACTCCTTGCGGGAGTTCAGTGCGGCGACAGTGAAAGGAAACGGGTTTGTGATCAGAAAGACCATGTCCAGGGTAGCACGGCTTACGGGTGCGCAGTTTGTGCCAGGTGATCGCCTGGCCGGCTTGCATCTGCTGGGTAGCATGTGAGTCTGGAATCTAGTTGTGCGTTCGCTTGGTGCACTGGATCGGAGCCCCTCGATGTAACAGTGCACTCAAGTGAATCACTTGCCTTACTAGCCACTAGCTAGCTAGCACTGGAGAGCCGGTAAGTACAGCAGTGGCAGCACGGGAGCTGGCATCCAGCATCCTGTTTGCGCATATGCATGTCTTGGCTATGCATGTCTTGAGATGTTCGTGTCCCCGTTTCCGCCCCCTGAGCCCAGAAGAGGAAGCGGCCATGCAACTTCTCTGGAATAGATGATTTCGCGACCGACCTGACCAACCAGGCCGGCCGTCCGCGCGCCAATCAGGCCCACGTAGATGATGATTAGTATGGTATCGACAGCTGACTGCTGTTTCGTGCGCGTTCGGACGCACGTAGTCACGCCAAGCTGTACCCCGCAGCACGGCAAGTAGAAGCTTAGGAAAGTGCCAAAAGAAAACATGCACAATGACCCACAAAAGAAAACAGAGTGGTCAGTAGCTTGTATTAACTGTCCCCGCAGACAGATTTGACAACCCCAGCCCAACAGCATCCCTCCCAGCAACCACCACCATGCCAGCAACTCGCCGCATCCACCTCACAGCATCCACACCCAACACCAGATGACCAGATGACCCGACCAACACCAGCCACTGGACTACGATGTCCGCATCCAACCTGCAAATGTGCTCGCCAGGACTCCAATTCGCTCCGCCAGCATATCAACCAAGATCACCCGACAGCCCAATGGCAGCCCGACCAACTAGCAGCAATCGACTCTGTACAATGCCCGCAGTGCCAGAAAGTCCTCAGCTACCCCATCCGCTCACACAAAATAGCAGGCGCAGGCAGCGCAGCGTGCACCCACAAGACCTCCACCGAAGAATCAAGCAGACACCGGCAGGCAGTGAATGCCAGAGCCAAGCCCATCCAAACACCACCCCACCAGCGAGCCCAACAGCCCCACGCAAGCACATCCCATGCGCCTCCACCCCAGCAACCCCAACCCCCCCAGCAGACCAGCGACCCCACCCACCAAACACCCCCAACATTGACAACGATGACCGACCCAGACCAAGACAGACCATCCCAAAAGGCTCCGCACACGCCTTCGGGGACGGCCTGGCCAACCTCGTCACAGCCATGACCGATGCCCCAGACCACGCCGCAGCCACAGCTGCAACCACAGCCAGTTGTGGTACCCAGCCTAGATCCTGACCGACGACAGCCACAACGGACCCGAACGCCGCATAGCAGCACGGATCCTCGCCCACAGCGAAGGCAGGGATCCCATCCAATACGAAGCACGCCGCAAGAAACCCCGCTCCAACCCAGCCAAGCAGACATCCGACCAGCGCACAGCAGCCTGCATACACACAAAGCTGACCATGCACAGCCTCTCCTGAGCAGCCGGATGCCTCGCCCCCGGCTCCATCGTCCAGCAGCCCACACCAGAAGACCTCGCCAATCTCCAAGACCTCCACCCCCCAGGAGAACCAGCCCAGCCACCTCCCATCGACACAGCTACACCACACATCACTGTGGACGACCTAGAACGTGTCCTCGGCAACCTTCCCAACTCCTCTGCACCTGGCCTGAGCGGCTGGACGTACGAACACGTCAGATCCGCCGCATCCGCCAGCACCGAGACGCCATCCTCCACCTCATAAACCAGGTCATTAGCGGCCAGTTCCCGCAGGTGACAGCCCTCCTCAGCACCAGACTCGTCCCCATCCGCAACCCAGACGGCGGCATCCGCCCCATCGCCGTCCAAGAAGTCTGGGTCCGCATCGCCAGCCTCTGTGCACTCAGAGCAAACAGCGAAGTGGGCCCCAGCCTTGCCCCGCTGAAGGTTGGTGTCGGTATCTCCGGCGGCGCTCAGACCATGGGCCATGCGCTCTCGTCTGCCGCCGTTGGGAATCTCGACACCGTCATCCTGTCAGTGGACTTCAAGAACGCATAAAACTCCATCCACACACAGTCCATGCTCGACGCAGTCCACCAGCGCGCCCCACAGCTCCTCCCATACGCCATATGGTCCAACACAGCTCCAACCCAGCACCACGTCATAGGCGCCCCACCAGGCACAGCCCCGATCACATCGACCAGAGGTGTGAAACAGGGCGACCCCCTTGCCAGCCTCCTCTTCTCACTGACTCTGCAGCCGGCTCTCGAAGCCGCCAAAGCCACCGCAGATACCGCCGACGCAGCCCTCCTTGCCTATGCGGATGACTGCAGCATCCGCGGCACCGGCACACCCATCATCAAGGCCTTCACCACCCTGGAGGAACACGCCCACCCGATCGGCCTCCGCATCGGCCGCGCGAAGAGTGCAGCCACATCCATCATTGATCGCGACGCGGCCCAGGCCGTGGCCGACGCCACAGGCGTGCCGCTGCGCCCACACGGCGTCACCTGCGCAGGCACGCCCATCGGCCACACCCCCTACGTCAAGGACTACTGCAACCGCCGCGCGACAACCGCATGTGCGAAGATTGATCGCCTCCTCTCTCCCCCTGCCTGCCCAGGACAAGTTCCTGCTGCTCCGCGGCTCTGTGCAGCTTGCCCTCACCCACCTAGTCCGTGTCGTCGCGTGGGACTCGGTCAAAGACGCGGTGCAGCGGCTGCAAGACAGGGTAATGGCGGCGCCGCGGGAGATCATGAACCACCCGCTGATGCCCACCGTCGCCGAGGAGCAACTCCGCCCACCGCTACGCCACGGCGGATTCGGCCTCATGGACGTCACGGAGCACGAGGCAGATGCAGCCTATCTGTCCAGCGCCGCGCTGGCGCATGACGCAATGCGCGATGGCCCCCCCGACTTCCGCCCATTCGCCGAAGGCGACGTTGCCACAGGCCTACAAGAAAAATGGACAGCGCTGCGTGCAGCAATGCCGCCGGAGGCAGACTGGGGGCCAGAGGAGCTCGACAACGTCTTCATCGCCACTAGTACTGGCCTTCCCGGTATGAGCAGAAAAGTGACCAGGGCAGTAGCGCAAACACGGCACGACGCGCTGCTGCAACAGCTGGGCAGCACCCCTGGTGGTGCAAAGGACCTTGCACGCATGCGCAGCTGCCCTTGTCGTGTTGCCTCACTGTTCCTGGATTCCCTCCCAACCAACCGCATGCTGACTCTGAATGATGGGGATTTTGTGCATGGGATGCGGTTCAGGGGCGGACTTTCCCCTCTGCCGCCATTAGATGGGGAAGTGATATGTGATTGCAATGCTCGGGTGTATGTACTAGATGTCAGCTTCATCCATCTTGGGTGGCTGTGGTGGGGAAAGCATCGGGGGCACAGGGGCACGCGGCCGCCGTACGCGAACAGTTCAAACTCACCAAGTACAAAGAGAGTTTGCAGGGATCGTACAAGGTGGTGCCGTTTGTGCACGAGACATATGGCAGACTAGGGTCGCATGCCATGTAGTACCTCAACACGCTGGCAGTGTCGTTGGTTGGGCCGTTCAACAAGAGAGCAAAGGCTCGCTGGATTGAGAGCTCCTTGCGGGAGTTCAGTGCGGCGACAGTGAAAGGAAGCGGGTTTGTGATCAGAAAGACCATGTCCAGGGTAGCACGGCTCACGGGTGCGCAGTTCGTGCTAGGTGATCGCCTGGCCGGCTTGCATCTGCTGGGTAGCATGTGAGTCTAGAATCTAGTTGTACATTCGCTTGGTGCACTGGATCGGAGCCCCTCGATGTAATAATGCACTCAAGTGAACAACACTGCGGCAGTGCTGCTAATAATACTATTCAGGCACTTCAAAGTATGGCCCATACCCATGTTTGTATTCACGTGTTAGCGACCGCATGCGGGTAAAAAATTGATGGCGTGTGCTTCCGCAAGCCATCAGCTTTTGGCCCTGACGCTCAAAGAGGCTGCCCTGCTAGCGCTGCGATGCGAGAGTCAAACAGGATGCACCAAATGATCAACACCTGTGCCAGTTGTTGCGCCGACTGGTCAACACTCAGCCGCCCCTCTGGGGCACGCTGCACTGGCCGGCAATGCAGAATGGCCCCCATGAGTCCCTGAAGCTGTGCTACCCTTTCCGCCCAGACAAGCCCCTCGTCAACACAATTGGGGAAGCAGTGGCGGCACAATTAGGAGCTCAAAGACCATGAGCCCCAGCACCCACATGCCTGCGGCGGCATCCGCTGCAATGGTGCGGTCGCCGCGCTCCGCCGCAACGTTAACAGCTGAGCCTGTTGAGCTGGCCACGTACCTGATATACCTGCCGCCATCATGCTGTTCAGCTGGCAATTGCATGGAGTGTGATACGCCTACATCCAAGCAGCGTCATAATGACTTCAGCGGTTTAAAACGAAAAAATGTCAAAGCGCAGGCACGCAATGGTGCTGTCCTGTTGCCCTGCACGACAGCTGCTGTCATGTTGACCTGCAGGATCCGACATAGGAAGATCGCCCGCTGGCACATCAGGCGCGGCCTTGGTGCTTGCGGTGGCCGGTCTGTTTATCTGCATGTTGCCTGGTCTGTTGCCTCGGCGCTGCTGAGTCCTAGATCTATCACTGTGTAACACATCAGGCGCGTGTGGCCAGTCCCCTCTGCGCCAGAATGGCCAGCAGGATGCTTCTGCCGGGCCTGGCGGTCCTCACTGTCGGACTACCAGCGCTGACATACCATCGCGTGTAGGCCGCATGCATGTGGCCCCGATCCCTGGCGCACAAGGCCAGCTCGCCCGCTCACTCCCGTCCGCATCCTACCCCGGCCCGTCCCTAGTGCTGTCCTGACTGCAGTTGTTCATAGGCCCCAAAGCCCACGCGGTCACTCACGATTGCAAACGTGTCATGCGTGCGGCCATGCTAGCGGCTGTGGCTACCTGTTTGCGGATTTAGCGCCGGCTTGGCGCCGCGGCCGGTACCCATCACCTAATTCCTGCGTGTGGGCGGCGCCGTGCTGCGGCTACGTGGGATTGGCGTGCTGTGTGTTGGAGCAGCCGATCATGTTCCTTGCACAATTGTGCGTGCCGTTCATGTGTTGGGGACAGTGCCGCTTGTGGTCGCCGACACATCATGTGCTTGTCATCATGCGCAAGCACAAGATGTGCTTTGTTTTGCTTGACGCTGCCGGGCCTAGGCCTTGATCTATCGCACGCACGTGCACAGAGTACCAGACAGGATGTTCTCAGGCTGCTGGGCAGGGATCAGCAAACAGACGCATGCCAGAACAAAAGAGCCACTGGCACAATTGCAGGCTCTGAGGAGTCCGCCACAACGCAGGCACTGGAAGCACGCACACCCGCACACGCCACCACTTGTATATGTATCAAAATTTGTAATACATAGGGTATAACACCGCAGGCACAGCGCACAGCACACAGTGCATGACCTGCCTTCAGGAAGACGCTCACACCAGTGCTGGCACGTCGTCCTTGCGGGCCCACTGCAACCCACCGCACCCGGCAGCCGCCACGGCCATGCCAACCGGAACGACTCCCGCACCCGGTGCGTGCCCGGGGTGCGTGCCCGGGTGCGTGCCCGGGTGCGTGCCCCCGAATCCGTGCGGTACAACGCGTCCTTGGCGATCCGCAGACATTCCATTCTGCATGTGCCCAGAAATTGCGCGACCTTGGGTCTTGTAAACTTCTCCACGTACTCGGGGCCTTCCTGAGGCGTTAAAACGTGGTCGTTACCGCGTCCCCGGCCCCCATGTACACTTACATCGAGGGGCGCCGATCCAGTGCACCAAGCAAATGTACAACTAAATTCTAGACTAACATACTACCGATCAGGTGTGAGCCGGCCAGGCGATCACCTGGCACGAACTGCGCACCTGTGAGCCGCGCTACCCTGCAGTTGGTCTTTCGGATCACAAACCCATTTTCTTTCACTGTCGCCGTACTGAGCTCCCGCAAGGGATGCCTCCAATGTGTGTACTGTTACATCGAGGGGCTCCGATCCAGTGCACCAAGCGAACATACAACTAGATTCTAGACTCACATGCTACCCAGCAGATGCAAGCCGGCCAGGCGATCACCTGGCACAAACTGCGCACCCGTGAGCCGTGCTACCCTGGACATGGTCTTTCTGATCACAATCCAATGTATGTATGTATGATTTCATCGCCGTATCCATGATGACATTGATATTTCCGACAAGCGGGACCAAGTTACCCCTCCGTGCCACCAAGCGGGTGCTGGCACATGGCGCGGTGCGCGAAGAGGCCTAGGAGGGAGACTGCGTGCAGTCGGGGTACGGGCAGGGCCTCCGACTCAGCGGCTCCGCTATCGCAGAGGCTCCGCTGTCATAGTACGGTCACCACCTGGGGTGGGTTGTACATGGTGATACATCTAGGACTCAGCTGCATCGAGGCAACAGACCAGTACCTACCAACAGTACCCAGCACCGGTACCACCCGACATGGGTTCAGCGCAGCAGCCACCAGCCGCTCATCAAGGCTTCCGACCTTTCCACCAGGCCTACAAATTGCCCGCCAGTGATCAGTCAGTGAGGGGACTCGTCGACGTCTGGCTGGGGACCGTCTGCACATTGGGCAGCAAGGGCGGCTGGCACTCGTGACCTCCAGTGGTCCCAGCAACGGCGCGGACCCCCTGTACAAGGCGCCATTGGCAAGGATGATTTGAGGACGGCAAGTGCTGCAGTGTCACAAGAAGGAGCACAAACACCACAGCTCACCTCACACCGAACTGGACTCAAAAGCAACTATCATATGTGCAATTGGAACCTTGCTGCACAAAAAAGAATCATGATGATTTGTGTGAGGTCCACCTACAGACTTTCCAGCTGTCCACTCTTCATCTTTTGGAAACAACAAAGTCACAGCAGAGCTTGCCCATGGCTTCATGCAGGCAGCTGCACCTGGCATTTATGATATGCCATTAGATGGGATGAATGTCATGATGGTACTAGTATACTACCAGCAGCTAGTGCTGGATGCGCTCTGTGAGCCAAACAATTTGGACTCGTGGAGCATGTGGCGAGAGCGGATGGTGGCTTTAGGCGCTGTGCATGAACCAGATGGTGCATTGTGCTTGACCACCTAGCAAGCCCCGATGATCACTTTGGGAGCTTGACAGGTTGTTTGGGTGGTCATAGAACACCCCTAGCACTGTTTGAGGACGGTTTGGGGAAACATGCAGATTCCCCCCATCATTTGCCCTGATTTGGCCGGATACTGCCTGTTTCCCCAAAGATCGCAAATGAAGGTACAGGCGACTTCAGGACATATAGTTATGGCCTATGGACGTCTGAAAGTCCGTTCGGGGCCAACAGGGGGTCCGCGCCGTCGCTGGGACCACTGGAGGTGATGACTGCCAGCCCGCCTGGGCAGCACCACATGCACGGATGAATGGTTTCTTGACTCAGGCTGGACAACTAGTCTGCATGCGCATATGGGTGGCGACCTTTGACCGATGAAAATCAGCATGTGGCACCCAGGCTTGCTGTGGCCACATGTGATCAGTGCGCCAAAGGCCGCGCCGATATCGGAGTGACATCGAATTCGAGCCTGGCTTTCAAAATCAACGCAAGAGCCCGGCACCGAGGGTAACCGCAGGCAAGCAGCCGACGAAAACCCCACAGGCAGGCACCATCAAGCAGCAACATTACCAGGCACAAAGCCACAGCGACCGGACCCAAGCGCACACGCGCACTCGTCCTCCAGCGAAAACCAACACCAGGTTCGCGTCAACCATGCCAAACTCGCGCACTGCGGCCGTCCGCACCCTGCAGAGCTGTCCGCCTCCGGATCCGGCAGACCCAGCCGCCATCTCTCCCACATCAGTACCACCACCACCACCATCAAGACTAGCCCCACCCATACACTCCCACGCCTGCACCCCGGCATGCACCGCCCCACGCGCGAGCCTGGCCGGAGGAGCACGCCCCCCGCAGGGATGTACCAGACCTGCGACGGCGGCCCGGCATGGGTGGCGTGGCAGAGCGCGGCACGCAGGGCGCCCGTGACACCACGTCGATATCACCAAACCTGCGGCATTCCGCACTCACAATTCGGGAAGCAGAGCTGCCGCGGAGGGAGCTCCGATGTGTTCTTCCAGTGCAGGGCATTTCCTGCCGTTCACTTCCAACTTTGACTCATCGGGCCCCGGGGATCCTTTAGATTTTCCGGTCCCTTGCCCGCGAGAGTTGTGCAATGGGTCGCCGTAGCCGATATCGATAGCCGTCTAGATGCAACGTGATACCTGATTCCGTCGATCATTGGTGCGTTGGGATGGCCACATGTAGCCGCAAAGCACTGTGTGTGTTACACAGTGATAGATCTAAGACTCAGCAGCGCCGAAGCAACAGACCAGGCAACAGGCAAACAGACATACCGGCCACCGTAAGCACCAAGGCCACGCGCCGCACGAGCAATTGCCAGAACGAAGTAGCGCCAGCTCGAAAGCAGACACTCACTCACCACGCAGTACCACGCAGCTCACGCGCACACCACACAGTCAGCACTCGCTGGGCCCACAAGCGGTCGCCGACTCGACACTAGCAGTCTGCACGGGCGCGCCGGCACGCGCTACGACCATCTCCGAGGCCGCGAGGCACTGGTCCCAGGAGCTGCAGCCACAGCCAGCCCGGCAGCACGAGGGGTGTCCAGGAAGGGGGGCAGAGGAGAAACAGCGGACGTGCGCTAGGAGGAGGGAAGAGGGAGGGAGGAGGAGAGACGGGTGGGGGGGGGGGGGGGCGCAGGGCGAAATGGGTGGAGGGCACAACGCAAGCCTATGCGTGATGGCCTGTCAGCGCCGGCAAGCCGTCCGTGGGGACAGGAAGGCCCGGCAGCAGCGCCCGTCTGACCAGTCTAGCACGGAGGGGCGCGGCCGCGCGGGCGTGGCGCGCCAGCGCGCGGCACAATGTTGTGGACAGGTCGCGCATGGCATTGAGCAAGAAGGTGCGATTTCACACCGCGCCGTGTCCCGCGGCTACCTCCGCGACCGTCTGGAGGAAGCACTGTGTGCACATTCCACGCGACTGTACCCACCACGACAGCGAGCTGCCAGTGTACATGTCTAGCCAGCGCGACCGACAATGGTGGGCACGCACAGGTCCGCGCTGTGGCCAGTACCCAACATATCATATTTCCATTATTTTGCCTCTAACACTGCAGCATCGCAGGTGTGGTCGTGTTGTCAAGATCTTGTTCGATCATCCGGCTCAACATGCCCCCTCGACGAAATAGATGCAAAGCTCGCTCGCAGATGACAAATCAGCTAGAGACATCCGGAGCTGGCCCAAACTTCTTCAACCTGGGGGCTCTGTTTGCTACTGGAGAAGGCATCGACCGCCCGCGCATTCTAGAGCACGGAGAGCCATGGGCGAGCAAACCTCGAAACATCATGTTGCAATCTGAGAACGAGATCTCTGCTGCTTCGAAAAGCTTTCATCTGAGTCTGCTGACAGATAGGCACACGCAGAGGGGCAGGATACAGCAGCATCCGCATGATCGCATACCGAACTACATGGCGCTAGATGCCCCGCACTGGCCAGCAAATGAGTACCTGACTCGTTGGCTGGAGGCTGGATACATGTGCTCGGTGGCTCTATTTCGCGCTGCGTAGCATTGCAGAAACAATTCGACCTCATCGCGACAGTGCCGGGTTGGACCATAGTTGTGGACAGCGGTGTTGAAGTCCGGCCCTTCCGAGCAGCGACGATGCACGTTATGCAACATCAGTTTTTCGGGGTCACCGTCAAGAAGGCATGTGTGACTCATCTACTTGTGTTCAGTTGGCCATGATTGTGTTAATGATGTCTTCGCTCTCTGTCGACGCGCATGTAGCCAGATCGAGGGCTCCGATTGCAGATGGCGCTGTTGACAATGCCGCAGATCGAGGCAGTGGGGCAAGCTGCCGAAGAAGAGCGCGGCAAGTACATTCGCGGGAAGAAAGATCCCGCACGGGGCGGCAGACCTTTGTTCAAACGCAACTCGTTGCCACCGTTGCATTTAGGGGCTCGTTCCCCAACTTGTATTTCATGAGGCTGAATGAAGACCGCCTCTTCAAACATGTCCCACAGCCAGCACCAATCGAGGTTGACGACATCGAAACTGAGGCCATAGAGCCTGATGCCATAGAGCCTGATGCTTTAGAGCCTGATGCCATAGAGCCTAATGCTATAGAGCCTAATGCTATCGAGTCTGACGCCATCGAACAGCCTGCCACAGACCCCACTTATGGTTCAATTGCGAGTCGCTTGGGACGCCTTGACAGGCGGCTGAAAATTAAAGAAGAAGCGGATGACTCACAGCCAGTTGAAAGTTGTGCAGAATTGGAGCACGGCGAGATCAATGACATTGTTTCCAGGAAACGTCCATGTGTGGGATTCTATGCTGTATAGCGTGGTATAACCTCAATATACCATTGTCGGCAGATCTGCTGATGTGGCCGCTTCATGGTATCCTACATCGTGGCCATAGTACGCTACCGCGTGCGAATGTAATCACTGTAACTTAACCTTGCGACATTCGACAGCGAATTCTCACAAAATGGCTTTGCATGCGCTCAAGAGGATGCATGAACAGCTAGGCAGCAGCCTGCATCACAACAAGGCATGCCTGGCAACAAGACAGCAGTGCATGCGTACCCCAGACAGCAGTGCATGCGTATCCAAGACAGCCATATCAGACACGTGGACGGGTCATCTGGAGCCGCACGGCAACTACACTGCATCACACCCGGCAGCTATTTTCCACCTGTCTCGGACAAGACTGTCACGGGCAATTTGCCTGCCACTGTCCTCACCGCTCGCCACCACGTCCATCAACCAGGCGGCATCCATGCGCAGCTGTTCCAGCCGTTCCAGCTGTCATGGCCACGCAACACGCGCAGCAAAGTCATTGCCGCTGTCGTCGTGCGCAGCGGTCCCTGTCACGCCAAGCCGTGCGCAGTGGCCTGCACGTGTGGAACCACAGCCACGGTCTGCGGAGTTATTTCGAACACACCCCTCAGCGACTGCACT
Source organism: Ulva mutabilis (assembly GCA_900538255.1). Taxonomy (NCBI): domain Eukaryota; kingdom Viridiplantae; phylum Chlorophyta; class Ulvophyceae; order Ulvales; family Ulvaceae; genus Ulva; species Ulva mutabilis. Next base: position 1,080,810 of record UNSF01000019.1, read on the forward strand.
GCGCTCAGTGTGCTCAGGTGCCGCACGGCCCCAGCACGCCACACGGTCCCAGCACACCACACGGCCCCAGCACGCGTCGCACACTGCCCCACCGCTGCTGCCAACACTGCCTCAGTGCAGACCCTGCACCCACACCTGTAGCCGGTGACCTACAGCTCCTAGAGGTGACCTATAGAGGTGACCTCTACCATAGCTCATGGAACAGGCGCAGCAGCTCAGCGGCGGCCATAGCCGCGCCCCCCCGCCCGGTTCCCCCCCCGGCCCCCGTACCGGCCGCCACCCCCACTTGGCCGCTCCTGCGCGTCCGTCGCCTCGCTGTCCTGCACCGACTCCACGATGCGCGACCCCTCCGGCTCCTCCCGGAAGCCCTTCTCGCAGAAAAGCCGCAGCTGGGTCAGCTCCGCCGCCGCCGCCGCGCCCTGCTTCGCGAGTGCCGGCAGCCACTCACGCTGCACGACCGCAAACAACTTGAGCGCCTGCCGGCCGTACCGCCGCCAAAGCTCGTGGCCCCCCGTCTGCAGAAACCCGAGCAGGGCGGACGCAGTCGTGCGGTTCGGCGGCACCGCGTTGAGCATGCCAGCGGCGTAGGACCACAGCGCTGAGGGGTGCGCGTACACGAGGTACGCTGCGAAGAGGCGCAGCGCACCGGAGAGGCGCATGAGGTAGTCTGCGGACGACTCCCACTTGGTGTCGTCGTTCTCGTCCCTCCTGCATGCTTCGACTTGGGCTCACGGCCGCACGCATGCACTGATGTGTCTACAGGGGACCCAACGCGAAGGTGGTACAAGGCTGCTGTGCAGGGATCCGCACAGGTGTGGCAAATGGGCATCATCGGATCTTGGCACTCGTGACGATCGTGGCACTCACAACAGGCATGAGATCGTCGCTGAGCGAGTGGGGACATGGATGCAGAGTTGCTACATGGATACAGAGCTGCCTGCATACGCTGAGCGAGTGGGTACATGCTTTTGCAGGCATGCTGCTGATTCATGTGGCTGCACACAACTGAGTGTTACACGGAGATGAACGCAAGAGCCCGGCAGCGAGGGCAACAGCTGGAAAGCAGATGACCAAAACCCGTCAGCAGGCAGCAGCAACAAGCAGCAACAGTCCCACGGGAAACGCCACGACTCAGTGGCAACAGTGCACCACATACATGGCATTGTGCGGTTGTGCAGCGACATAGACGCTTCCCCTGCCTCAACGAGTCGGATCGTCAGCCCAAACCGCGTTCATGCTCAGTCGCCGAACATGCAGTTGACAGCACCAGTGCCCATTCCAAGGTCAAGAGTCGCCGATCACCGCAGCCGCGACATGGGCACGCATGGGGCAGGTAATTGGGGTGCACCTGTAGCCGTTCCTCTTGCGCCAGTCGTCCTGCTCCAGCGCCTGTCCCTCCACCTGGAACGCCCAGTACAGTGGCACCGTCATCGGGCACCCCTCTTCCGCACTGGCCATGAGCCCAACAAAAAGAGTATCCATCTCTGGAGCCGCATCGGCGACCTCGCACAGCGTGGCCGCCAGTGGCCACGCATACTGTGGGGACTTTGACACCATCTCAGACGACTGGAAGATCGCCTTTTTGGCAAACTGCTGCAGCACCTCCGTGCGGGCGGGGCCGGTGCGCGTCGAGAGCTCCGCGATGACGCGGCGCGATTTGTCGGCGATGTCTTCGAGCGTGCTGCTGAGGCCGTTGATGACGGCGTTCATCGCGCGGGAGATCTCGCGCGTCTCGCGCTGCCGTGGCGGCAGCGCTCGCTGCGCCTCTAGCCATGCCGTATGCTCCATCGACTTGGTGAGAGTCTCTAGAGCTACACGCAGTGACGGCGGTGGTAGGCAAGCAGGCGGGAGCCGATGTGCTGTGCGCGCTCGAGGGCAAGCGTGTGTGGTGCTGGAAAGGAATGTCAATGCATGCTGCACCTCTGTTGAGTAGGTTTTTTCACCGCTGATCTAGCGGCGAGAAATTCATTCCTCCCATTCCAAAGTGACACAGCGCGCCCACACCCAGATCAGCAGCCGCGCAGACAGTGCCCGCCACGGCTGCCTCGGAACTGCAACAGTGTGTGTGAGCCGCAACAGTAACAGAGGCATGCATGGAAGCGTATGGAAAAGCCTTACACAGTGGCTGGGCGCATGCTGCCATGTCGGCTCTACGCTGCTGTTAGACAACACGGGTCGGGGCATGGCTGCTTGACCAATCAATATGACGCCTGGATCAAGTCGTGCGGGGCCCGCAGGGTGTTACGGCATGCACCGCGCATGCATGGCCACACTGCGCATGCATGGTTTCAGCAGCGTGCGGTTGCGGCTGTGGAAAGCAGGTGGGGAGCAGCTCGTGCGCCAGGGCTGCTCATAAACTCAAAACAATCATAGAACCGCAGTCCCGAGGCGGCCCCGCATGTCTGCTGTGCGTGACGAGTCGCACCTGAGCAACGTGCACAGGCAGCATAAATGCAAAGGGCGCACCTTTCTGTTTGATCAGGGACTGCCGCCAAGCTGCCTTGCTGACCTTTGCATGCCGGGGCGGTGCCGGGACATCGCTGGCTGGCGATGCGTCAGCCACCGCCGTGCTGCTGTGCGGCGGTCCTCCAGCTATTGCCGGCTGTACTGCAGGCGCCGCCTGCTGGCCCGGCCCCGATGCAGCCTGCATACCGCGGCATTCTTTCAGGCGGCCAGTGCAAAGGATTTGAGCATCGAGAGCAGTTGATGGCAGCTGGCACACATGCCGTCTGTGTGATGACAACTGCCTGCAATGCCGGAAGACCGTCTCGGCTGGGACAGGATTGGATGGCGGCACAGCACACAGACGGCAGAGCTGCCGGGCTCTGACAGGGACTCTGACAGGGACTGTGTGACGGGACCGTGACGGGACCGTGACGGGACCGTGACGGGACCGTGACGGGACCGTGCGGCGGTACTGGATCGCGGTGCCACGCACCTGCACACGGCGCAACAATGCAGCACGGCGCAACAATGAAGCACATGTTTGACACCCAGCACAGCGCGTCTTTGGGCATCCAGTGCAGGCACACGGAGACAGGCACACAGAGCAAGCTGCTTGTGATTGTTTGTTGTTTCCAGCGATTTCGGCCCTCGCCGCTGCCGCGGCCTTCATCCATCAAAGTGTAACACAGAGGCGTGCAACCAGCAGGTGACTCGGCATGCAGAGGCTGACGTGCAGCATCATGGGCTTGCCCAACAACCTTCAGAGCCGTGCTGTGAGCAGCACTAGTGAATAGCGTGTGAGAATGTGTCGAGGGAACTTTAGCGCAATACAGAAGCTGCTGTGTTTCTGTCTGTGTATGGCGCTTGGCCATGGGGATTGATTTTTGGTGCATTGCCATGAATCGAGCCTCTGTGTTCTTCCACCTTGTGGAGCATACATCTGTAACGTATCTCACCTTCAGAGCCACCACTCACACTCAACCCTAAAAAACGATTCAACGATTTATCATACACGCATTCCGCGACCACACCTCTTTCCTGGCAGGAGCGCCACGCTGCTCCGGGCTCGGCAGGCCCTGCTCCCGGCTGGCCAGGCCCTGTGCCTCGCCGGCAGCAGCGGCAGGCGCCACGGCCGCCTTGGAAGCTGCAGCTGCAGCCTCGGCCGCGGCTGCAGCGGCCTTCGCCTCTGCAGCCTCGCGTTGGCGCTGTGCCTCTGCCTCCCGCTCCTCCCGCCGCCGCCGGCGCTCCTCCGCGTCGCGCCGCTGCTGCTCGTCCTGCCCCGCAGCCGCAGCCTGCTGCACAGCGGCCAGCTTGGCGTCAATCCGGGCCTGGCACGCCTTCCTGCAACATTAAACTCCTCCCTGATCAGCTAGTAGTTACAGAGTGCTGTTCTGATCGACCAGAGCTGTAGCAAGTTCCCCACGGTGACCACCCGCGTGCGCGAGAGGAGTGTGCCTAGGTCCGCAAACAATCATGGCAGAGCCGAACGGCTGGTGTCAACAACAGTGGCCGATCGTGGCGAGTGCTGCCTCACTGTGATCGCCATGATGAGCGACGCTGCACCGCACGCGGCCGATCACATGCATGCCGATCACATGCATGCTGGAGTAAGGGGGGATCAAATTATGCAGTGTGGAGGATAATGTCACACGATGAGGAGACGGTCGTAAGGTGGAGACAGTAGAGATGAGTATGCGAAAACGTAGAGAGGAGCACACGGTAATGAGGAGGAATATAAAGAGGCGCGTGCTTCAAAAAAGAGGATGATATAGCGAGGAAATCAATTTACAGGGAGCAGGATGATGTAGATAGGAGGATGATGTAGAGAGGAGCATGATGTAGAGATGAGCATGCTGTAGTGGAGGGAGGCGTACACGGCGGCCTGCATGTCGGCATACTCCTGGGCCTCTTGCGCTCGCAGCTTCTCCCGCGCCTCGCGCCTCCGCTGCCGCCACACCGTCTCCTCCTCCAGCCCCTCCACCTGCTCATCTCCTCCCTTGACAGCCAGCTCCGGGTGCTGCAGCACACTGCTGCTGTGACAGCCGTTCTGCAGTAGGCTCCGCCTGGAGGTCCGTCAGGTGCTAAGGCTGCTCCCTGCCCAACAGGCGTTGAAATAGGCTTTTCACAGCTGCCAAGCACCCCGTGTCAAAGCCACATGGCAGGAGACCCCCCACTTGGTAATGGCATAATGATTAAAGCCTGCCAGGGACATACCAGAATGTCCTGCATGCGGTCCGGGATGATGGAGGATGTCCAGCCCTCCACTGCACGAAGGTAAGGGTCGGTGTTGATCCGCTCCTGCATCTTGTGCTTCTCCACGTCTGCCGCATCTACTGCGTCCTGCAGACTTGGAGACCTCCTCTGGTGGTGCTGCTGCTGCTGCTGCGACTGCAGTGCGCCAGGCTCCGGTGAGTCGGGCGGAGGCGTGAGGCCTCTGTGGCCAGGGCTCTTGGTGCTGGCAGAGCTTGGTGACGCCTCTGCACATCGCGGACCAGCCTCAGTGGGGCACCGTGGCGGCGTTAGAGGTTGGGGAGTGTTGCAGAACAGGCTTGAGTTGCTGGTGGAGAGCCTCACGTTGTGACGGGCACCTCAGGCGCTGGTCCTGCCTGGACAGTTCTGCCTGTATCACACGTACTTCTGCTTCGGCATTGTACCGTAACATGCGATGATCGGCATGCTCTGTCCTTGGAAGTCTGGAGAGAAGCACCCCGACGGCTTTGAGCCGATGTTCTGCTGCCAGGCGGAGGGCATGGGCTGCACTGCCCACAGTCCTTGTAGCTGCCTGCATCCCACCAGGCCATTCACAGTACAGTTAAAATCATGTTTGTACTGGCATTGTTTTGCCATGCACGTGGCTTGGTTCTGGCAAAAGGAAGTGCGCTCTGTATCGACAAGCGCGACGAACAAAACAAGACGTCGCACCAGATCTGTTGCGAACGATCGAGCCTCCAGCAGTTGCTGTGCAATCTTGGCTTCTTGTGGTTGAAGTTGTGTCGCTAGTTTAGCCTGGGTTGCGTTTGGAGGGAAGCCTGTAGTTGGCGCCAGAATCCCCCGACCTGCCAGTGGCATAGTCGCCGATGTTGCATCTTGATACATTGCAAAAAATGTATGCAAAGTATCGCGATTCAAGATGTTCCCTTAGTACACGCCTGCTGCGATCGGGCGCTTGTTGCGCAGCCCAGGTAACGACGAAATTGACTTGCCCACCATTGTTGGACAATGAAACGGCCCATGTTCACCAACCAGCTATAGAAACATCCCTCTGGGCTAGTGCTATGCTCTGGGCAGCAAGACCATAGATAATGAAACAGGCGATGGAGCGCAGAATGCACGACGTGCATGCAGCTGCCATACACTGTACTTCGCAGCGATCCAAGCAAACAACCGATAGTCAAATTCAAAGCGAGATGACCGGCTTCACTTCTGGAGGGCAACCTTGCGCGGCGCAAGGCTGGACGTCGGTGTCATAACACGCTGCAGGCACCGCCGGTGCGGGCGACACCCTGGTAGACACGCTCCAGTCCTAATAATCAGCTAGTCGAGCCCAGGTATAGCGCGATCGCAGGGCAGTGGAAAGTTGCGCCATGACATCTGACATGCTGCATGGCCGAAAAACGTCACATAATTCGTTTCTGCAGGTCCTTTGCCTGGTGGACCACTCCATGGCAAGCTTCGAGGAGCTGCCGTTTCAAGGACTGTTCAAACAGGCCCGGTCTCTAGACAGGCAGGCTCAACCAGTCCCACCGAGGTTCGTCAAGGTCACAGGTACCGGTGTCACACGAAACCATCTGTGTGATACATCGATCAGCCTGGTAGCAGTCGCGACCAACGACAGCCTGAGGGCCGGCAACATGTGTCGTGGTCTGGCATGCGAATTCTTGAATGCGGCCGAGTGCGGTGGTGCCGGTGCCAGTGTCCGTGGGAGGGTTTGCGTGTGGCTGGGCTGGCAGTTGCCATGTCTGCGTGTGGCACATGCAGGTGTCCCCACAGACGGCCTGCCGCCGCTGACAGGCCATCGCGCATAGGCTTGCGTCGCCCACCCCCCCCCCCCCCCCCTCCGCCCATCTCGCCCCGCGAGCCCCCCCCCTCCACCCATTTCGCACTGCAGCCCCCCCCCCCCCCCCGCACCCGATCCCTCCCTCTTCCCTCCCTCCCTCTTCCCTCCCCGCAGCGCACGTCCGCCGTTTCGCCTCTGCGCCCTTCCCCGGACACCGCTCGGGCTGCCGGGCTGGCTGAGGCTACGGCTCCTGGGACCGGTGCCTCGCGGCCTCGGGCATGGCCGTAGCGCGCGCTGTCGCGCCCGTGCAGACTGCTAGTGTCGAGTCGACGACCGCTTGTGGGCCCGGCGAGTGCTGGCTGTGTGTTTGGTGTATGCGTGGCCTGCGTGGTACTGCGTGGTGTGTGCGTGTCTGCTTTCGCGCTGGCGTTAGTTCGTTCTGGCATTTGCTCGTGCGGCGCGTGGCCTTGGTGCTTGCGGGGGCTGGTCTGTCTGTTTGCTTGTTGCCTGGTCTGTTGCCTCGGCGCTGCTGAGTCCTAGATCTATCACTGTGTAACACATGCAGGTGGTAAGTGGTGGATGATACGTGGACATAAACGGAATTAATAGTCCGGCAGCAAGGGGTGGTGAGTGGTGTAGCCGGTGTGGTGTGTAGCTTTGGCGCGTTTGCCGTGGTTTTCGTGGTTGTGGTGTGCGCTCAGCACTGGCAGCTGCAGGCTAGCCAACCGGTGTGCGGTTGATGCAGTTTGCATGTTGTCCTGCACGTTTTGCTGCTTGCTGCTGGCTGCTTGCTGGGATTTGGATGCGTGCTGCTTATTGTGGCCCTCGCTGCCGGGCTCTTGCTTCGACCTCCGTGTGACACTGGCACGTCTCGAGATCTCGCGAATGCACGACGGCAGCGCGCCTGCGATGGTGAGTCCAATCAGCCGCGGTCGATCTTGTTTGCAGTCCTACAGCTACGCCTCGCCTACCACGTTCCCACGGCTAGATAGGCTACTTTTTCACATGCCGGTACTTCGGGGGCAGCCAACTCAGGTAGCTGATATTCGACCTTGCAAGACCTCCAAATCGCGGCGTGATTTTCGCGTACAACGCTGATATCTAGAGCTGCTCAGACATGGCTCAACAGCGCCGCATTAGAGTCAGTTCTGCTGCTGGATCCTTGAGTGGTTTCATGCATCCGACGCTGCTGACCTTGTCGTGGGGCTGCCGAGGAATCCAAACAACCAGCTCCAAGTTCCAAACAAATCGCACCGAGTTTGCACCATGTATCGGCGGAGAAGGGCCTGTACTCGTTCCATCATCGTATTTTTCGTGTTATTCTGCCTTTCAGCTACATTCAGCGCTTCGCAAGGGGCCGGGGACTGGCCACCGCTGGCTGATCTCGACTTCGTGTCAGTGACGACCCCGCGGCAGCTCCAGGAAGCTCTGCGATCAGGAGTCCAGCATGTGGTTGTCAATGATCACATCGACATCAGTGAGCTGCCTAGTCTCTACAGCAACGAGGGTCCGGGCGCGCATGTTCTGGCCATCCAGCAAAACGGGCGTGGGCAGTACACAAAAAGCATCCGGGTGCGTCCAATGCCGTGTGTACTGTGGCTTTGCTTCCTCAGTAACCATCTGTAATGGTCAAACTCGGTCTTGTAGCCTGTAGTCCTCCGAAATATTGGGATTGCAAAGTCTCTCGCTGTGCACATTTTTGCTACTGTGGCCTAGCAAGCAGCCTGCGCCAAGGCCACAGCTCCAGAGACCCCATGTGTCTGACAATTTTTGTCGTTAGGTACCTGCTGGAACAGTCATACAACAGCGAATGCTCAATGACCAGCAAGGCTGCTCGCACATCCAGTACTGCACTGATCCATTCTAGCATTTGCTCATGCGGCTAGTGGGCTTGTGGTGTTTTGTCTGTTTGCCTGTTGACTGCTCTGTTGCCTCGGCGCTGCTGAGTCGTAGACCAATCACAGTGTAACACAGCAGGGCTGCCACTGAGTCACCTTGCCACATCAACTGGCGCAGGCCACCATAGAGATGGATTTTTAGGTGATCACCGCGTCCTCAACGCTACGCAAAGCATCAACAATATTGTATATACTGAACCTCATCAATAACAGGATAAATGCAGTAAATCGAGCTTCTTCAGCGTGTACGTAAGTGCCAAGACCAGCAGTGCTGGGCAAACGCTGGGTGATGGCTCGTTCGGGAGCACCACAGCACCCAGCTCAACCTCCACAGCCGCATGAGCTGCTGCCTGCCATCTAAAAAATCTCCCTCGCTCGCGACGCAGAGCGCCTAGGCACGCGGCACGGGTCACACCGAATATGCATACACTGCATGCATGTGGAATCGTACAGTGCTGTCCACTCGTGCAGGGCCATGGCATGCCCCCTGGGCTTGGCATGCATACGATGCTGCATCCGCACACGTCACGATCTAGTCCTTGATACAATGTGACACAGCCAAGCCCGACTTTCAATCTTCGCAGTCTTATGCTGTGATGGGAAGGGTCTGCTGCAGCGGACACACGCTGCAGCGCATGTGCGCTGCCGGGCCATGGAGCGCCAGCCGAGACAGGCACGCACCTCATTGAGCGAAAGTGCTCAACAAGTGCCAAACGCGCTCCAGGCATCCCTCCGGGCATCAAGTCTGTGCCACTGTACACTCAGACGCCTCCACGTGCTGGCTGCGTGATCACATGTGCGCATGGCAAGAGCGTGTACTGCTACCTCACACAACTTCGGTGCTGCTGGTACTATACAATCGATACTATACAATCGGAGATATCTGTGCCGGCTGGTTGGCGCGGCGACCAGAGGCGAGTGGTGGTGTACGGGTGTACGGTTGTGTAGGTTCGCAATGCGCACTTGTGCATTTCTCCTTTTTGCTGTCTGACAGCGAGGCTCTGATCCTGTGCTTGCCTGCTGTTGCCCTCGTTGTCAGGCTCTTGCGTTTATCTCTATGACGCTCTGCGCCGAATGGCCATCGCTGCTGCCCTCCATACACAGACTCAGCGCCAGTGTCGGCTCCGACAGCCCCGCATATCGGCCACCGCAGCGCCACACTGCACGCGACAGGTATTACAGTACCACACCGCAGCACCGGCCATGCACCACTGCGTTGCTGGATTCAGCATGCGCTGCTGTGTGGCTCTGCAGCTGCGCCTCACACGGTTCGTGCACTTACATTGAGCCACTCCGAGCCATTGCACCAAGTGCATGTACATCCATTTCCCAGGTCAACGTTGACATGCAAACACGTTCGTGATCCGGCCAGGCGACTACACTGGGCATGTACGACAGGCTGCCATGCATGTACTGGGTCACCTGCATGCTCCCACTTGAACCTGCTTGTGCGTGCACACTTTCAAATCACATCATGCACGCCTGTCTTGAGCGACTGCCACAATTGCGGAGTTGGTCCACAGGCACTTGCCCACGCTAAGTTCATGCATGAAGAGTTGTACAGGGGAACTGCACTGGAGTGCCTTCAGACCTGAGCGCCACCCTGCAATTGAAGCCGCACCCCCAGCCACGCCAGTGCGTCATCAGCGTGTGGCGGGACTTCCTGGAAATCGCGGTTGCGGACTCCACCGTGTGGCTGTCAACCATCTACATCCACAAGCTCTCCACGGGAGTGCATACTGAGGCGTCGCTGATTACAGCTGGTAACCGAGAGCTTTACATGACCAACATGACGCTGACGGGGCATGGCAATGCAGTACGGGCGCTGCATGTCAAGGAGCGGAGCAACATCTTCGTCAGCGGTGCGCCGCAGCACCATGATGCCCAATCAGTATAATTCGTCACCAGCGTTTGAGTCGCAGACTCACCCTCACCTCTGAACTGCTTGCACCAGATATGAGTGTACCGTGCTGCCTGGCGCAGTGCGCTGTGTGCACATCGACACCATGGCCGCCACCTGGCATTCTGCAAGCTGTTGTGTGATCGCATGCCTTGGAAATGACCTGTATGCTGACAGGCCTAGGTGAAGGCATGTCTCTGTGTCTGCCACGTATTCGAGTCTGCATGCGCGAAGATGTTGCACCTTCTCGAGGCAGTCGTTGGTATGATCTGGGTCCCTGCCCAATGACACCAGGCGTTCCTACGTCTACATGCTAGTACAGGGTGTTCATGCAAACGAGGCCCTCAGGGACCAGACACAGAGATCGCATTGAGACTGATGGCTGCCCATGGTGCTCCAGGTTCGCACATCTCCAACTTCTGGCGCCCCTGGGCCACTGCTCTGCTACTTGAGGCGGGGTCGCGCGCGACAGTTTACGACACAACCTTTAGCCACGTGCATGCGCAGAGGGGGCCCATCGCAGGCCTGCTGTCCACACGCGGCTACATTGACCGCATTGGAGCCGCGGCATGGTTCCAGGATTGCCACTTCTATGCCATCAGCGACTGGGCGATCGTCATCGAGGACACCCGGTGCCATGCATACACCAGCCCGGGCCGGCTGGGTGTGTGGGAGGACGGTTGCGAGCACGGGCAGTACGGATACTGTGGGTTTGAATCACACAAGCTGGTGCAGTTGGCACACGGCCATGATACACGGCAGGACGACAAAAAGCAGAACAGTGGCGACGTGCGTGACCGCGAGGGAGTGTTTGCGCACATCGCCGCAGCGGCGCAGCCCCTGCCCCGGCCGAGCGACGTCATGTTGCGGCAGATTGTTCCAGAGGCGGCTGCCCGCAGCGGACTGCCGGCGCCGCATCTGCCGCATTTGCCGCCTGGCACGCAGCTGGCTGTCGTTAATCGCGGACAGGACAAAACCAGAGAGCTGCTCCTGGCATTTATGCCGATTTTGACTTGCATCGGATTCATCTTCTGCATCTGCATCTGCGTCTGCTGCTGGCAAACAATGGGTCCAGCTACAGTAGCAACTGCCTCTGCGGGTCTGGCGGCGGCGCGAAAGTCCTCTGGGAGGGTGTGGGCAGCGGCTGGAGATGGATGCGGGAAGGCAAGAGCGGTGCTTGCTTCGGGGAGAGATAAGGGCAAGGCTCTGCTGGAAGCAATGCAGAGGCGACGGGCAACAGACGAGGTGGCTCTGCAGCCACGGGCTGAGCCGAGATCACATGTGGCGACACCACCCATGTTGATGCCATCTGTTTGACGCTGTTTGCATGCCATGTTGATGCCATCTAATAGTATTTGACACTGTTTGAAGCCCCACGTAGTCCAATTGCCCCAACACGTGTACAGCGAAGACACAGCAGGCTGTAGATCTGTGCATGCACATGCATGACTCATCATGAGGGATGCGTCGAGCCGGAATTCGAATTCATCAACAGATCTGCTGTGACTGGGTACAGCTGTGCGGCTGCATGCATGTGAGGTGCAGGGATACGATGCATGCATGCACACAGACCTGTAAACGTTCTGCGTATGTGAATGTAAATTGGTACAGTGCACTGTAACGTTGCAATGGGCTGGTGGACCGCAGGCCGGCAAGTGCACGGTTGACAGCATGGTTGCAGAAAATGGTGTGAGCGTTGTTGTGGTTTGTGGCACATGCTTCAGCACGCACCCGAAGCGTACCTGGTGAACGCCAGTTGAATAATGTGATTTGAGGTCCTGCAAGCAGCCATATGGGCTCAGGCATGGTCCTTGCAAGTTGGTATCAACGGAACGCGCGGGAAATTGGACCTTGTGGGGCAGTCTCTTCAAGGATTTCATCAAAGCTGCTGTACTTTGAGAAGGCTCAGCCACCAAGATCAGAGTTGAGAGACTCACTATCTGACCGGGATACAGCAGAATGGTCCCGCAGTTCATTTTCAACCATTCCATGCTCGGAAACGCTGATGGTAGCGGACACCTGAAGCTCAGCGACTGCGTGCAGACACTAGAATGCTTAAGCTTATAAGTGATTAGTTCTGGATCAGCCCTGCCGTACAACTCGTGCACCAGCGCGTCAGAACGGATAACGCCAAAGCCAGAAAGAGTATACATGCTACAGTAGTACATGACATGCTCCTCAGACATGATGCCCAGACATGCTCCTGCGCACCCCACCACCACGGCAACCACGGACAAAGCTCCCATCCGCACCCCGCACTACCATTCGCCTCCAGCAGGCAGGTACAGTGTTGTCTGCAACCAGTGCAATCAGGATGCGCGGAACTGAATGGCTGGAGGTCCATCGCATACTCAGTCACGTGAAAGGCAATTGCAAACGATGCTGCGTGCAAGGGAATTGCATCCAGTGCTGCGTGCACATGCCTACTCTGTGTGCTTCTTAGTGGTGCAGCCGCTGTGATGGAGGTTGTTGATGAGAACACCCCCGTAGCCATAGGTTTGCAGTGGTACGATGCGTCTTGAGCTTCAGGCTAGTGGTCGCCTTAGAATACCGTCTGTGCAAAACGTAGTTTGCGGACGAAAACACGAATTGGCCGAAAATGCCGACAGCACGGCTATCGATATCAAGCCTTGTACATGGTTCGCGGTGGGAACACGTTAGCACACGGACGTAATTACGTCCGTGTAAGTTATAACTTGCACTATGCATTGATCTGTCATATGACAGATCAATCGCCTTCAGGCCTGAGCAGCACACATCTCGAGAGAGAACGACGTAGGAAATATAACAAAAATAAAGAATTATTCGCAGCATATTCACCGTCCGTACCAGCATGCAAGCCTAGATCTGCTATTATCCGTCACACGGGTGTGAAAATTTTCCGCTTGTTGCTGTAACTTGCCGTGCCAGCGTTGCTTGCTTGACGGTTGTTTGGTTTTTCTTGTTTTCTGTTTCGTTTGTTGTTTTTCATGTACATTTTTCAAATTCTGCCCTTGCTGATGGGATGTTTGCGTTGCTTGTGCTTCAGGCGTTCCGTGTGAACGTGATGCCGAACCTGCTGGTCTGATACATGTGACGGTGCCACTGATGTAGCACCTTGTGTAAGTTTAAAGCTGTACTTAAACCCTCTAAGGTCCAGCCGTCACACCATAAGCTTATATAGTGTTCGGCCTGTGTGTGACTCCTGCCTTTGGCACATGTGCAATGTTGCCAATCCCCACACACACGCCAATGTGCCGCGCGCTGGCGCGCCAAGCCCGCGCGGCCGCGCCCCTCCGTGCTAGACTGGTCGGACGGGCGCTGCTGCCGGGCCTTCCTGTCCCCACAGACGGCCTGCCGGCGCTGACAGGCCATCGCGCATAAGCTTGCGTCGCCCCCCCCCCCCCCCCCTCGCCCATCCCGCCCCGAGAGCCCCCCCCCTCCACCCATTTCACCCTGCAGCCCCCCCGCACCCGACCCCTTCCTCTTCCCTCCCTCCCTCTTCCCTCCTCCCAGCGCACGTCCGCCGTTTCTCCTCTGCGCCCCTCCCGGACACCGCTCGGGCTGCCGGGCTGGCTGAGGCTATTGCTCCTGGGACCGGTGCCTCTAGGCCTCGGACATCGCCGTAGCGCGCGCTGTCGCGCCCGTGCAGACTGCTTGTGTCGCGCTGACGACCGCTTGTGAGCCCGGCGAGTGCTGGCTGTGTGTTTGGTGTGCGCGTGGCCTGCGTGGTACTGCGTGGTGTGTGCGTGTCTGCTTTCGCGCTGGCGTTAGTTCGTTCTGGCATTTGCTTGTGCGGCGCGTGGCCTTGGTGCTTGCGGTGGCCGGTCTGTCTGTTTGTTTGTTGCCTGGTCTGTTGCCTCGGCGCTGCTGAGTCCTAGATCTATCACTGTGTAACACACACGCCAACACGCCCTTAGAGGCCCTTGGCTTACGAGACCTGGTCATGCAACCAAGTTATCTCGTAGGCCAGTGTTGGTGACCACTTACCACAACCTCCTCTATGCTACCGTGCGCATGGTGTGAGGATGACTGACCAAGCCATCCCTAACCTATGCATGGACCACGGGCATGGCGCACTCTGGCGCTTCACAGATTACCAATCTATGCTACAGAGGCTTGTGGTGCCGCGTGCACCTTTGTATCGTCACAATAAAGCGCTGTACGCGTGACGCCGCCTGCAGCTTGCAACTGGCCAGAATGTACGTGTGCAAGCAGAGTGATGCCAATACGCACATTTGGATAACTTCGGACAGAACCTACATAAACGTGGCATCGGGGAATGTGCCACGAAGCACGCGGCGGCCGTGGGTTAAAAGTTGTCGTGCAGCCTCAAGCTTGCAAGGCCTTGTCGATCGCGGGACTGGCTTGACGCTCCCGGGCATATCTACCCCTTGAGCACGTCGCCAACATGTTCAGTTGCACTGCATGACAATTTACTTGCCCTGCTGTTTACAGGAAAGCTTCCGTTTGTGAGCATCTCAAGACATTTCGCAAGCGTCACGTAGGCATCTGATCCCGTCGACTGCGCATTTACTGCAGCCCGTCCCAAAATGGGCCGCGGCCGGCAACAGAACGTACATACGCCAGTTTGCTGGTCGCGCAGTCTATTGGTATGTCTTGGTTTTGGCACTCTGGCTTTGCATTGCGTAAAAGGCGTGCCCGTTGTGATTGACTCCGTCGCGGTCACCACCGCAGCCGGGTTCCAGAACGCTGTGCGATCAGGAGCGCACCATGTGGTCATAAATGACCACATCGACATGACTGGCGCGGACGGCATTCCGGAGGGAGCCGTGTCGAGCGTTCTGTCAATCCAGCAGACACGTGACGGGCAGTTCACGACAAGCATTCGGGTGCGCGCTGATCTCACAGTGATGAGCTAGCTAATTTTGCCCACCTATGTTGAGCTTGAGATGAGCTTGATGGGAAAGCCTTGGGAGAACGAGGGCAGGATCGCTGTGGTGTTCAACTGCTTGGTGGCAGACAGCCAGCATACATGTTGCAAATCTACGACCAACACAACTTGAAGCGGATCAAACGAGTGCACGCCGTCCAATCACTCTTGTTTGTCATCTGTGCCGCAGCTGTCAGCATTGGCTCACTCACGCCATTCCCCCATGTCCAACTTGAATTGAATGACCGGCACTTGCAATTGTCATGACCCAATCTGCCCAGAATATCATCTGAGCTCTGACAAGAAGAGCTGCTCATCACGCCAACCCGACGCAGGCATCGGCCGCAATGCCCTTGCAAGCAGGGTTGAAGAGGTGCGTACTACTAGTAGACCCAAGCATGGGTTGACTACAGATCTATGGGTTGAAGCAGTTCTGCGCCGCTGAGGCCTTGTCGCATCTCAACACACGTGCCGAGTCCTAGATCTACCACTGTGTAACACATGTTCGTTCGGGGAGCCCGCGCCATGCCTTCGGCATTCTGGAGACCAGACGATCCATTAGTCACACACGCGATCCAACAGTCGCTGCTCTACAGAGTCTCACAATGTGTTACACTGCGATAGATCAAGGCCCCAGCAGGGCCGACGGAAGGAAGCACAGAACAAAAAAAGCAATCACACGCAGCATGGCCACCCCACACATTGCCATGCGCGACCTGTCCACAACATTGTGCCGCGCGCTGGCGCGCCAAGCCCGCGCGGCCGCGCCCCTCCGTGCTAGACTGGTCGGACGGGCGCTGCTGCCGGGCCTTCCTGTCCCCACAGACGGCCTGCCGGCGCTGACAGGCCATCGCGCATAGGCTTGCGTCGCCCCCCGCCCCCCCCCCCCCCCCTCGCCCATC
The DNA here is from genome assembly GCA_900538255.1 of Ulva mutabilis. Classification (NCBI taxonomy): domain Eukaryota; kingdom Viridiplantae; phylum Chlorophyta; class Ulvophyceae; order Ulvales; family Ulvaceae; genus Ulva; species Ulva mutabilis. Next base: position 1,096,825 of record UNSF01000019.1, read on the forward strand.
TCGCCCCGAGAGCCCCCCCCCTCCACCCATTTCACCCTGCAGCCCCCCCACCCCCCCCCCCGCACCCGATCCCTCCCTCTTCCCTCCCTCCCTCTTCCCTCCTCCCAGCGCACGTCCGCCGTTTCTCCTCTGCGCCCCTCCCCGGACACCGCTCGGGCTGCCGGGCTGGCTGAGGCTATTGCTCCTGGGACCGGTGCCTCGCGGCCTCGGACATCGCCGTAGCGCGCGCTGTCGCGCCCGTGCAGACTGCTAGTGCCGCGCCGACGACCGCTTGTGGGCCCGGCGAGTGCTGGCTGTGTGTTTGGTGTGCGCGTGGCCTGCATGGTACTGCGTGGTGTGTGCGTGTCTGCTTTCGCGCTTGCGATAGTTCGTTCTGGCATTTGCTCGTGCGGCGCATGACCTTGGTGCTTGCGGTGGCCGGTCTGTCTGTTTGCTGTCTGTTTGCTTGTTACCTGGTCTGTTGCCTCGGCGCTGCTGAGTCCTAGATCTATCACTGTGTAACACATTGGCATGCACCGCCCGCCCGCACAAGGAACGCAAACCGCAAAACCAGCACACAGTGTTTGGTGTGCGCGTGGGCTGCGTGGTACCGCGT